>OU015503.1:5360935-5670935 GCA_907164885.2 Dolomedes plantarius
TGACGAATTATCCCATCAACTTGAAAGAAAATGATCAAATGCGTAATAAAGAGGTATCAAATGCGTAATCAATTGTTTAGCTCGGGGATTGGAAGTTAACTCGCATTTTACTTTTCGTTCCCGTCCCGGTCGATAGATGGCTGCACCATTCTACAAGACAAAATTAACTGAAAATAAATTCAATTCTGCTTAAATATGGCTTGAAGTATTAAAAGAATGGATTTTCATCGTGTTCTGAGCCCTTCTAAAAGTTTCAAATGTCTAGCTAGTCGGGAAGTTAGTTAAAAGTCGATTGCAAGATTTGTACTGGACAAACACACACACACACACACAAACAAACAAACAAACAAACAAGAAAGCGAGTTAATAAAAACATGGTAATAATAAATAAATAAATAATTTTTAAAATTTTCTAAGGTGATTTCTTTCTCTATCTTGCTTTGTATTTTTATTATTGATGTTCCAAATCAGAACGTTCTTTCTGCCGCACCCTGTACTTAATTAAAAAAAATGTTAATTAGTGAAACAGTAACCGTCCCCATTTACTGTTGTTTTTCGGTGACGAAAAACCCTTCTAGTCAATGGAATCATTGAATGGCGGTATATCTACAAGCGTATCTTGGATAAAATGAACATCTTGTGTTTCTTTTGTTTCACCGATTTTGATTACCAATTCGGTTATCAGGCGTCGTGATACTGTTTTTGTTAGTTCTTTATATGATTCTTCATAACGTGCAGTAATCATTTTGAAATCACGTTGGAATGGAACAGCTCGTTCGACATTGTCATCATTTATAAGAAAAGGATTTCCAAGTTCATTGGCTAGTTGGCCTTCTAGAATTGTACTTGCGGATAGTGGAACATCACCACTATATCTGTTTCAACATCACTACTATAAACTAAAGTGGGATCATCTACATTTTCTGAAATACTCTCTGATAACGTTGCACTCAATATTTTTTTTATTCTTTTTAGATTCTTAAACCGTGTTAAAGTAAAAAAAAAAAGCTGTAAGAAAATAATCGATTATTTTTCTTGAACCGTGTTATTTCCATACCGTGCTAAGAGAGAATCGGGTGTGTACAGTACGGTCTGTATTTTACACGTTACTTACTATTCAACGAAATTTTCTGCGGAACCGTGACTTTGAATGCTAATTAATTCTCATGAAACCAAAATCTTTTTCCATATTGCGATTATTTTTTCGATTAGTAAACGATTTAAAAAAATTTCATAATTAGATTTAATTGTCAATTTCATTTTCAGTTTTTTCTCGTCTTTCATGAGTGAAAAACACATTTTATAAATTAAAAAAGATTAGAATGTCGAGCATTATAGCATAAAATATTTCTTTAAGGTATAAATAAGATGAATATGCCGTAGAGTTTGTAACTGTCAAACTTTAAAGCTCGCTTTCAGTCCCAGATCCTGTGTGATCAAGTCCCACTGCTGGCATGGATGCTCGTAGCTTTTCGGAATCGGCTTTAAATTAGGCCCTGATGTAATTAGCCCTTGTGTAACAAGAGTTACGTAACCAAGAGTTGTGTAACCAACTCAACTCTACTTAAATAAATTTTGGTGGAACCTGAACCTTTTTAAAATTAGATTGGCTTTCTCTTTTTTTTCCTCGAAGATATGACCTTTACGCAAAATTGGAGGGAAAATGGCAGCAATTGAAAGATGGGGCAACTTTTGAAGATAGTGGAAAGCTCTCGCATTTTATCCGTGTTGATGAAGACATCATCCAATGTAACACTACACGACTATGTGTTGATTACCTAGCGTTTAATAAGAAAACGATAAAGGATCGTTTCCCCTTACCGTTAATTGAAGACGTTCTGGATAAATTACAGGGTGCAAAAATTTTCACAACGATTGATCTCCGAAATGGCTTTTTTCATGTCGACGTAGAAGAAAATAGTCGCAAATTTACTAGTTTTATAACCCCTGATGGACAATATGAATTTTTGAAAACACCTTTTGGTCTCTCTAACAGTCCCAGTGTTTTTCAAAGATATATCTTTCACGTATTCTGAAATCTCTTTAATGAAGGTATTATTGTATTGTATATGGATGAAATAATTATTTCGTCAGTAGATGATGAAGAAGGTATTGAACGATTACGTCAAGTTTTAGAAGTAGCCTCTCGATACAGACTAGAAATTAAATTGAAGAAATGCCAGTTTTTAATGCAAAAAGTAGAATTCTTAGGTCATGTCATCGAAAACGGAACTGTTAAACCATCTCCGTCAAAAACAGCTGCAGTGCAGAAATTTCCTCAGCCAACGACAACTAAGCAGGTCCAAAGCTTTCTAGGCCTCACGGGATATTTTCGAAAATTTATCCCTGGTTACTCTACTATCGCAAAACCTTTGAGTGACTTGCTCAGAAAACCCGAGAAGTTTATTTTTGGTCCAAACCAACAAGAAGCATTTTTGAGATTAAAACAATATCTCGTTACTGAACCCATCTTGAGTATATTTACGCAAGGAAGAAAACTCGAAGTGCATACTGACGCTAGCAAACATGGATACGGAGCTGTGTTATTGCAAGAAGCTGAAAACAGAAAATATCACTCTGTCCATTACATAAGCAAGATGACGTTACAAGCTGAAGAAAAACATTGCTCATACGAAGTTGTTCATTGGTCAAGAGCGCACATGAAACATGTCGATGCGCTAAGTCGCAACACTATGCTAACTATTGCAAATACGGAAGACGACGTAACCGCTAAAATTGAACCTTCTCAACGACAAGACGAAGACATCCCAACGGCTAAAACCCTAACAGAAAAAGGAAAAGACGAAGAAAATTTTGCCACTAATAATGTATTTTATAAGTATCTTAATGCGACGACCAAAGAGAGAGAAAAAAAAGAAGGAAGAAGAAAGAAAGAATATTCTTAAGATTCAGGACGAAAACCAGAAATCCTTTAAGAAGAGAAAAAAATCATGCAAGTATTAGATAAGAAAATCATGTGCAATCAAGCGTGCGAAGTACGGAACAGGAATGAAATTAAGACCGAAATTCCTAGGTCCCTGCCAAGTGACCAATGTCAAGCCCCACGACCGATGCTATGTCATCAAATTCGAACAACATGAACGTCCCAAGCTCACGTCTTCTGCTGCTGACTACACGAAGCGGGTGCATCCCTACTATCCTGATTCAGACGACTGGCATGGCATCCCCAATATCCCGATTCAGACGACTGACAAGGTATCCCGCCACCCGATGTCCGCACCAAATCATCTCCTGCATGGTCCCGTGTACTCGATGTCCGCCCAAGAGCATCCCCTGCATTGTCCCGTGTACTCGATGTCAGCACCAGATCATCCCCTGCATCGTCCAGTTTTTCCGATGTCAGCACCAGATCATCCCCTGCATGCTCCCAAGTATTGTGTGTTCCATTTAATTTCTTTTTCAGAGACTGTCATTGCTTATTGTTTAATGTCATCCGAAGCCACGTGACAGCTAGGATGACCAATCTATAGAATGCTGAACTGAACTTTTAACTATGAACTTCAAACTTTAGCAATGTTATTTGTAAACGCATATTGTGTCTGGCGCAAGAGGGTGCCTCTAGCATAACCAATGTCACGACCCCTCTACTCTGTTTGGGGAGGACATTAAGGGCCTGTTCACATAGGAGTCCGTTGCTTAGCGTTAAGGGAAAGATGACGTTGAGACGAAAATAAACCAATCATAGGCGTTAAAAATTTCATTGCTAATCGTTTGGAGGTTTGTCATTGGTTAAATATATTTCAATACTTTAACGCTGCGCAACGGACTCCTGTGTGAACAGGCCCTAAGACTCCCGCTTCGGATTCCGTCGTAGACGAACTACGTTTTTTTCAATTTAATGTAAATTTTAATTGTTATTTGTTCTTTACGATGGTTGCTAATTAGTTTATGTCGTGGATGTTTCACTCCAACCCCCGCTCCCCCCCCACACACATATATATATATATATATATATATATATATATATATATATA
Source organism: Dolomedes plantarius (assembly GCA_907164885.2). Lineage (NCBI taxonomy): Eukaryota > Metazoa > Arthropoda > Arachnida > Araneae > Dolomedidae > Dolomedes > Dolomedes plantarius. The sequence goes on from OU015503.1 coordinate 5,364,931, forward strand.
TATATATATATATATATATATATAAAGAGAGAGAGAGAGGGGGGTTAGGTTGGTTGGTTGGTTGGTTGGTTGGTTGGGGTTTAATGGCGCAAGGTCCAGATAGGACACGCTGCGCCAAACACATGGTAAAACCCGAAAAAAGCATAAATATATAAGTGAGCATTTTTAGACCATAAACGATTAAAAACTATGATAAAACTATATACATATGACAAAATGATTAAAAAACTGTCAAAATATGGAAAAACGCCATGTAAACACACAGATATAATGTAAAAATTTGGTTGATTTTGAAAGATGATAAAAACTCGTACATAAATAGTGATTAACCAGTCATGTATAAAAGGAGATAAGACAGGCCATGTATAATAGGTAAAAAATAGTCTGGAATAATGACAAAAGAACAGTGATATAAAAGAAAAATGGAAAATATTACTTAAAAACAAAAGTCATTAAAACACTGATATGAAAAGAATTTTATTAAAACACTGGTGGAGTATGAAGAAATATTCGAGGGTGAATAAAATGTGTAAGATATAAAAACAAAAGAAAAGGCGGAATAAAGAAAAGTGTTGCTCCTGAGGAGTTAGGACTCCTCAAAAACAACATCATTGTTCGAGTCCTCGGACGCGTACAACTTTAATTCAACCGGATTCTCCGCCAGCCAGCGGACGTACTGATGGTTTTTTTAAATACTAGCTGGTGCGCGACCAGCATGGTCGCTTTTAGTTTTATATATTTTTTTTTTTGCAAAACAACTCAACTGAAAGTACCTTTGTAAAGAATGTTACCATTACCTGTCATCATAAATATACGTAGTTAAGGGGTAGTGGGAGCTCAGCCAAAAAATTTATAGCCATTGCTAAATTCTCTATAAGGCTGATTCTAAAACATCGTGATTAAAAAATGTGAATTTCCATTACTTCAGAACAGAGTTAAAGATAAAACTGAGAAACCCAGCACCAATGATTTTAAAAATTACACCCCTCTCTGAATGTACTATTTTTCGAAATTAAGATATATACACTTTATCATAACATCAAATAAGAAATTGTTGGGGAAATTTTTTTTTTCACTTCAGCAAGTACTAAAATATAGTGTGGATTACATCACTCTCTGTATGTATTATTGTTCACAATTCAGATATCTCCACTTAATCACATCAAATAATAAATTGTTGGGAAAATATCTTCACTTTTAAAATGGAGTAAAAATTCAGCAAGCACTAAAATATAGTGTGGATTACAACTATGATATTCATAAAACTTCTTGATATACACAGTTGAGTATTTCAGAAATAGGAGATACTACAGTGACAGAATCAAAAGAACGGACCCTAGTTAAACCTACATACAACTGTCCATGACTAAACACTGGATTTGATAGGTCTAAACATATTTTGTCAAAAGATCAGCGGTTGTAACAAATGTCGCCACTACACACACGCGGTTATAAATTGCGGACGGCCGGTAATATGTTTACATCCGATAGTTGCAGCCGTTACCATTCGGAGTGTAGAAATATCGTCGATTTTTGTGCCGCATACCTACGCGTTTTATATATATATAGATAATTAAGGTCTTTCGCCTTCCTAGAAAGGCTAACGCACTTTCTAGGAATGACTACTTTTTTTCTATTCTGGTTTCGAGGGAACATGACTGTTTGGAGTCTTTCATATTTTGAGAAGAAGAAAGTTGTGAGGATTGTACAATATTTGTTGTTTTTTGTTGGAGAAATTAATGAAGACTGTTTAGTTACGACATTTTGCTGAAAGGAAGGTGATGAAGATTGCCTGACTTTTTTACCACCTGCAGGGGGCGAACTGTTTAAGTTTGGTGGGTTATTTTGTTGAGAAGAGCTGGGAAGAGAGGATTTCTGGGGAGGTTTTGCTTCAGATAACTGACAGGACACGGATTTCGACTTTTCTGGAAGCGGGTCAGTTTGTACACCAACTGATGTTATTTTTTTAGACGATGCTGCCGCTGCATATGAAATACCCACAGTCGGAGTTCTGGAGTCAATTAAACGCCGTGCTTCGGGGTAAGGTATTTTGTTAATAACCTTAACTGTCTGAATTTCTCTTTCCCTTGACCATTTCAAACATGTTCTAGAATAGGCCGGGTGATTGCCATTACAATTTACGCACCGAAATTATTCTGAACACTTACCGCTGTCGTGACCCACTTGACCGCAACGAGCACAAGTAAGGGTGCCACGACAGTAGACCTGGGAATGGCCGAACCACTGGCATTTAAAACAGCGCAGTGGGTTCGGTATATAAGGCCTAACCGGACATCGGAGGTACGCAGCTTTAATATGTGACGGCAGGTTTGGACTGTCGAATGTCGAAATCAAGTATTTAGTGGACAGCACTTTATCATCACGGCGTATAGTAATTCTGCGCACATTAATGATATTTTGCTTTGTTAGATTTTCTAAGATCTCCGACTCGTCAACATTAAATAATTCGGACTCAGAAATTACCCCTCTTCAGGAATTCAGAGTCTTATGCTGTGTCATTGTGCAGAAAACGAACCGAAAGTTGTGCATTTAGCTAAGACAGTAGATTGCTGAGTTGAGGCGACCTCTATCATAAGGTCTTCGGATTGCAGTTTGCGGATTTGGGGCACTTCTACAATAAGTGACTTTACTGTTTTCTGAATTAAGAAAAGGTGAGAGAGATGTAAAGGACTGATTAGTAAGTTTCACAATGAAATACTTAATAAATTTTCGATACGTGCCAATTTGTTGCTCCCTCGAAGGGAGAGAAGAGGAAGATTGATTTTCCACTGGTGATTTATCCCTCACTATGGGATTTTTTAATGAAGTATCCATAAAAAAGGGCTTACAATTCAGAGCCCGGCCGCACCACCCACCATGGAGCCCAACAAGGGGATGCAGGATACTGCACCAGTGCTAACCGGGTCTATACGCGCACGAAACGACCCTGAAGCAGACTCCACCCTTAGCGAGATGCCCAGTAGTTGTAACGATTGCTTGATTCCTAGCCGAAGACAAAGTCAGCGACCAGCCGATTGAGACAATAGGGAACCACTATGTACTTCCCGTTTACCTGAAGCGGGGGCCAAAGCAATGTATTGAGATATCAAAACTGTCCCTCAACTGCCAGGATTCCCTTTTCCAGGGACACGGGCCTCCACGCACGGCCAACACGTGGGTGATATACATGCCATTAAAAGCGAGGCGAAACAGAGCGGCAACAGCTTCTAATGGGGGGCCCTCGCCTCCGAAGAGGAACCACAGCAAGGGAGAAAAGAAGGGAAAAAAGTAGAAAAAATAGAGGAAAGGAAAAAGGAAAGGAGAGATAGTTCGCTGGGGTACCTCGGGATTGCGACACCCGTGTTTAGCTAAAGAAGGTAAACCCCCTGAGGGGGGAGAGAAAAAGAGATATAAATAATGTTTCAACCTTGCACGACAACTTTTCAAAATGTCTTAAATCCATCTAGAATTATTAACCCAAAACTTAAAATCTTTTCATATTAGGAAGACTTTCCCTGAAGTGATCACACGATTATAACAAACAGTGGAATCGTTGGATCTTGGTGTCTAGCCCCTTAGCTTGTCAGTTTTATAGACGAGTATACAAAGTTAGCTTAGTCATAACGCATATTTTTGTCGCAATCTCTTTGCTGCGTAAATACGTGATTGTCTGTCCTCTGCACATCTTCAGTGTTCCAGTCCTTGGTCTTAATTGTGTCTATGATCCAATGGATTAGTTTGTGCCTCCGGTGACTTCATTGTGACTTATCACGAAAGAAGAGTTCATCTGGGAGTCGAATTATGATGTAAACTAGTATAATTCATTTTAAGAGAACTGCCGTCCCTTCAGATTTAACTTACCCAGCTTAAATGTCTAATTTGCTTTCACGCGTGGGACACATTGGTTACAAGAACCTTCCGAGCTAGCAAAGTGAATATACTTATTGTCCCGCCAATACAGGAAAAAAAATATTTAGCTTTAGAGCAGTGGTTCCCAACCGGTGATTCGGGGACCACGGGTGGTCCGCGAGAGCCTCGGGAGTGGTCCGGCACCACATACAAAAAAAGTTGCCAAACAAATGGGGATTTTGAAAGCAATGTTCATTGAACTAGAGGGGCCGAATATATCTGATGATCATCAGGTGTGAAATTAAAATTTTTAAAAAGTTTAACATAATTATTTTATTATTAGAATATGATACAAAATAATTTGTATACCCCCGGAAGTTTCCCCGCCCCCTCCAGTCGGGGGTGGGCGGGTGGGTCCGCACATGGCTTAATTTCTGGCTTAGTGATCCGCAGACTTCTACGGGTTGGGAACCACTGCTTTAGAGTATACATTGAAAGTTGGACCATTAGTTACATAAATAAAAATTATAATTTAGACCTTTAGGAACACGAAAAGTGAAGGACTTTTCCTCGTCAATTGTCTTGGTGCCAGTTTCGTCCACGACACGGAGAGGTATTTTAAGGGTTTTGATGCATCCGTAATAAGCATCCTCCAAAGACAAACTGAACGCATGCTCCTGCTCAGGTCCAGGTACTGGCTTTGCTGGTGTCTCGAAAAATATGTAGCTTGGATCTAGGTTTGGAAGATAGTAGTCGGCAAAAGGACTGTCGACTCCGAAAAAATCTCGGAATACCTATTTCGAGACAAGAAGATAAATGTAAGGCACTTGTTCACATAGCGTCCGCCAGCGACTCGGATCGAAAATTTTTAAACCAATCACAAACTTTCCCCCGATTAGCCACGAAATTGTCAAAGTCTGGGATTGGTTGAAAATATTTCGATGCGAGTAATGCTGGTGCTGACGGACGCAGTGGGAACAAGGCTTTAGGGCCTGTTCACAATAGAATCCGTCAGCATCATGCGTTTAAAGATTCCGTTGGCGCTGAGAAAAGAACCTGTTCACATTGCTTTTGTTACAGAAGCGCCGAGAGCATCTGATTGACTGCCAGCCGTTGTCAAAGTCAAGGCCCCAACGTCTATTGTCACTTAGCCCGGACCATCACGCGGTTTCCAACCAGGACTGCGTAGAAGTGGTAACAACCGAAGCGTTGAAGGTGATACAGTGACTCCCTCAGAGGATCCCACTTCCCCAGGCGACTCACAGTCGCGCTCTCCGTTACCAAACGCCGGAGTCCTCACAACGGACCTCGGCGCCCTGGGAGCAAGCCACACCACCCCAACTCAGGCCCCCGGCCTCCAGAATGAAAAGAGATGCACTCTTAAAGAGACATACAGGTAGCCCTCCTACAGCACGGCATCTTACAACACGGTTTTACTCTAACACGATAGGATAAATTGCGAGGAACCCTCGTATAACACTGCAATCTGTAACACGGTTTCGCTCTAACACGATAAAAGAATTGCGAAACCCTTTGTACAACACTGTACTTCTACAGCACTAGATAACACGATTTTTGTTTAACACATTTAAAAACTAAATTACCTTAAAATAATGACGAGAAGGAATAATGAACTATAGTGGCTTTACATGAAAATGTATAAACAAATTATAATTTATTCATTTATAATTGTATAAAATTACAAGAAGGTCTAAGCTTAGCTGAAAATCTTGAATCATATTTCCCGAATGCAGACCCTTCCGTTGAAAGAAGCCGAAAATTCAACCGGGAGCTGCAATATTACGAGTATATTACAGGGTATCTACCTCAATACCCTGATACCTACAATGACCTTGTAAGAATCAGCAAACAAACCAAAATTACAGATTTTTTAAAGAGGATAGAAGGTGCTAAAAATCTAAATGAAGAAAAAGGTTCTGAAAGTGAAGGTGATATCGTTCAACCGGTTTGATTGTACTGAGCAGTCATGAGGAAGAAATTTATTAAATTAAGGTCGCATTAAATGAAAATAATATTTTTTGTTTATTTTCCTTTTGTGTTATACATGCATTTATATCTCTATATACAAAAATGAATGTTTGTTTGTTTGTTTGTCTGTTCGTATTTTATGCGCTGCCGTACCGTTCATCCGATTGCGATGAAACTTGGTCAACTTATTGTTTGAACTTGCGCGATGGTTATAGACTATTTTCATTCCGCTACGACCTTCCATTCCCGAATTATGTTAGAAGTATCAACGGATATTGAAAATCGCCCAAAAAAATCCCCAAATTTCCCCGGATATTTTTGTTCAAAGCCATTGTAACATTTCATTGTTACCAATTAAATTATAACATTTCCGTAAAAATAAATAGACATGAATTAAAAACGTGATTTATTCATATGAGCAGGGCCCGACTTTGACCCAATGGGGCCCTGGGCAAAGCAGACTTTGGGGGCCCCCTCCAAGGACAGATCCAGAGGGAGGCCATGTGCCCTCCCCCTCCAGGTGTAGATTTCCACATGAACATGTGGGACACTCACCAAGCCCCCCCCCCCATAAATTCGGACCGGAAATTCAAAAAATTTTCGACCAAAAAGTCAAACATTTGAAAAATAATAATAATAATGTGTTAATTAATTTACTTTTAATGTTAATAAATAAATTCAGGAAATTTTCTTTTGAAATGAATATAGTGGGTACACTGTGCCCCACCCAGAAATTTTTTCCGTATCCGCCACTGCCCACCTTTACTGAATTAACCAAATTTTCAAAAATATGTACAACTTAATACTAAATTAGGGGGCCCCATAAATTTGGGGGCCCTGGGCAAGTGCCCCACTTGCCCATGCGGAAATCTGGGCCTGCATATGAGGCATTGAAAAGCAAAGTGGTGTAAGTCACATTTTCAACTTTTTTTTTATTTGGGGTCAAATATGTAATCTCCATGTTCAATTTATGGTGGAATTGTAAATAGTTATTATTTGCAATATTGTAATAAGGCGAAACGTCGCAACGTCACTGGCTAAGTCAGTTTTCGTCTGCTACAGATGACGTCATTATCGGGTGGCAGAAAACAGAAGCCGTTCCTATGCGTTTGCATGTGTTTTTGGACGATACCTTCATTTTGAGTTAAATAATTTAAGTTTGTTTATAAAATTCCTCATATTAGTTGTATGTAACAGGTATTTTAACACTTTTTTTAATATTTCGCAAGGTTTAAGAGAATATAAACCTTTCTTTCGTTGAGAATGATTATTATTATGTTGAGATATGTATAGATACCAGGATAAGTTACTTCAGGCCAGCGTCTTGTATAGTAACTCCAGTCTTCCTCTGTCAATAAATACGGGTCACATCAGGCCCTGATTTTCCATTAGGCCCAGTAAGGCCCCCCAAAATTTTAATTTTAAAAGGAAAAAAAAGAAAAATTCCCAATTCATTTTTTAAAAATTTTACCTTATTTAATAGCAATTTTTTTAATATATATCCTTTCAAATTTGATTGATTGATTGGTTCACCATATGTATAGTTATATGTATAGTTCATCATATGTATGTTATAGTGTATATAAGGGATTAATAAGTTTTTATGGTTGTATTATATTGGTGTTTTAATGAAGAAGTTAATATGTTGTATTGTATTTTGTTATGTTCTAGGCTTCTACGCTTCCAATAGCCAATTCTTGGTAAAATGGTACCTTCACAATGATTCATGATTATTTTTTGTGTGTGTCAATTTTGGAAATTTTACGCCCACATCCAGGCCCTGATTTTCCATTAGGTCCGGTAGGCCCAGGCCTAGGGGCGACCCAAATGTTAGAGCCCCCCAAAATTTTAATTTTTAAAGGAAAAAAAGAAAAAAATTCCCAATTCATTTTTTTTAATTTTACCTTTTTTATAGCAATTTTTTTATCTTTTCAAATTTGATTGATTGATTGGTTCATCATATGTATATTACAGTGTATATAAGGGATTAATAAGTTTTTCTGGTTGCATTGTATTGGTGTTTCAATGACGAAGTTAATATGTTGTATTGCTTTTTGTTATTTGATAATGTTCTAGGCTTCTACGCTTCAAATAGCCAATTCTTGGTAAAATGGTACTTCACAATGATTCATGATTTTTTATTTTTATTTTTGTGTGTGTGTGTGTCAATTTTGGAAATTTTATGCCCACATCAGTGTTAGGGGGCCCCCATCCCGAGTTGTGCCTAGAGTCAAGAATTTTCTAAATCGGGCCCTGGGTCACATACTGAATAAACCTTTCTGAGCTGTACCTGAATGTTTAATTTAGTGATATACCTTTGTTTAGATACCGTATCTAAAGACTTTGCGTAATCTGAGAGCATTTTATTCAACAAGCTGTAAGAATGCTCATTGTACGCCATGTTAAATTATGCAATTTTTTGCCACTCCTCGCCAAACAAGAAGTAAAATCTGCAAGAGTTGAGATGTGACATGCTGCGAGACATTGCCCTATAATTGTTATGAATTATAATTTGTTCAGTTTATGGTGGAAGTTTTTGTAGTTTTGGCAGTTAAACTCTTCTAACTTACACCACTTTGCCTTTCACCGCCTCATATATTGGCGCATGCAAGAATGAATTTGATATACACTCATGGACAAAAAAATTAGCGCACCAAGAAGGAGTCGTCAAAATGAAACGAAATTTTACATACGTAATGACTACTTTGATATAAGTAAATGATAAGAAAATCAAAGAAAAAGGATAATTTATTTCAGAGAAAAAGGCAAAAGAACGGAGGAGTTAATACTCCGTTGGACCCCCTCTAGCGCGAATGCACGATGGGATACGATCGGGCATTGAGTCATACAAGTTCTGTATGATGTCTTGAGACATTTCGTTCCATATTTGCTGTAACCTTGCCTCTAGTTCGTTCAAACTCGTGGGATGCCCAACTCGTCGTCCCAAATGATCCCAGATATGCTCGATTGGAGACAAATCTGGGGATCGGGCAGGCCAAGGAAGGGTAGTAACAGTGCGGAGACAGTCTTGTGACACCCTTTCCGTATGAGGCCGAGCATTGTCTTGTTGAAAAATGGCTCCTGGGAGCCGTTGCATGAGTGGCAACACATGTGGTTGAAGGATTTCATGAACATACCGCTGGGCTGTCATGGTGCCACGGAGCAATACTAGGGGTGACCGTGTATTGTAGGCAATGGCACCCCATACCATCACACCAGCTGTGGGAGCGATGTGTCGCTGTACAGCAAAGGCAGGATTGAAGCGTTCACCACGGGCTCTCCACACACGAACACGATTGTCATCACTGCCGAGATTGAATCTGGATTCGTCGCTAAAGACGACTTGGTTCCATTCCGCTGCAGTCCAGTTTCCTCGTGCGCGGCAAAACTCCAAACGGAGGCGTCGATGAGTGGGCGTCAAGGGCAGCACACGTAATGGGCGCCGCGATACCAACTGTCCTTCAGCCAGGCTCCTTCGTATGGTTCGAGAAGACACAGAGGCCCCTAGTGAAGGTGCTACCTGTGCCTGGATGGGGCCGATGAAGCAGTTGGCTGTACGCCTGCATTTCTTACGATGTGGCGGTCTTCTCGACGACTGGTCTGTCGAGGGCGTCCTGAGCTTGGTCTTCGTCTACATGACATCTCTCGGGTCCACTGGTCCCAACACCTCCTCACAACACAATCAGAGCGGCCTAATTGACGAGCTACTCGCCTAGCTCACCACCCAGCTTCCATCATCCCGACGATTCTCCCCCTCTCAAACTGCAACAACTGCTTATATTGTCTTCGAACACGGCGTAATGGCATGTCTATCTCAGCTCTTCCTTTGTAAATGATTCAGCACACTCAAACAAGCTTTGGTTACCTGTTTTATACTCCACAGAGTACGATGTTCAACGCCCTCTACCGGCTATACGTAATGCGCAATCACGCTGCATTTCTAATCATTTGCATATCTCCCCGACATGTACCTTCATTGCAAGTTTCGTTACAATCCCGCAATTATTTCTTGATGCGCTAATTTTTTTGTCCATGAGTGTATTATTTTCATGTACATGGCAACGCCGGAATGTTTCTTTTTAAAAATGAAAATATAAGGATGGAAAGTCATTCATTTTCAATGAATGTGTTATCTATCCATTTCATGAATTGAAACTATCCCAAGCTACCTGTTCAAACTTAAATATACTGCAGGACACGTTGACTTAGCTAGAAACACGTGCGTTTAGCCTTGACGCGATGATTTATATAACTTAAGTGACATTGAAACATAGCAGATGATTTATTTTTAAGAAAGAATTAGGGCCTGTTCACATAGGAGTCCGTTGCGTTGCGTTAAGGAAAAGATGACGTTGAGAGGAAAATAAACCAATCATATGCCTCCAAACGATTAGCAATGAAATTTTTAACGCCTATGATTGGTTTATTTTCGTTTCAACGTCATCTTTTCCTTAACGCAACGCAACGGACTCCTATGTGAACAGGCCCTTACAATCATGAAATACGTGTATATCATAATTAAGAAAGTCTGAAAGTGGCATTGAAACGTAGCAGACGATTTAGTTTTGAGAAAGAATTCCGAGCATGAAATACGTGTATATACTTTTTCTATAATAATTACCAGATTTGCTGTGTTTTAATATTGAATGTGATTCAATCCATTCAAACATTATTGATCATTTTTCTATTATAATAAATCCATTCAAACGTTATTGACAAGCTAATGCAGTTAGACGCACACAAGAGTCTGAAGAAAAAACATTCCCAAGAGCTCGAAGCTAACAGAATTCGAAGGTACTTACGGAAAATCCAGTCGACCATTTTCGACTGGATCAATGAATGAAGTCAATGGCGCCAAGATGCGATTTTTTAGCCAATAATGGTAAAACCTGCCACACGTGATTCAAGGTGACCTTTATAAGAGTTTCTTTCTAACTCTCTCTGCGTTCTAAAAAACACAGATTCAATGGCGTTGTAATATTAAGACTTGTCAGAAGCGAATATCCATTCGGAAAGTAACATGGTTCCAGGGTTCAACCATTTCATTTGTGACTGCACTAAGATATATTTACAGCTGGCCAGAGAATTGACTACTATTGAATGGGGAAAAGAAGAATTAGAGTTGAGTGACAAGACTGTTATCGATTGGAATAATTACTTAAGAGAAGTTTGTACACACAGTCTTTTAACAAGGTCAAAGAAAAAAAATCAGAGGGGCCTCATTGGCAAAATTGATGAGAGCCTTTTCTCAAAGCGTAAAAACCATGCAGGAAGAATAACCCCCGAGCAGTGGTTGTTTGGAGGCATTTGCAAGGAGACCAGCGAGTGTTTTATCGTAAAAGTTCCAGATAGGAAGGCGATAACGTCTATGCAAGTGATAAAAGATAACATCGAAGAAGGTTCTACAATATACTCGGACTCATGGAAAGCCTATAAAACCTAAGAAATAAGAGCTGCTAATTTCGAGAATTTCAAAGTTAATCATAAGTATAACTTCGTAGATCCGGATACCGGCATACATACACAAAACATTGAGCGATTGTGGGGTTCGGCCAAATGGCGGAACAAAAGATATTGTGGGACAGCACGATACCACTTAGATTCCTATATGGATGAATTCCTGTGGCGTCGTCTTCACAAAGAAGACATATTTGTTTCTATTTTGTTCGCAATTGCAGATTTTATGCCACCAAAATGATTGGCGGCAGAAGCGGCCGGGAGGTTTGGCGGATTTACGCCAACGTTTATGGTCGACTGGATTTTCCGTAAGTACCCATTCGAATTGTAGTGATCCGAAGCAGTGAGACTGATGAAGAAACTTTTAACGCGTCGAACATACAATTGTCTTCGAGCTTCAACATCGAAAGGAGAGGAAAGCGATGAACAACGACAGCACCGACAACAAACTAATACTATTTACTACCGCAAAAGAATTGGTACAAGTATGATATACCCCCCCCCCAAGAGATTTCTCGCCAAATATGGCGCACTTTGTTTTGGTTAAAGGGTTGCCATGTTTTACTTTGGTGTTGCCAATTTGTGTTTTTGTTGTTTTTTAGAATTTTGTTGCTGCCATATTTGGTTTTCTCTCTTGTTTTGCGCCTTAAATAGGCGGCGTGAATGGTTTTTTTACGTTCTTTAATGCAGTAATATTATGTAGTGGCAACAGTTTTTGAAATTAACGGTCCACGTTTGAATTCTGACAATTTTGACATTTGATTTGACGTTCGTGTGCTACAAGCAGCGTAGATACTGGTTGTATATTCCGGTTTTTTTTGTTCTTTTATTATTTTTGTTATTGATTATTTTTGTACTTTAATTCATTATGCCTGCAGTATTTAGTGTAGTTGAAAAATATCAGGGGATCTTTGTTTCTAAAATAGAGGCGAATTCTAATGGTAGTTCTAGTTTTTCGGGCGGGAGACCAACAGTTGGAAAGCCGGGGATAGTTATAACTTTTTTTTATTTCATTTGTCTCTGGATGCACAGTTGCTTTTTAATTTTTTGACGGAGGTTGGGTAGTTAAAGAGCGCGAATTGCAAAAAATGTGGGTCAGAGATGAAGATTAAAGTTAAATGTTCATATTCGGATGGTTTTACATTTGTTTGTAGGAAAGTAATTGGGGGGAAGCAATGTAACACTGAGAAATCTATTCGGCATGGTTCGTGGTTTTCTAAATCTAAATTGAAGTTATTTGAGGTTTTATGTATTATTTATGAGATTTTGAGGGGTACAACAACTGGGCGAATTATGGAGGAATATTCTTTTGCGAAAACTACTTTGGCTGATTGGAGACAATTTATTAATGAGACTGTTTTAGATTATATCGAATCGTCTTCCGAGAAAGTAGGGGAGGAGGGTAAAGTCGTCGAAATTGATGAGTCGAAATTTGGGAAACGAAAGTATCATAAGGGACATAGGGTTGAGGGCCATTGGGTGTTTGGACGGGTTGAGAGGGATTCCGGGAGGGTTTTTTTAGTTGCTGTTCATGATAGGACTCAGGAGACTTTGTTGGGGGTTATAAAAGATTGGATATTGCCAGGGACTACAGTGTATTCTGATTGCTGGAAAAGTTACGACTGTCTCTAGCGGGAGGGATTTGAGCACCTTAAAGTTAATCATAAACTTACATTCGTTGACCCCGATGCTGGGTGTCACACGAATACAATTGAAAGTACGTGGAGGCATGTAAAAGCAACGTTGCCTGCGTACAATCGTAAGACAGATTTTAAATTCTACCTAGCGATGTACATGTTTCATAAATCATGTTTAGTGGCAAATATAGATTGTTTTGATAAATTTATTGAAATCGTTTCGGGGATTAATTGGGAGGAGTACAAAATTTCGGTATAGATACCTATTTTAAATTCTATTGCCAACACGTATTTTTCTATTGTATTTGTGCTTTATTTTATGTCTAATTAAGAAATATATATTTAACCCAGATGTAATTTATGTTTATTTAAATTATTATCATTATTTGCAATATACTGACTCTTTTAAGCGGGGTTGGGGGGTTGGGGGGGGCTGCAGTCCCCCTCACCTAACAAATTTCTTATTATTTTTCAGCTTTCTATTTATGTATTTAGGAATTATTTTTTGTATTTATGTGTTTTTCATGCGTTTCTTTGTTTGTACAGTTTTAAAAATGCGTATATTTGGGACTTTCCGGAATTTCCCGTTCCAAAAACACGCGTTCTGCTTGGCGACAAAAAAATTGCCAAAATCGTCAATGGGGGGGGGGATATCATACTAGTTCCAAAGAAGTTTAGCGAAAACTGTAGAACATCATAACATGAGGCTAATCATTGAAAAAATAATAACAGGAACTGAATCCCGAGCGAAGCTGGGTAATACATCTAGTTTTTAATAAATTTAAGTTGCTTATATGGAATTTTAAAAAAATGTTTGTTTTTAATAAGTTTTCTGAACGTAACCCCCCTTTTTGTACTGGCTCTGAGTCTCATATAACACGGTTTCACACAACACGGTTTCACACCTATCTACCGTGTTATAGGAGGGTTACCTGTATATTTTAAATGCCGCCATATAGTGGCATCCAAACCATACATGCTACGCAAGCTTCTTTTATCCCAACGTAAAAAAATCGCCAGAGGCACTAACTACTCTAGTATATATCTGTAAACCTGATAATCTGAAGGTCCTTATCCCAGGTTCCTTCACTATAAAAAGCTATTCGAAATCGGCTTAGATACCACAATTGGCACGCTCATGAATCTCGTAAAAAGCGCCAAGTTAGTGGGCGATTCTTTAACTATCTGCCTTGGACTCGACTGTCTACGGACGCCGTTAGATTTCGGTCGAGTAGTTATCTCTCTTCAAACAAAAAACTTCAAGCATCTCGAAAGCACGGAAGACGTGATTGTCTGGGGATCACCAGTATAGCGCTGAAGAATTTGGAGTCAGAAGTGAAATAAACCTTTTTTGGTACTTACGGAAAATCCAGTCGACCATTTTCGCCAAATGAAGGCGATAGCGCCAAGAGGCAATTTTTAGCCAATAATGGTAAAACCTGCCACATGTGATTCAATGTGACCTTGATAAGATCTTCTAGATTTGGAGTAAAGCTGTCGTTGTTTTAAGTCTCGTTGTAGCTCTGCGTTGTAAAAAATGTTTAAAATTTGGGATTTAGGGCCTGTTCACATAGGAGTCCGGTAGCGGAGCGTTAAAGGAAAGATGACGTTGAGACGAAAATAAACCAAACATAGGCGTTAACAATTTCGTTGCTAATCGTTTGGAGATTTGTCATTGGTTAAATATATTTCAATACTTTAACACTCCTCTACCGGACTCCTATGTGAACAGGCCCTTACAAACTACAGAACAAGAAGCAGTAGAATTCTTTCAAAGGTATGGAATCTTACCGTCATCCAAAAAATGCGCCAATGGCCACGATATGGCTCTTTATTTAAAAACGCAGATTCAATGGCGTTGAAATATTAAGACTTGTCAGAAGCGAATATCCATTCGGAAAGATACATGTTTCGAGAGTTCAACCATTTCATTTGTGACTGCACTAAGATTTATTGGTACTTTCGCATTAAACGGAGGCCACCCATTTAAGTATTGGAAAATTGGGGAAAAATGAAAAATTACATTTCGAACACAAACAACATACTTTATTAGAGAAAGTACAAAAAGGTTACTCAAGTACACAAAGTTATAAAAACTTACAATTAATTTCCAGTCTCCACAGACTTCCAGAACTGGATGATGTCGCTCAGGAGCGCGACGAAAGCAATGTTGCCGGCTGCCGATCGCCATATGTATTCCGCCAGATATGATTCCAAATGGTGACGTGCTGTTCCTCGATGTTTTTTGTTGCGCCACTTGGCTGACCCCCACATCCTCTCAACTTGCTGGGTACTTGCCCCTGTTTCCGGGTCCACGAAATTGTACTTATGATTAACTTTCAAGAGGGCATATCCCGCGTTTACAAGTTCCTCTGTATTGTATCCCTTCCAACAATCAGATATAATGGTTGAGCCGGGTTCGACGTGCAGTTTTATCTGCTCCAACAATGTTTTAGCACTCCTGTTCGGAACTCTGACTAAGAAACGTCCTCCAGTTTCCCGGCAGCATATTCTGAAAGACTCACGGTTTGGGCACTCAATTGCAGGTTTGACGAAAGCATCAGTTTCGCCATCTGTTGACATATATAGGAATCTTTTTATTATAAGTTTTTTTTTTACTTCTACGCAATTTAGTATGTTTTAAAATCTGAATTACATATATAACACAGGATTTAAAGAGATTTTAACAAAATAAATAAATGAATAAATTGAAATAAGTATATTATTGAATTTTAAATTTACTTTCTTCAAATATCCACAATAATTTTAATTTTTAAAATTTTAATGTTAATTAGAAAATAAATGTATTTAATAAGCTTTAATTAAAAAAATTAAGTTGCATAAATTAAAAAATTTTAAGTGTTAAATTCCAATAATATAAATTTATTTTAACTTATAATTTTAAATTAATCAAATTTTTAAAATATAAAAATTTATTTTAATTTGGTTACATTTTTATGCTAAATTATTGAAGAAATGAGGGAATGATGCTGAGTATGAAAGAATGACAAATCTTTTGATCTTTCTTTGCTGTAGATTTTTCAATTCCTACTATTAGTTCACACTCTCTCTATATGTATCTTGTTCAAATTTTCAATCGTTAATAAAAGTACTTTTTATTCATCCACTCAAGTTCAAATACATTTTTTTAAACTTGTAGTGGATGACACTTGATGTTAATACAGTTTTTTCAAATATTAATTCATTAATTAAATTTAATTAATCAAATTCAATTATCCAAAAAAATTTCAACAATAAGAGCTAGAGAGCTAAGATTGGTGGCATTTTAAAGCAATTTTCAAGACCTTTTTCAATGATATATAACACAATTAGGGCTTAGAAAAATTTATTTTATTTGAATTTAAAATTTGAATTTTTCAAAATGCGCCGCTTGAAAAATTTTCAAATTTTTTTTTATAATACTTTATATAGTACTGAAATGATTGTATAAGTTTGAAAGTGGGATCTGTATGGGTTCATGTTAAAATATTGCATTGAATAAAGTATTCCTGATTTGAAATCACGAAATTACTTAATACAATATGTTTTAAAGCCTAGAAAATTAGAAAAAAAAAATTTAAGATGTGTAAGTAATCGTACTTGTTTTGTATAATTGAAAGTAATCATATTTGTTTTGAAAAAGATATAGAACCATTTTTATCAGACAGTATATACTTCAGCACATACAGTACTAGTCTTTCATTCACTTTCTTGCTTTCAGTGCAAGATTTTCAAATGCTCTTATTTTCAATTAAATTCTGAAAATAAAACAAAAACAAGTAATATATAAAAAAAAAATTTTAAAGTCAATTCTTACTTAGGTCAACAAAGAAAAAATCTGAGTGTGAACTAATAGAAGGAATTGAAAGAAAGGATTGCCTGCCAGAACCTTGCCTACTGAGCGAGATTAGGAGGGGGGGGGGAAAGAGAGAGAAAAAGTTCGTTAGGTTGGGGATTCGATCTCGCAACCTACAGGACGGGAGAAATCCGCGATACCACAGTGCTACCGTTTATACACCAACAAGTGGGAAATTACTATTCAAGAGCAAGAGACGCTCTAGGTCTAAAACTAAAATTGATTAATTAAATTTAATTAATGAATTAATATTTGAAAAAAACTGTATTAACATCAAGTGTCATCCACTACAAGTTTAAAAAAATGTATTTGAACTTGAGTGGATGAATAAAAAGTACTTTTATTAACGATTGAAAATTTGAACAAGATATATATAGAGAGAGTGTGAACTAATAGTAGGAATTGAAAAATCTACAGCAAAGAAAGATCAAAAGATTTGTCATTCCTTCATACTCAGCATCATTCCCTCATTTCTTCAATAATTTAGCATAAAAATGTAACCAAATTAAAATAAATTTTTATATTTTAAAAATTTGATTAATTTAAAATTATAAGTTAAAATAAATTTATATTATTGGAATTTAACACTTTAAATTTTTTAATTTATGCAACTTAATTTTTTTAATTAAAGCTTATTAAATACATTTATTTTCTAATTAACATTAAAATTTTAAAAATTAAAATTATTGTGGATATTTGAAGAAAGTAAATTTAAAATTCAATAATATACTTATTTCAATTTATTCATTTATTTATTTTGTTAAAATCTCTTTAAATCCTGTGTTGTATATGTAATTCAGATTTTAAAACATACTAAATTGCGTAGAAGTTAAAAAAAAAAAACTTATAATAAAATGATTCCTATATATGTCAACAGATGGCGAAACTGATGCTTTCGTCAAACCTGCAATTGAGTGCCCAAACCGTGAGTCTTTCAGAATATGCTTCCCGGCACAAACCACCGAACACCCATTGTTGAGGTAATACCCGGCCAGCGTTGTTTTTACGTTTTGTAACAAACTCTCGTCTATCTCAACAATACGCCCCTCTCCACCAATCTTAACTTCCTTTTTCTGTTCGACGGAAAAAACGCAGACTTCCCTCATATAATTATTCCAGTCGACTGTTGTGTTTGGCGCCATTTTTAATTGTTTCTCGCACCAAGATACTGAGGTTAGTTCCTCGCACCAACAGTACAAGAAGCGAACGATTGTCACAAATGGCAGTCTGCTATGAGAAAACCATGTGTCAACACGAAGTCCGGTTTACGTTTTGAATGCGTTGTGTTTGCATTTAGAATTGAAATATAAATAAACGGGTGGCCTCCGTTTAATGCGAAAGTACTGATTTATTTATAGCTGGCCAGAGAATTGACTACTATTGAATGGAGAAAGGAAGAATTAGAGTTGAGTGACAAGACTGTTATCGATTGGAATAATTACTTAAGAGAAGTTTGTACACACAGTCTTTTAACAAGGCCAAAGAAAAAAATCGGAGGGGCCAACCTCATTGTCGAAATTGATGAGAGCCTTTTCTCAAAGCGTAAAAACCATGCAGGGAGAATAACTCTCGAGCAATGGTTGTTTGGAGACATTTGACTGGAGACCAGCGAGTGTTTTATCGTAAAAATTCCATATAGGAAGGCGATAAAAGATAACATCGAAGAAGGTTCTACAATATTTTTGGACTCATGGAAAGCTTATAAAACCGACGAATTAAGAGCTGCTAATTTCGAACATTTCAAAGTTAATCATAAGTATAACTTTGTAGATCCGGATACCGGCGTACATACACAAAACATTGAGTGATTGTTGGGTTCGGCCAAGTGGCGGAACAACAGACAACATGCGACAGCACAACACCACTTAGATTCTTATATGGCTGAATTCATGTGGCGTCATCTTCACAAAGAAGAGGACATACTTGTTTCTATGGTCTGCGTGCAATTGCAGATTTTATGCCGCCAAAATGATTGACGACGGAAGCGGTCGGGAGGTTTGGCGGATTTGCGCCAACTTTTATGTTTGACTGGATTTTCCGTAAGTACCCATTTTTTATTTACCAGAGAGTATAGAACGAAGCTACAACCGATGCATCAATTCATACCATTTTTTTTCTTTTCGTTCTATATCCAAGCAAAAGAAAAACATCATATATAAAAATATAGCAAGTTCGCTATTTTCTTCACTTCGCTTCAGCGTGCAGTATAAACACAAGGTTTTTACACGTGCCTTCATTAATTTATAAACCCGCTGGTGCTGAATTCAAAGCTATTATCTTTTTCTAACATACATACAAGTTTTAGCAATAAAATTAAATACCATATACTTCGAAAGTAGCACAATTTAAACACATTGCACAATAAACACAGCAAACACTTAGTCAAATAAAAGTAATACAATGAATGAATAGTATTGTAAACCTGTATCGTCGTTTCTTTTGTGAGCCCCAATTAAGAATATCGGACGTGAGTCTGACAATATCTATACCTTACGCATTTTGAAATTATGAAACCAAAACATTAGTAAATTATTTATTTACTTACTTTTTCCGGATCACCGTGAAAGGTATAGGTTTCAATTGGTCCTTCGGGTTCGTTGCCAACGGGAGGAACTGGCACTCCATCGTAAATACCGCCCTGTCCGAACTGATCGAAAAGTGTTTTCCATTTCGGAGAACTGAGAACATCGTAAGCCTCACAGATGAGAGCAAATAGTTGGCTTGTATCTCCATCTGAGTTCCTGTAAAGAAAAGAATGGTAGAAATATGTTAAATGTCCCCTACAGTGAAATTTTTAGGGTGTACTAAAATCACCCGCCATCTGTTGGTGCTCTCACTATTATAATAAGTGGTGAAAAAATCTTTACTTATATAAAAGCCTAGAGTAGAAAAACTGTAGGTAACCATTCCGGGACGGACCAAGTCGGTAACATCTTAATATTGCGACGCCATTTTCAGAAATTTTTCTTGAAAAATAATACCACAAAAGTTACATATTTTGAAAGCCCTTTAAAAAATATGAAAATTTCAAGTGAACACCCTAGCTCAAAACCGTTTAGTTTTTTAAATATCTTCAAATTAAAATATCCATTGAAAAGAATCATTTATTCAATTGAGTCATTCACTTGAATTTCGAATTCATTCTACTCCATGGTTTTTCATATTCCCTTTAAATAACTACATTTTTAATGTTTAATTTTAATGTTAATTAAATTGTGTTTCACGTTTTATTTTTGTTTTATTTTATTGTTGTTTACTGCTGTTAAAGTATCGTTTTCAGCAATGTCTACTGTGTGGTGAGTCATTCACTTTTGAAACAGTTTGGTTTAGTTTTGATTTTGTTTAGTTTTGTTTTGTTGTTTACTGCTGTTTAAGTACAGTTTTCAGCAATGCCCGATGAAAATGATGAATCACCTCTTGAAACGCTGATCAACATTCCGTCATTTTTGACGGGGGTTATATACTAGTATTCATATAATTTCAATGGTAAAATTTTCTTTCGGAATAATTCAACTTTTCAATGTATTCCTGCTTTTCATAATTCAAAATAATTACAAGATAAAAAGAACTTTTTATATACCATGTTTTTAAATTTTCTGTTGAATCATATAAACTTGACAATTCTATGTATTAATAAATACCTTTTTAAAATTTTTTTGATGAGTTATCCAATCAACTTGAAAGAAAATGATCACATGCGTAATAAAGAGGTATCAAATGCGTAATCAATTGCTTTTAACTTTTCGTCCCCGTCCCGGCTGATAGATGGCTGCACCATTCTACAAAACAAAATTAACTGAAAATGAATTTAATTCTGCTTAAAGATGGCTAAAAGTATCAAAAGAATGCATTGCCATCGTGTTCTGAGCTATTCTAAAAGTTTCAAATGTCTAGCTAGTCAGGAAGTGAGTTAAAAATCGATTGCAAGATTTGTACTGGACAAACACACAAACAAACAAACAAACAAACAAACAGACAAGAAAGCGAGTTAATAAAAACATGGTAATTAATTATTTCCACTGAAAAGTAACTTATCTGTACAGTGGTTTTACTTGGGTCCGGAGCTACTAATGGTTAACGCGTCGGAATTCAGATTTGGGGGTGCTCGGTTCAAATTCCTGGCAAATGCCACTGAATGTTCTTATGTCTAAGGCGGGTATGGACACTTTAAATCTGTCGGCGAGAAAGTCCCTCCGTGGGGTTTGTAGGAGTAGGAGGAGGGTACGACCCCACCAGATGTCGTCCGTAGGCGTGCTCGGTCAACATTATTGTGGCACCGTGCAAAAAGGCGGACTTCCACCCTTGTGGTGTCCAATAGCAGTGATCTAAAGAGGAGCTCTTCGGCCTATAGCCATCAGTGGACTTATCCAGCGATTAGGATTTATCCAGCCAAGGGATACTAGTAACAACGGCAACATGGTATTACTCTAAAGACTGAAAAATAATGTGTAGTCAAATTCGATTTTGGAGCAAGGAATGATTATGATGACCAAACATTTAGTTTGATTTACCATCTTTCAAAACCCTGATATTTTTCCTCTTTTTTCCATGTTTTTATTAACTCGCTTTCTTGTTTGTTTGTGTGTTTGTCCCGTACAAATCTTGCAATCGATTTGTAACTAACTTCCCGACTAGCTAGACATTTGAAACTTTTAGAATAGCCCAGAACACGATGACAATGCATCCTTTTGATGCTTTTAGCCATCTTTAAGCAGTATTGAATTCATTTTCAGTTAATTTTGTTTTGTAGACTGGTGCAGCCATCTATCGGCCGGGACGGGAACGAAAAGTTAAACGCAAGATAACTTCCAATTAACTTCATTTTCTTTCAAGTTGATGGGATAATTCATCAAAAAAGTTTTAAAAAAGTATTTATTAATACATAGAATTGTCAAGTTTATATGATTCAAAAGAAAACTTAAAAGCATGGTATACTAAAAGTTCTTTTTATCTTGAAATTATTAAAATTTCTGTTTGGCAAACAATCTCACTTCGGAAAATGATTATATGTTTATTAAACCTATCCGTTCGGAGGTGTACGCAGAGCAACGGTTCGCATTGCTAGGTAATCCGTAAACCATACAACCTTGACCTTGACCTTGACTCTACGTGAAAAATGCATAGCATCCATTTTTCTGCCCCTTTTTTCACGTAGTCACGTATCTTGTAATTATTAATTATTATTACCACGTTTTTATTAACTCTCTTTCTTGTTTGTGTTTGTCCAGTCCAAATCTTGCAATCGATTTTTAACTAACTTCCCGACTAGCTAGACATTTGAAACTTTTAGAATAGCTCAGAACACGATGACAATGCATTCTTGTAATACTTTTAGCCATCTTTAAGCAGGATTGAATTCATTTTCAGTTAATTTTGTTTTGTATGGAAAGTTAGTTCGGAAAAAATCCGCAAGGTGGCACTTCGATCGAATTCAATGCTTGCACTTTTGCGTAACGGCGTTTGACGATTTTGAAAACAGAATACATGTGAATTTAATTTGTTTACAAAAATATTGTGCGAAAAATTTTTTAAAAATTATAAAAGTTAGCAGTTTATAAAGTCTGTGGATAGTGGAAACGAATAAAAAGTGATTAAAATTAAATAAAAGAAAGTGTAAAAGAATAATTAAGTGAAGGTTTGTGCAATTAGGCTATATGATTCAACAGAAAATTTAAAAACATGGTATATAAAAAGTTCTTTTTAATCTTGTAATTATTTTCTCTCTGTTTCGAGAAACAGGAATGTCTGAGCACTGTTTTTATGTAAATTAAATAATTTTGCCTGAAAACACCGATTGATCTTTCACTCGACAGATAATAGCAGCAATGAAGTTTTAAATGAAGCACTTTTTTTTTCTTTTTTTCTTTTAACGTAGGATTACGTTCCTCTATAACTGTCCTCCGGAAAGGAAAATTTCAGACCCAAAAACCGACCGTCCGTGTCTCGCGACTTATAATTTAGCAGCGCGCCAAACCCAGTCTGTATCGCTTTGACAAGCAGTAAACAGTTAAACAGAAAAGTACCAAAATGCGTCAAAATTTTGACATACTTATATTATATATATACATACGTACATATATAGAGATACATATATACATAACACATACATACATATATACATACAAAAGTGATAAGCAACGATAAGTAATCCTACGTTAATAACCCGCGGCAGTTTCGTTAGAAGAGACTACCTGAAATTTATTTATTTTGTGTGTGTGTGTGTCTGTCTAAACTATGAAGCGAAAATACTTTTGGCTACAGTAGATGACGTCCACCTTATATACTCAAATTGCAATTTCAAGACATTTGCACCGATTAGATGTTTTTCAAATTTTTAACTTGCTTAGAAAAAGGTTAAAAACTTGTGAATTTGTTGAAATATTTACCTTATTAAAGTTCGCAAATTCTACTGGTATTTTTAATTACCTTGTGAGATCGTATTTTAAAGCCGGTAAAAGATGGTGTTTTGCTTTGAAATTTCCAGGTGGGAATGGTCTACGACGCCATTCAGACATGATCTATTAAAAACATCTAACGGCCTGTTCACTCTAAATCTGGAGCATTACGTCGAGTCAGCATTGAAAATTTTAACGAATCACAAAGCTCAATTCATTGGTCACGTGATATGCCAAACCAATCGCAGATCACATCAGCAATCTCGGAACCTACGTTGTAAACAGCGCAACACTCTGGATGCAATGTAAACAGGCCTTAACTCTCCTGATTTTAATGAAACTTGTTCCCATGTTTTTATTAACTCGCTTTCCTGGTTGTTTGTTTGTTTGTTTGTGTGTGTGTGTGTGTTTGTCCTGTCCAAATATTGCAATCGATTTTTAACTAACTTCCCGACTAACTAGACATTTGAAACTTTTAGAACAGCTCAGAACACGACGACAATGCATTATTTTAGTACTTTTAGTCATTTTTAAGCAGAATTGAATTTTTTCAGTTAATTTTTTTTTGTAGACTGGTGCAGCCGTCTATCGGCCGGGACGGGAACGAAAAGTTAAACGCAAGTTAACTTCCAATTAACTTAATTTTCTTTCAAGTTGATGGGATAATTCATCAAAAAATTTTAAAAGTATTTATTAATACATAGAATTGTCAAGTTTATATGATTCAACAGAAAATTTAAAAACATCGTACATAAAAAGTTCTTTTTATCTTGTAATTATTGCCTCTAAAAGGATCGTTTGGGAAATGGTACACGATGAATTTAATTTTTTTAAAGTGATCCTTTATTAACAAAAGGTTGAGAACCACTGCTCTAAATTATTGATATTGACGTATTGTAGTAAAGCGCTTTTAAATAAAAAGCTGGCTTTATTACATGTTTGCGATAAAAGTCGGAATCAAATTTAACGCCAACAGATAATTATAGAGTTGAGTGGAGTAATTTAGGACGTAGCCTGTTGCAAGACAGTTTTATGAGTTTTGAAGATGGGAAGGTCTGAGATGGAGACACAGATAAGGTGACGGAACCAAACGATGACGTTATTTACAAAAGCCTTTTATTGTTAGATTTATGGCAGTACGGTTCGTAAAGTGGTCATTTTGAAAACCGGGTGGTCGCAAGGGCAGGCAGTGAGGGCGTAACGTTTTTGAGTTAAGAAGCCAATGAGAAGGTGAGAGAGGGAGTACAGCAAATGAACAGTTTACGGTGGCCGGATTGGCTGATTGAAGTTTATGAGAAGGTGGAGTCATAAGTATGAAAGGGGATTAAAATAATATATTGGAGAGTTTGAAAAAAGACAGGGAGAGAGAGAGAGTCTGGATCGGGGAGGCTGTAGGTCCCCATCTCCAGCACGTCTTAAATAGATAAACGTAAGTGGACTTGAGGAGTCCACATAAACCTGTTAAGGCACCTTCAAGACTGCGTTGACCAAGTAAAATAAAGAGGTCCGCACCCAGATTGCAGCCGAGACCAAGAGACTCAGCTCCCGTGCCCCAGCCGAGAAGTTAAACGACGAGAAGTGCCCCACCATCCCGTTTCACGACGTGAAGAGATACCCAGCGCCCGTGCAAATATAGTGAAGATACGCGCCAAGGAGAGCCCAGCTACCATTTATCGACAGAGAAGAAGTGGTAATTCACCGTGAAAGAAATAAAGTTAGCCCCCTGCCCGACGTAGCAACGTGATCCCTGACCGTGGGCTAGGCGAGAAGGCCAAGAGAGCACCTTGAATTGATGAAGAATAATTGGGTGAGTGTTAAATAAATGATTTTGATTTGTTCAGTTCCGATTCAGGCTAAGTGAATTTAGTTTTTCGTGAGCAAGGAGTTTTTTTTAGTGAAATGGTTTAGTGTTGAACGAAAAGTAAAGTTATTTTGTTGTTGCGCTCGGGACGCTCCCTAACCTTAGCAAAGTAATTATAAAATATAAGTTGTGAAAGATGAAAATTATTATTGTGCATTGATTTCGGCAAATGAAACATTCTTTTGTTACATGTAAATATTAAGTATGTAAATAAACAAATTTTTCTTATGTTAAACTTTTTAGTCTGTCTAGATTGAAAGTTGTTGATGTTAATTTACATAATCTAAAACTGAGAATAGTATTTGGTTTTTGTTCGGTTGCTAAGTTCGACATCCAGAGCTTTGGGTTGGATTCAAGAAAATAAATATTAAACACAACGCACCCAAATAAATCCTAAGAAAAATAAATACATTGTACTAACCAAAATAAATTTACGATACGAGCCCAATTGACTTAAAAACTGGATGTAGCAACACGACACGTATCACGTATAGAATCTATTTTTCCTACACGCATACAAAACTGTTTCAGTATAGGATACCCCTCGCTAAGATTCTCAGTAAGATCCTCTGCAAGAAAACTTGCTATATGCATAGAAGTAGGGGAACAGATGTGTCAGACGCACTTCCTTTGGCGACAAGTTGGAGCCAAAAGTTTTTGTCGCCAACTTGTCGCCAAGGGGGTTTCCGCAGATATGTTAGGCTTAAAGTGCGAAATGTAAACAAAATATGGAACAGGTGTAATAAACGTAATAAATTGGAAAACATACTTACTGCTGGCTTTAATAAATTAGTAGGCGCACACGGAATCTTAAAAACACGTACAAAAATTAAAAGCTTAAAAATAATTAGAAATTTGTTAGGTGCCCCCCTACCCCCCCCCCCCGTTAAAAAAAGTCAGTATAATGCAACTAATAGTAACTCATTTAAATAAACATAAAATACACCTTGGTTAAATATATATTTCTTCATTAAATATAAATTAAATATATTTCTTCATTTTAAATCAATCACAACGTTTTCAAAACCTCAAACGCAGAAACGCATAACACAACCAACATGTATGTCCATCAAATCACATCTAAATTAGACGTTTAAATTAACAGTTAATTTCAAATAAACAGCAAAAAATCTCATTTAGCCTCCCACTTTATATCCCTAACAACCCCCAAGAGTACGCCTATCTCTCAAAAATCTACATCTAATACTATCCAAAATACGTCATTAATATTTCGCAACAACATGGCCGCCATACTATATCACGTAAATAAACGCACACGACTAGCCATTCAAACTGGGTTGCCACAAAATAACAAAATCTCTCCAAAATCGCATGGTTACCACGCCAAACACAAAATCGCCAAACTTGGCAGGGAGGTGCGTCTAACACATCTGTACCGAAGTGGAAATAGCAACATTAGCTGTATTCCTATGTGGAATGCAACAGGCAGAAAGACTTTTAAATTAATCAGAGAAAACTAGGCCAAAATGACGTAGACCAAATTTTTTTAAACAAAACTTCGAAAGTATTATAATAAATATTAAGAAAAAATATTTGAATGCTGTAAGAGTTTATAAGTAGAGTTCCGGTTTATTGTTCACTGGATTTGGCGACATTGTCCTATATTGGCAACTTAAAAAAATGTGAAATTTTACCGTTTTGGATGATATTTCAAGGCAAGTTTTCTGTAGGCTTTTTTTATATCTTCATCGCTTGCTGATCTGTCTATTTCTAATAGTCCATAGTAATCCATTGGACTATAATTTAAGAAAATTTGGACTGAAAATTTTCTGAGGAAGAGTAATCAATTTAATTCCGGATTTTGTTTTTGTTTTTTTAGAAACTGAGTGCTGCCAAACTAAAATGTGGATGGCATAATATATTTTAAGTACTATTAAACTAAGAGCATCTAATGTCATGAGGCTCATGATGTCATGAGATGGCCAAATAAATATTAGGGACACTAGTATTGACTTCATTAAAACAAAGAATACGAGGGGAGTGATCATTCAGTAAAGACACCATATTATACAAAATGGTTGCTTTGCTACACTTCGGAAATCTTTTAAGAAATAATTAATTTCGTCTGTTTTCAAAGGTATAAAATTTCGGTATAAAGGTTTTTACATGTGAAAATTTTTATCTAAAATGAAACTTTAAAAATTCAGCATCAACAAGAAGTTTGGTAAAGTAATGGGAAAATTATATATAAGGCAGTTGCACGGAGCATGTAACATGTCAACTCGAACATAAACGAAAGGCAAAACGTTTGTAATTAAGAGCATGAACTCTTATAGAAATGCATACTATAGAACTCTACGTGTATCCTCTTTAGGAAGAGGCACTGGTCGTTTCATTCCAACGTTAGTCATCGTTAAAGTAACTGCTCTATATAGGGCACATCAATCTTTCGATTTTCTCTGGCTCTGACGGAAAAGAGGAATATTTAACGCCGGCCTAAACAATAACCGTTTTCGGATACAGGCAGCAGCCAAGTGATTTTTAAAATTTCTGTTTGGCAAACAATCTCACTTAGGAAAATTACTATATGTTTATTAAACCTATCCGTTCGGAGGTGTACGCAGAGCAATGGTTCGCATTGCTAGGTAATCCGTAAACCATCTACCTTGACCTTGACCTTGACCTTGACTCTACGTGTAAAATGCATAGCATCCATTTTTCTGCCCCTTTTTTCACGTAGTTGCATTTCAAGTGACGTTACGTGAAACTTCCTTACTGTGTAGCTAATATCAATATTTTGTTATCTTCCTTATGCTGCAATCGTGGCCTGAATTCTACACATTCTCGCTATGCATTCAACAGAAAATTTTCAGTCCAATGCCACACATGACTCATCGAAAATTTTCCTGTTATATTATCTTTAGGGACTCTCGATGGGCAGGGGGGGAACTTTCAAGCCTATCTATCAAAATATTTTCATCCAACCTTCTTCCCATAAAGAAACTTATCCTTCCTTTTTCGCCCTGGGACAAATATGTAATAGCAATACAAGAGAAGAGGTCCTAAACGCTAATAGTTGAAGCCAATGGTATTCACATCGTGGCATCCAGTTATCTCTTCATCGCCGCTTACTAACAGCTTTTTATCGATAAGAAACAAGTTTAAACAAAAGCAGCTTATTTATTCTTCTCAAGAATATCCCCAGTATTTCGAAAAAATAAATATAAATACATTAACGACCTACAGCTAAACAACCAAGACTTTTACAGCAAATTTTACAGCTAAACAACCAGGACTTGGCCTACCATTCCATCCATACAATAGTCAAAAAGACCCTCAGGTGTTCCTTCTCACAGGTTGTTGCTGCTAGAAGCGATCAAAAGGCCTGGTATGTCCATGTCCATGATATTCCTGAGTGGCCTAGAGGTAATTCTGTGGCAATGCTACGGCTTTTTTCTGGCCATGATTGCCTTCGTAAGCACCTCCACAGAATTAGCTTGACTCCCGACCCTCTTTGTCTCCTGTGTAATAACCGGGAAGAAATGGACATGCTTCACCTTGCTTCTTGCCCTGCTCTACCTCCCGTTTCTTTATGGGAGCGCTATTGGATTGCCAGACATAAGTTGATGGATTAACGGATGTCATTTTTCTATCTTGTTCTTGTATTTTTGTTTTTTGATATCTGTTGTCCTGTAATACTTGCCATTGGAAATAAATTTATAAAAAAATTAACGACCTTTTGTTTTGAATGTTGTAGTTGTTGTCGTGTCTAGGAATAGCGCAGAAGAGAAAAAGAAGAAAGAGGAAAAAAGAAAAAAAAGTTGCACTATCCATAAAAGAGTGGTGCCATTACCTCGAAAGAGGTTGGACTGTTGGTCCGCGGAAGGTATTTTATTTCCCTTCTGCCCTCCAATAGAAGTTCCAGTGGAGGCATTCCCCGATCCGCAACCCGGGGACACACCCTCTAGGGGTTACAGGCTCCCCCGAGGTTTTTGTTTTGAATGTCGAAATGTTATGACATCCAAATCACACGGCTCATTTGGCTTCATTTCTACCAAAGCAAAGCTGCGATTAGGAAATTGTATCATTATTCCATGGTGCTAGAAAAGACTTTCGCATGAGAATAAGGGCCTGTTCACGTAGGAGTCCGTTGCGTTGCGTTAAGGAAAAGATGACGTTGAGACGAAAATAAACCAATCATAGGACTCCAAACGATTAGCAATGAAATTCTGTTCACATAGGAGTCCGTTACGTTGCGTTAAGGAAAAGATGACGTTGAGACGAAAATAAACCAATCATAGGCCTCCAAACGATTAGCAATGACATTTTTAACGCCTATGATTGGTTTATTTTCGTCTCAACGTCATCTTTCCCTTAACGCTACGCAACGGACTCCTATGTGAACAGGCCCATAGGAGTCCGTTGCGTTGCGTTAAGGAAAAGATGACGTTGAGATGAAAATAAATAATCATAGGACTCCAAACGATTAGCAATGAAATTTTTAACGCCTGATTGGTTTATTTTCGTCTCAACGTCATCTTTTCCTTAACGCAACGCAACGGACTCCTATGTGAACAGGCCCTAACTCTCTCGGAATAAATAATTTTCAGCATTACGGAACTTCATCACACTTGTTGGATTTAATTTTACCGAACGAGTTGAATTTTTTTTTTTTTAAAGTAAGTCACTTTCAAACCAGAATGAACGTATAGTTATTTTCTATGTAATAACTTTGTAATAAATACTATAGTATATAGTATTTGTATGTTCATATTGCGTACATCTTATTTTAAGCCTTCTGCTTTCAGAAACTGTTGAACTGTGATGTACTTGTAAATTGTTGAATAATTGGATAACACTAGGTAAACATTACGTCAAAAGTTTTAATATCTTTCTTGAAGTGGCTTTACGGAATATCTGAAAAAATTCTCTTTTTTGATTCTCCTTTTATATTATGTCCCTTAAAAGGAAAAGTCATCTTATAACTGCTGCTGTACCCGCCCTGAGGTTAAAACATGAAGCATAGTTTCATGGGTTAAATGGTTAAAATAATGACTGTTGTCATTCTGAATGTGAAGCTATCGATAGGAAAAAGTTTCGATATCGAAAATTCGATTCTACTTTCTATAATTAACTGCCATTTAAACTGGAAAGTATTGCGCAACGTTTCAAACCTTGTTTTGGTAACCAATCATAGTGCTATAGAAAAAAAAATTATTAAAAGTTAAAAATTCATGATATAGCAACTTTTTGGCATATAATTGCATGCTTTGAATTTATATGCAGTATATTTAAATACTAAACTCATTGACCACATTTCCACCCCCCCTTCCAGTTAGTTGTTATCGTTCTGCTACAGCTCTTATCATCAAACATATTTTATCTGTGGGTGAACGTCACTCTCACAGCAATTCTTGTGGTCACCTTCTCAAACATCCATCGCCTTTAAATTTATTCTGATTGAGTAAAAAAAATGGCAGAGAAAGGAAAAATTGGAGTAGTTGGAAGGTATTTATATTTTCTGTAGAAAACATGACTGCAAACATTTGACGATTTTTAAAAACAAATATTACTCAGTAAAACATTATTTAAGTGGTCATAGTGGATATATGAACCGATTTTACTATTTTTTTCTCGTGTACAAGTTAGTAAAGTCGTTGTTGACAATAATTATAGTCGTTGACAATAATTATTGCAAAGGCAGTTATATTTATAATTGCAAAATTGACTCTTATTTAATTTTTAGGAGGAGCTCTGATTTTTATCCCCTTTTAGTTAAAAGAAAAAAAGGTGGTTTTGAAATAAACTAATTTATTAATCTGAAATCATGTGAGAAAAAAGAATTTTTACTTAATATCAGTTATCAGAAAAAGCACAAAATTTGTATAGTTAAAGAAGTCAAAAATTTTTTACGAATACGAATCATTATGCTATATATATATATTCAAGGTATAAAGGAATAATCTATGATTGTTTTAAATGAATGAGACTTAAGTTCTTGCTGCAAAACTAAGTAAATTTTGTTTGACAGAATATCTTGTAATTTAGCCTTTTAAACTTAGAGGAAATAGTTACAAATTACAAAAATTTAGAGATATATGGAAAAAATTTCTTGACTTGTCCATACGTATAAATGTACTTACATATTATTATAAAATAATTTGAAACAATATTTGTAGTTTCTTCCATGTGTTTTGAACTTTCTAAATTTTTTTCTGTTAAAACTATTTACCTTCAAAACCATAAAGTTAATTTTATTATTATGCAAAATCCAGTAAAAGAATGCTATGAAAAGTTAAGGTTTATTGCTAAGCCAGCTTGTTGATTAGCATATAAGAGTATTTTTTGATTAATATTCATCCTTGTTATATCATTCTCTGTTATAAAAATTTAATAGAAACTATAACTATTATGTTCTTAAATATCAAATTAAGTTTACTTTTATACTTAAGAGTTTGAAAAAACAATGAATAGAAAAGTAACTTTCATACACTACATAATTAAAATTTTTCATCTGTTTCTCTGTAATAAAATATAAAAACTGCATTGACTAGGCTGCACAAAAGATGGTAACTGTATCTATTTTTTTCTTCTTTTCTATTTCTTACATATGACCAGTTTTAAATTTACCTCTCTTGAGTCTGTCTATATATAATCCTTTTCAAATACAATAATTTTTTCTTCATTTAGGCATTGTAAAATAAATAATCCTGAAAGTTTTCTCCTGATGAATATGTATTTCTCTGTAAGTAATTTTAAATTGTTCATTAATTTAGTGGCTTAATTGGTCGCAGTTGGGCTATGTTGTTTGCAAGTGCTGGTTACAATGTAGTTATTTATGATAAAGATCCTGAAGTATCTAAATCAGCTTTGGTAAACATCGAAGAACAGCTAAAGTCACTAGAAATAACAGAATTACTGAAAGGTACTCTGTCTGCAGATGAACAGATGAAGTTAATTACTTCAACTACAGAGCTTTCAGAATGTGTTAGAGATGCTTTTTATGTCCAGGTCAGTGTAATTTAGTTTATTATTTGTTTTCTTATTTTTAGTTTCTTTAATTGTTCATCACCAGAGGTTGATGTAAGCACGTATGTAAGTTCCCAGAATGAATGATCCATTACCGTAGGTCTAAATTTTAAGTTTTTGCATTAAATCTCTTTTAATATTAATTTATTTTTACTATACATTCATCCAATTTAAGAATGACCTAAATCCAAAGTGAAATCTAGTATCTTCAGTGGATGACATTTAACTTATATGTCACTTAGAATATAGTGGCTGCTGTTTTCTAGTCACCTAGGAGTTAGCAATAAAAGCCATAATAAAAATTTCTGCTGCATAGTAATTATTGAAGAATGGGACATGGAGTAATTTATTAATACACCTATTTTTTTTAATTGTATCCCAAACAGTTTATCTACCTATTTCCTCATCACCAACCGCTTCAACCTGCTTTGTTCATCAAGTAGTTTTTGAGAAATGAAATAAAAAAAGAAAAAGAATTGTCATACAGGAAATTAAACTCAAAATTTTTTTGGATATTAACATACATAAAATAAACTATCCTCTGTTGTTCAGGGAATATTCTCTGTAACTATTCAGTTATAGAGGGTACTATAAAGGTATTTACTGATTATTCATTTTTATGAAAGTTTTACGTATTATAATAAATTTACTAGGAAGAATGGGCTCTAATTCTCTTTTTTCATATTTAAAGGGTGTATTTACATTAAAAAATTACAAAACACTTCAGATATCTTTTGTTAAGTAATGAAAAATTCTATGTTTTTAAATTTTTAAAGTATTTGAAAGTTTGCAGTTTATGGGGAATTTTCATCAAACTCTGTCAAGTATTGTTTACTCTCTTGTATTTACACCTTCCAATCCTAAAGTTATCAGTTAAAATAGTTTTTGTCATCATTTGTGTGTTAAAAAAATATATTCACATTTCTTTATATTTTGATCTAGTAGGAATCTGTTCCAGAAAATGCAGAGCTGAAGAAATCAGTGTTCTGTTCGTTGGATGAATTAGCATCAGATAATGTGATACTGGGCAGTTCCACAAGTTGCATTGTACCTTCAACTTTCTCTGAAAATTTGAAGCATAGGTCACAAGTACTTGTTGCTCATCCAGTTAGTAGTCTTTTTACTTATACTAATGTTATTATTTTGTTTTGTTTTTAATTGTAATCTGATTGTACTTGTATAAGTTTTTGAGGAGGGGATGATGTAGAGTGTTATTTTTCATATTGTAACTCTCTATATCTTTTTTACTGTATTTTATGATTTTTGCTTCCCCCCTGCCCCCCAAATTCCATTCGACTCTCTGAATTTTTAGTCTTGCTTACAGTAAGTTAAATCTTAATTATTTTCGGATGTGGCAAATTGAATTGCTTCTTTTTCAAAAAAAACTCCTAACAGGATCTTCAATTTTATTTTTATTATCATTAGTTAATTATATCATATTCTTTGCTTTGTTATTTGTGTGTAGATGTGTATTAAATTATCAGTTTCTCAGAACCTTATTTGTAAAGAAGTTAAAATTCTGAAAAATTTTGGATTTTGGTATATTGAAATATTTTAACACATTTAACAGAAGAGTCTCCCATTATAAATATCAGTTCATAGTTTTTCTTTCACAGTTTTATATATTAATATTTAAAGTGTAATGCATTTATTAATTCATGCTCTATTAAACAAAAAAGACTGTTTAAATATAAACATGTTCTATGTCAGGTAAAATCCATTAGTACTTTAATTCTGCTTATATTTTTATAAGTAGAGGAGAGAATTGTTAATGATGTATCTGGAGTTGCAGTGTTTCTGAACACTATAAGAAAACAATGCATATTTAGAAATTTCTTTAAATCAGCGAGTGAAACCAAGTTAGTTTTTATCTAGAGTACTATCATGAATTAAAAGTACTTTCTGTTTAATGATCAAAACTGTATAATACTTCTTTATAAGAAAAGTTTCATGTTACCTATTTAATGTTAAAATATAATATACTCTTAAGTAAAATTTTTCATTATTTTTTTTATTTATGCTATTATATCTTTTCAGGCCAATCCACCATACTATGTGCCTATAGTAGAAATAGTACCCTCACCTTGGACCAGCCCAGAAGTTGTTTCCAAGACTGTTAGTCTGATGAAAGAAATTGGTCAAAAGCCTGTTGTCTGTAAAAAAGAGATCTTTGGATTTGCTATTAATCGCATGCAGTATGCTATTATTAATGAATGCTGGAGACTTGTTCAAGATGGTGTTATGTCAGTAGAGGATGTAGATGCAGTTATGTCAGAAGGCCTTGGAATGCGTTATGCATTCCTTGGAGTATTTGAGACATGCCACCTGAATGCAGATGGTTAGTTTATTTTCATCACCTTCATTTTCATTCTTTGTACCTGTTATTTAATTTCCTTGATTTCAAATTATCTATCAAAAATTATTGTATTTTTCATCACCTAATTTTTGAACAGTTATGGGGTATGCCACCTGTTACGTTTTTACCTTTGCTGCCAAGTATCTATTATTTTAATTATAGTTTTTAAAGCCTCTGCGCAGGTTTAAACCAAATAATAATTCTAATGTTCTATTGAAACATTTTTTTAAACTGTCTGTTTTCTATGTATTTATAACTGATAGATTTTGTATAATATAGGCATCAATAAAGGGTATATCTTTTATAAGTTTATGCCCGTTATAAAGCTCTTTAAGAGCAGGTTTCAATAGTAAATTTCAGCAGTGTATTGTTATATATTTTTTCCATTAAGAGGTTATTCTGTGTTCTAAATATACAAAATGAATAAATGCTTTATGGAATTTTAGGTAAATTTGATTTCTATGCATGGGTAAGTTGCATAATTTCAGTTGAAATAAATATTATATGGTTTTATGTTTCCCAGATGAGATCTCAGCATTCTCCCGTCCTCTCCTACCAAAACATATGCCACAAAAGAAAACATAGCATGCAGGGAACCTGGTATAAACCATGTGGATGTTGTTTGTGAAAACCTCTTGTGAATAACATTTTGACTTGCAGTCTTTATGTGAATATTTAAGCTTTATGGTGCTTAACATCTGTTATCAGTTGTCTCATTTGACTTAATTTACCAGTTTCTGAGACTTATAAATTCATTATGATTGTTAAAGTCTGTGAAATACGTTTAAAATATCTTAAGAAGCAATAATACATGAAGTTACATTTCTTGTAGCTGTTCAAACTAAATTTTATTAGATTTATCTTTTCTGTAACTCTACAGTTTAAATTTATGAGATTCATTTAGAAAGCTGGGTCTTATAAGAATTTCTTTATTCTAATAAGAAATGATGGTATGAATTCTTCTGAAAAAGGGAAGAAGTCACTTTGACTAATAATATTGGATGAAAACAAAATGCAGCCATACAGCCTTAAAACCCCTCCCTTTGTGGAAGGCCCAATATAGCTAATAAGAGTTAGTTTTTATGCCTTTTTTTTCCATTTTTACCATGTTTTTATTAACTTGCTTTCTTGTTTGTTTGTGTGTGTGTTTGTCCAGTACAATTCTTGCAATAATTTTTTAACTAACTTCCTGACTAGCTAGACATTTGAAACTTTTAGAATAGCTCAGAACACGATGACAATGCATTTTTTAAATACTTTTAGCCATCTTTAAGCAGAATTAAATTCATTTTCAGATATTTTCAGTTAATTTTGTTTTGTAGACTGGTGCAGCCATCTGTCAACCGGAATGGGAACAAAAAGTTAAATGCAAGTTAACTTCCAATTAACTTCCTTTTCTTTCAAGTTGATGGGATAATTCATCAAAAAAAATTTTAAGAAGTATTTATTAATATATAGAATTGTCAAGTTTATATGATTCAACAGAAAATTTAAAAACATGTTATATAAAAAGTTTTATCTTGTAATTATTATATGAGACTGCCAAAATAATTCAAGTCTCCTGGAGACTAATTTTCAAACATCTTTGCCTAAAATTAAAATGTGTTGGTTAAATTTACAAAAATCTTTATTATCTTAAGTCTGCTACATTTTTGATAGACTCTAGCTACATTTTTGATTTTTTATCTTCAGTTTCATCATCCAAGTTATTACCTGTTGTTTTTTATGCTGCCATTATCAGATTTTAAAAGAACCTTTAATAATTTATAAATGCTGTAAATGTATTATCCTCTCGGTAGCACTTCATGAATTTTGCGTGCAATGGAATGAAATTATACTGATGAATACAATGAATAAGTTGTGTTAAAATTTAATGAAGTGTTATTTCTTATGCTGTCTTCTGCACTTTCTCTCTTTGAATTTTAACTAACCCTGAATCTTGTTATTAACTCTGTGTGTGTAAGTTAGTTATTTTATTTTTTTTTTTTAACGTGTCTAACTGTATACAAATAATTTCCATCTTACAAATTGGTTTGTCATGTTTAAACATATTTTTATGTCTTTCAGGTATACTTGACTACTGCTCTCGTTATGCTAATGGTATTTTCAATGTATCTGAAACTTTTGGACCTGTTCCTAAGATGGAGGGTAAAGTAGCAGAAGATATTCACAAGCAACTGTGTGAGAAGGTCCCCGTACAGAATTTAGATGAGCGCAGAACATGGAGAGATGAAAGATTAGCTTGTCTTGCAAAACTAAAGAAAACCATTTCTAATTAAATCTTTCATAATTTGCAGTTTAATTAACCAACAATGTGGAATTAATTGATAATTAACATATTTTAATAAATGTGATATTTTTATAAATAGTGCAGTATTTTTATAAATATTTTTTAGGAAATTGTCAAATTAAGGTAATTTTTTCTTGATATTAAAACTTGAAACATTACAGAATATAAATATTATGTAGTATATTTTATAATTACATAATTCTTTATTTATGTGTAGTCATGATTTGAAAATATTTTTTTTAGACAAATATATATGGTGACTAGTTCTACACTTTAAGAAAATAAGTTCAGTATTATAGATAGAACTGTAACAACTTCTGTTTGGTAACTGAGGCGTTTTGATTGATTTTGTGACAAATAGTAAGCAATGTCCGAGTGATTTCTAAAGATTAAGTAAACAAGCCAGAATTTTACTAAAATATAACAATTTAATATGGAGCTAAACTTAACAGATTGAACATTGATAAATTACACCTGAACGAGATTCTGGTTACGAAATACTTAAACAGCAGCTTCTCTCCCCAACTAGTTTAGTTTTCAGAGGCAGAGTTTGTCTGGCCACTCAAGTCCAGATCTTAAGGGAACTTTTTCGAAAAAAAACATAGTCTGGAATATATATCCTGCTGAGAATCCCATAGCAGCGACGTGGGAGTCTTCTGAGAAAGCATTTGTTTTCAAGAGAGGAGCGTGGGATTAGCTCCCGATGACAGGCCTCGATCCAATGGGTCGTTAAGTCAAAACTTATGTCTTCTGTAAGATGAAAATCTCTGAATAACTGCCTCCAAGTGAAAGATTTAAGAGTCCCAAGGTGGTCAATTTTTAGCACAGAGATTTTCCCAAACTTTCAGGAAAGATGAGACGTGCAGACTTAAGGTCCCAGATGCAAAGAATTTAATAGGGGGTTCAATGATTGTTTCTTCAGCCTGACATGTTTTTTTAATCCTATGCGGCACTGGATTGTCCTACAAGGTTTAACGTGCTGTTACAGAATCTAATATGCTTATGTGTTTATAAAACTCAAGGAAGTAAATGTATGAGTAATATACTACCACAAAAAAATCTTAATATGTAAAATCTAATCTTTTATATATTGTATAAAATGCTAAAATATTCTCTGATGTAATTTGTAGAAATAGCTTATACTATATTTACTGTGGAGCTTTGGAGTTAAGTTATATAAAAAAATGTATCAAAATTTCACCTAAAAAATATTAATTTTTAAATTTCGATAAACCTTTAACTAGAATTTTAATATAACTGAAACAAATTTGAAGTTCTTTTTCTGTCATATGTTACACTGTGGAGTATTAAAAACAAACAAAAAAGAAAATAGTTTGTTATTTTTCGTCATGTTAGGAACTGTAGAGTGCTAAGAGTTTTATATTTAGTTGATGATTGAAATGTTTAATCTTACTATTACGTATGTTATCCAATAGGATAATATGTCACTTTCTGAACAATACCTGGGAACTATAGTTATTTCATTGTAGTAGGTGTTACATATTTATGTTACTATTTAAAACTAGTTATATAAAAATAAATAAGCATACTTCCTTTTTATAGCAGCCTGGGCTAGAGAGGGGAATTGATAAGTTTCTCTCTTAGCAAGAAACAAACGGTTACTGATACACACATGCAATTCATTTATTATCTACACTACACAATCTATTTAATATATACATAAATAAGGAATTTAATTATAAATTTGTATTTATTATTTTATTTAATGCAATTATCTAAGCAATTTATTTAAAATGGTTACAGGTATAACAAATGGTAACTGTTTGTTTCTCGCCATCGCAGAAATGTGCCTTTCTTGCTAAGGCCGCTATAAAAAGGAAATATGGAAATAAGAATATAAATGTGATATTTATAGTTATACAGCAACTTCATAAACTCTTCATCAGTCATCAAAAGAAAGACGTGCAATTTTTCCAAAGGTGATATTGGAGGCTTTTCTTTTCAGAAAATGTACCTACAAGTAATATTTTCACCATTGTTTGAAGCTACTTTTTGCTTGCAGCTTCTAATTATTCTTGAAACCTAGCTTGTATTTTTTGCTCAATATTATATTTATACAATTATAATGAATAATTGTAACTTGTTGTTCATTTAATTAAAGTGTATAAACATGCACTTCCTATTTATCTTATTTCTAAATACATTTTTTTTAATGTATTAGTTTTGCGAATCAAAAGTAAATATTATGGGATTATCTCTTACATTTGTTGTGATTTTTTTGCATTACATTGTTTGTATAACATTTTGTGAATATTTTTTATAACTGTTTAACGTGAAGTTTAAACACCAATTATATATATACTATTTCAAAATAAATACAGAAGGTCGTTCGCACTTTATGGAAACGATTTTGCAATTTATTTTTGGTATTTCCATTTCAAAATAAAAATTTGGTAACTTCAGAATAATCATCTGCTACTGTTTTGTTTTTGGAATGTAAAACAAAAAA
This sequence comes from Dolomedes plantarius, assembly GCA_907164885.2. Classification (NCBI taxonomy): domain Eukaryota; kingdom Metazoa; phylum Arthropoda; class Arachnida; order Araneae; family Dolomedidae; genus Dolomedes; species Dolomedes plantarius. Next base: position 5,404,081 of record OU015503.1, read on the forward strand.
TTTATTTTGAAATTGGCTCTTAAAAGTGATAGATGGTTCGAAGGTTACGTAACTGCACTTTCCGAGGAGAAATATTCGTATCAACAAATTATAAAGTGGTGTAAAAATCATGGTTATGGCATTTCGAAAAAAGGTATTTATAATATATTAAATTGGAAAGAAAAAAAGTCTTAACTGAAAGTAAAATGAAAATATGACCTCGAAACCTCATCCTAAGACTGTTCGAATGCAGGTAAATACCAGGAAAGGGAAGTCTCTGATCCCAAAAGAAAATCTGCTGACTCAAAGATCCATTGCATCGAAACTAGGAATGTCTGTAAGTAAAATCATTCATACAGATTTGAAGTTAATAAGGGGTTTAAACCTAAAGTATATCTGCTTTTGCCAAAGCATATTCCTGAAAGAAAAACAAACTGTAGAAAATTATATGAAAAACCCTAGCTACTGAAAAATGGAAATTTGTGGTAACACTCGGTGAGGCATGGGTGTAAATAAAAGAAAGATCAATTTTCTATTTCTGAACTGACGGGAATGACTATACGAAATGGCTTCGTCAGTGTACAGAAAAGTTCCCAAAGGGATTCATGATAGTTGCAGGATTTTCTTACAACGAAAAATTAAAAATCAAAAAAGTGTCAAGTAAAGCCAAATTTAATTCACTCTACTATCAGCAGAATATTTTAGAACCAATTTTTGAAGAAGAAATTGCTGCCTTATATGGAAAGGACATTGATAAAGTAGACGTCTAAATCAACTGCCGCTTATTTAGCAAAGAAAGAATCAGAAACAGGAATAAAGTGTATCACATTTAATGAAATTCCTGTAAAATCTCCTGACGCTTCTCCAATGGACTTTTGCACTTTCGGTTTATTAAAACGAGCCTTAGGAAAATGGCATCCAAGAACACTGAACGGACTTTGGAAAGTGGTCCAAGAGGAATGGGGTAATATTGCCATGACAGTACTAAGAAAAAGTTTACTTTCATGGAAAATTCGAGCTAGAGATATTGTCAAGAACCAGGGCTATCAGATAGAAGAAAAGCGCCGTAAAAAATATGCGTTTATACATAAAACTTAACTATCAAAATCGTTTCCATAAAGTGCGAATGACCTTTTGTAGTATATATGTTAAAATAATATTCAAATCAAAATAAAATCAGTCTCTTTTTATGGACATGTAGGAAGAATGTCATATGCATACTCACAGAATTTATTTTTATAAACTAATCAACTTAGTAATTTATAAAGGAAAGGAATTAGGTGATATATCCTGGCAGAGAGTGGAATAAAATTAATAGGGGGATAAGTTTGTAGATATTAAAGTTTCTGTTTATTTGTGGATTATCAAAAGAAGTCATTCTACGAGCAAATGAAACAAAAGCACTGTTTCTGATGAAATATCACATGTAATACAGCTAAAGTTGTACAATGTACAGAAAGATCATAAATGAAATAGAAGCTGGGAATATTTAAATGCTCATAGCAACTAAGTGTGCAGAGTTACCTAAATATTAACTTCATTACGTCCATAAGTGTTATCTTGCACATTTATAAGTTCATAAGGACTTCCATGCATTTATTAATTTTATACTATTAAATCTATATATTTTTATTTTATCCTTGAAACTGGTTCATAGCATGTTGTATTGACAATTTTTCCCTCCTTTGAGCTTTCAGTAATGGGTTAATTTTTTACTTAAATAAGCTTTCACCAGTATATAACAACTTATAAAATTGCTCAGGTCATGGTTGCCTTCAAAATATTGCTTCCATTGCTGTAGTGATGACAAAGCCCATTTGCTCTATAAATACATATTAAAGATGTGATATTGTGAAATCTAAAATACAAATAAGCTGAAACTAGTGGCCCCTTAGCGCGAAACCGAACAGATTTTGTTTCCTTTTCGGAATAACAAAAGATTTTCTAACTTAGGTATCGTATTACTTATCGAACTTTTAACATTTCAGTTTTGGCATCGAATTTATCAACTTTAACTAATTGCCGCTGGCAGTCAAACTGCACAGCCAAGAGGGCTTCTTAGTGATGAAAAAATTTTCAACTTCGAGTACAGGCGCCTTCTCCATAGGTATGGTTTCTTCTGGTTCCTCAACATCATGAAAAAGGTTTTGTTTATTTTCAATGAAGTAACTTGAGGGCAAAATTGTGCTGAAACCTTGTTAGCCTTCTCGTCTTCGTGGGCAATGACAGTTTGACTTCATCGATAGAAGATTATTGATTTTAAATAGTATAGTAGAAACCCGTCTAAAGTGGCGGTTAATTTTCTTGAAGAGAATAAACTCGTAACAAGCAAGAAATGGAAACTTTATTTGGTTGACAAAAAATATTTGAATTTCATTCAAAGACTAAGCTTCTTTACGTTCAGACGTTCTCTCAAAATAGATCTCGCAGCAAAGAAAAAAAAAAATTACAGCTGAGTTAGGTAGGACTTGCTTGAGTTATGGTTTGTAATTAAAGTAATCAGCCGTACGGGCAAGGTATGCCCATAAATCAGGTAAGTTGCGTTAAGGTAAATTTATTTTATTTACAACAGAAGATTAGATACACTGTATACATGGACACTTCAATTCATCAAAAAGCATAACTACAATTCAAAAAACATATAGAACAACTTATAAAAAACAAGTGATGCGTGAAACTTATAATAATTACAAGATAAAAAGAACTTTTTATATACCATCTATATATATAATACGCATAGGTATGCAGCACAAAATTCAATATTTCTACACTCCAAATGGTAACGGCTGCAACTACTGAATATAAACATTAGCGGCCGTCCGAAATTTGCAACCGCGTGTGTGTAGTGACTCGACAATAGCACGTAATTTGGTACAATTCAATTGCTGTATTTTACTCGTGAATGATTTTAATTTATTCATTTGATATGATTAACAGAAGATATCTGAATTGTGAACAATAGTACATACAATAGTAAATACAGAGAGTGATGTAATCTATGCTATATTTTAGTACTTGCTGAATTTTTACTCCATTTTTTTAAGTGAAAATTTTCCTCAACAATATCTTATTTGATGTAATGATAAAGTGTAGATATCTTAATTTTGAAAAATTGTACATACAGAGAGGGATGTAATTTTTAAAATCATTGGTATTGGGTTTCTCAGTCTTATCTTTAACTCTGTTCTGAAGTAATGGAAATTCACATTTTTTAATCATGGTGATTTAGAATCAGCCTTATAGTGAATTTAGCAATGATTGTGAATTTTTTCGCTGAGCTCCCACTACCTCTTAACAATGTATATTTATGATGGCAGGTAAAGGTAATATTCCTTACATATGTTATTTTCAGTTGAGTTGTTTTGCAAAAGAAAATATAAAACTAAAAGCGACCATGCTGGTCGCGCAGCAATTAGTGTTTTTAAATTTTCTGTTGAATCATATAAACTTGATAATTTTATGTATTAATAAATACTTTTTTAAAATTGTTTTGAAGAATTATCTCATCAACTTGAAAGAAAAGGAAGTTAATTGGAAGTTAACTTGCTTTGAACTTTTCGTTCCCGTCCCGGCCGATAGATGGCTGCACCAGTTTGCAAAACAAAATTAACTCAAATTGAATTCAGTTCTGCTTAAAGATGGCTAAAAGTATTAAAATAATGCATTGTCATCGTGTCCTGAGCTATTCTAAATATTTCAAGTGTCGAGCTAGTCGGGAAGTTAGTTAAAAATCGATTGCAAGATTTGTACTGGACAAACACACACACAAACAAGAAAGCGAGTTAATAAAACCATGGTAAAAATAAGTAATGTGTGCGTGCAGCCGAGAAAATCTCGAGACAAAGAGGAAGTTTCTTTTCAGATCGGAATTACTCTCGCCATGGAGTAAACTTTTCCGAACTGAATTCGGGTGTCCTTATTGTTGCGAAAGATGGGTCGCCGCAGTATCCCCATTCCAGTGAAACGCTGTCAGCTTGGCCGGAAATCTAATACGACGACCGGATCGTCTTGTTCTTGGTACCGGAATGTCTGCTAGCAACGTCTGGTAGTTCCCGTGGTGTGCTGATGTGCTTGGCAGTCTCTGTCGTGTCGCGGGAGGGTGCTTGCTGAAGGTCTTGTGATAGCAAATATGCAGGTTTCAGTCTGTCAACAGATATGAATGACTCTTCCTGCCGCACCAGAACTGTGAACATTTTATCGTTTCGCCGTATCACCTTAAACTGTCCGTTTTACACAGGAACTAATGGTGGTTTCACATGATCTTGACGAACAAACACATTGTGACGTCATGGATACGTTTCCCCCTTAAGACCTGGTTGTTTTGTTGACTTAAAAGACCATTGTGTTTTGGGCGGTACTGTTTGACTTTTAGCCGCCTTTTTGAAGATGGATGTTGGAATGCGTTTTAATGGTTTTTCCTTTTTAGCAGAAGGTTTTTCATCAAGCCGCTAACGGCATCCTTGTCTGGAGGTGTTACCAGGAGATTGGCATGCCGACAATTGGTTAATAATGTGTTTCCATCCAAGTCGCAAAAGGTATCGTGCGAGCAGACATCGCAGCTTCAGGCTTCGTGGGAGGTTTACTCCAGGGAAGGTCTAAAGAACCGCCTGATTGTGTAGAGAAATATTATGTCAAGAGATGGCGCTGCAAGCCCATCGTTTTTGTTTTTATTCTCAAATGTTTGGAATTCGAATTCGCTTCCTTCTTGTTGATTGTTGGAGAGATGAATCAGTTGTAAAATGTAGTTTTCCTAGAAGGGGATTAAGATCCCATAATATATCTATACTTTTGTATTTAGTCAATTTAGAGGCTTTCCAGCCTATTATCATCTTGTAAATATGTAAATATTTAATTCATTAAAAAACATGCAAAAATGATTTAAACTTTGCACCACTTTCGTTTTGAAGTTCTTCTCACTCCTTAGTTTAGTTTCTAGTAGAACACAGTAGTTAAATTTCTTCCGTAACATGCTCGTAGATGCCAAAGAATTAGCATCTTGCCTGGAAATAGATGCGAAATTCAAATATTCAGAAATTTTAAGACCACGAAAAGTAAAAAAACAATTTTCCAAAGAAAGTGAAGATCAGCCAATTGAAAACCCAGAATTAAAATTTAAAATCAATTGTTTCTTTGCAGTGTTGGACATTACTCTTTCATCTGTATATGAAAGATTTGAGCTATTATCCTCTCATTCTGATGTTTTTAAATTTTTGTGGAATATTGAGGATTTTGGCAAGTATTCTGACCAAGACCAATTTAATTTTTGTAGAAAGCTTGATTAAGCTTTAACCGACAAAGATCGAAACGAAAAAGATATAGACGGAACAGAACTTTTACATGAATTGCAATTTCTGCAAAATTGCGATAAAAATGTGACGTCGTCTGTAGTAGAAACACTCAATTACATTATGATAAATAATTTAACTCATTCATTCCCAAACATTACTATTGCATTACGTATATTATTAACTATACCAATTTCTGTAGCTACAGCTGAGAGATCATTCTCTAAATTAAAATTTATTATGGATTACTTACGATCTAGAATGGGCCAGGAGCGGTTAGAAAATCTTGCTATCATTTCTATAGAGTCTGATTTTTTAAAGCAGCTAGATATTTAAAATCTTATTAACGAATTTGCCAAAAGTAAAGCTAGAAAAGTGCAATTTCTATAAGATATTTCCGTCTTTTTCCATCAAATATGTCTATTTTAAAAAGCGGGAATTCTAAATATATTTTATTTGACCTTTTGTTTTTTAATAATTTGGAATACATGTTTTATAACTTTAACACTGTTCTTTTGTTACTGTGCAATAAAAATTTTAATAATACTTTTTTGTGTGTGTACTTACTGTTTGCCTAAAAAAAAATACATACGAGGAACAAGTGTGAAGTGTTAATTCTGTAACGATTACCTACGTTAAATTTTAACGATGAGTGGATGGCAGATCTGTACTGCTTGTCCGGCATCCTCGAGCCCCACAGCAACGAAAAATGTCACCGAACCTGGGAAATTAACCCTCGGCTGCGTATTCAGGTATTGCTACGTAGCGACCGGTTGACAGTTTGATCAAGGCGCATAAGCACGAGCTTGGATCGCTGTAACTCTGAATGATTATTGTCTTTTTTCAAATCATGTAAAAAGTCAAAGGGCTAACGAAGACAGCGAAGGTTAAAATTTACCGTAATAGGTGCTTATCAGTATTTCACACGACGGCGCAGAAGATGCTTGGCGCGTCACTGGAATTAGTTCCATTATTGAAATCTCAGACCACAGGAGTCTCAGACGTGTCCATGCTGTTGGCAGTCACACCGTAGGAATATATCATTTTGGCTGCATTGTAGCGGCAAAAAATATCATTAGATATGCGTTTCCAAGTGCTTACTAATTCCTCTGAGGCCAAGAGACCTATGCACACAAAGTATATCCCTAGAATAAACACGAGAGCGCAAGCTCCGATTTATATGTGATGTCATAGTTTCGAAATAACTGGTTTTTTTTTTCCTGCTTCCGATAGTACGAAAAAGGAGCTATCGGGACTCCCCATGCTTGTTGGATACTCCCGACGTATTCTTGAATCCATTCCACTTTTGAAATCACGGTAGGGCTCTCCTGCGTTCACAATAACGGCAGTGACGCTTTATTTCTCCTCAATCTTTATGAGGCCCAGAGCCAAGTATATCCCAAAAATAAACATAACGTCGCAGGCTAAGAGTCTTCTGTTGAATCTTTGTTGAAATTCTATTAAATCTTTGTTGAGTTGAAATCTTTAATGTCATAGCATCGAAATTACCAGTTTTTCCTTTACCCATTGGACGAAGCTATTATAACAGCCGATTCTTAAAATCGAATGTTCGGTTCGAACTATAATTTATTCGAAAATATATACATTCGAATTTTGTTTACACGTCTCGCATTGATTATCATGTTGAATTAAGAGGCTTCCTGGATTCTTATCGAGTCTTATCAATTACAGATTACTTTGTCATTGTCAAAGAGTTTTTAGTTGTAGTTTGCTGAAGTTGTTAACTTCTTAGTCGAAATGGCTTCAAAAGGAAGTATAGGAATTGTTGGAAGGTATGTTTTTTTATTGTTCACGGATATAGTATTACTCAAATTGCGTTTAATACTTGAAGCGGCTGCATTCGATAAACATTTTTTCTCCCGTCGAGTCTTTGGGACAGTTTTAGAGCACATCGTCTTAGAGGTGTCTGTTGAGGTTTAAATCATGTTAGAGAAGGCGAACACTTTTTCCTCTTAATGGTGGTCCAGCTTGTATTTTCATTACGCTTCATTGATTTTTCAATTTTATGCAGCTGTAATCCCCATTTAATATGCTATCATGATCCTCAGGTGAAATATATTGTTCTACTTCTTTTAATACCTCGGACAAATCGAAAGAAGTTGGGGCAGTTGGCGAATTTTTTTGAAAGAATACCAAATTTGTGATTCTGTGTCCTCCATTTTTTTCCCTTCTCATATTTTGTTGTTATTGAAAGATTAGAACATCAGAACTACAAAATATGAAAGAAAAAAAAGGGGAACTCAGAAATTTAGCAACCTTTAAAAAAAATCACAACATGAAAAAATTTTAAAAGTTTAAGGTATTCGACTACATTTGGTGCTATATTTTTCAAACACGTAACTTAAGAAAATTTCTGTGCTATATTTCGTGGTAATATAGCGCCAAAGTAGGAAAATGATGAAAAAATAGTCCCTAACTATTCAACTTTTTACAAAATTGTACAGTTTTGGTTCAAACTATAACAAATTTTTAATGTAAAATACATTTTAATAATTCCATTCAAATTTTTAGTTTCGGTACGAACTATAGCCAATTTTTAATGAAAAATGCATAATGAATTTTTAATGAAATTTTTTTTAATGGGGGGGGGGGGGGGCAATGTCATTGCAGTGATTGAATTCACCCATTTCATTGCATTGAAATCACTCTTATTTCATTTCAGATTATCGTATGGAAAAAAAAATAAAAGATTTAGAAACATAAAAGAACATAAAATATTTCGTAATTTTCATCAAAATCGACATTTTAAATGTAGTCAGATACCTTAAAGAAATAACAAACAGAAAAATTATGAAAATTGACTTGATCTTGATTTGTACTTGTTTTTTTTTTTTTCCCCTTCACAATCGCCATAATTTTTTGGTAGATGCTTTGGTGACTAAACATTTAACAATTTTCATCACCCATAGCATTGTAAAAACTATTAAAGTTATCAGATTCAGTAAATTTGCTTTTAAATTTATCTAAAACTCTTTGAGCTCTCATTTAAATTCTAAGGGACTCTAAATTCTTCAATTGATTCATATTCAGTTTCAAATTCCCTTTCATTAATTTAATTATCGTCATAATTCTGATGCATTACTTTATAATGATTTTTTGCCCTTTTGCTCAAGATCATAAAGGAAAAACAACAAAAATGTATTGGTATCCATTGGTGATTTTGAAGGATATCGCATGAGCATAAATCTAGTCTAATCCAAGCACAAGCAAGATCCAAAAAAAGATGTAAAATGTTCTAATTCCCCCTTCCACACACACACACACACAAATTCAAATTTCAAGTGAGGGTGGAAACCAATCAGAATCGTGTATTCAGAAGAACTCATATTACGTCAGAAAAGTCCAGCAACAGGATTGCTATCAAAAGCACATTCACACGGTATAGGAATCTGTATCGTAGCCAGAAAAGGGGGTACATCATGACAGGAAGTAAAGAATCTTCAATTTGGCTACAGCCCCAACTTCTTTTGATTAACCACCTCGGACTTTCAAAATTGAGAACTCCTCATTTCAAATTTTTCAAAAATATAGCTTTGAAACTACTCATCTAAGAGTTGTTTTAAAGCCTTGTATAATAAAAATCTGAGCATTTTTTTTTCAGTCTGAACCATACAATGTTGACTTAATGTTTTTTAAAATGCATTTAACATTTACTTTAGATAAGTTTTACATTTGACATAGAAATCACATGAATGATTGAACTGCATTTTAGGAGACAGTTACATTGATTCAGTTTGTATTGTAGTTCAGTCACATTATTACCCACAAGTATCACAGTTTGCATTTGTATAAAGACACTGTTTGCTCAGGATCAAATTTTTGTTTATATTCTGGATTAAAGTGATTAATTGAATGGTATATTATAATGCAGTTCTGAATAACAGTCTTACAAGACTATATTGCTTCCATTTGCTTTTACCCATATGTGCAAGACTGGGTTTTCAAAATAAGTAGGTATAATAACCAAACAACTATGATATGAGAGTAGCATCCCTAAATATTTCTCCAAATATTGAGCAAATGCTATCTGAGGTCCAGGTTCACCCTTCTCATTAATTTTTTTCTAGTGTAGTTTTATATAGATAAATGAAATTTATAATTTTCAATGTTTTCATGTGAAGCTTATAATTTTTAAATCATGCTCTTTTTTAATTTTTGTTAGTTTTTATCTAAATGAAATACAAATACATATTAATACTTAAATATGAAGTTTTAGTCACATAAGATTTTGTAAAAAACAAATGTAGATGGTAAGGAAGATTTTCGTATTTTGTTTTTCTATTTTTTGTTAACATTTTCTTTCTTTCTTTCTTTCATTCTTTTTTTTTTTTTAAATTGCTTCTATGAATAAATTTTCATTGGGATCGTAGGATTTTTTATTTAAAGAAAATGGGTCACAGTCAAAAATGTTTGTGCATGACTGGTATAAAACATATGTAATTACTATACATGCATATATATTAACCAGATGGAAAAAGATACAGTAAACTTATATAAGCAACAAAAACCTATATAAGTACTATAATATTTTTCAGTTATGAGCATTTGCAAATCTTTAATTTTTCAAATTAAACATTAAAATAAATATAGATAATTCTGTACATCTTCAATAAAGATATATGGACTGTTTAAGTAATTTGATAGCATCATGAGCAAAGTAAATTTACTTTATTCAAATAACATAATATGCATTATAATCAACCAAGTGGGGAAACTATTATTGCATAACAAAATCTTGATAATATATTTATTGTTTAAACTGCTACTGAAAGATTAACTGTAAAGAAAAAATTACAAGTAAAGAACATACTGTCCGACCACAGAACGAAGAACCACGGTTGGCATAGTGCCAAGACGATTCTATTCACCCTGTAGGTAAGGCTGCTGAGGAAGGAGGGGGAAAAGTCTCGTATTCTCTCGACATTCTTTAGAATTGGTTACTAACTGCATTTGCTTGCTTTTTCCTCGTCTGTTATTTTGATTATTATATTAAAATTAATGGATCCTTTACCCAACACAACTGCTCGGAATAAGCCGTTCCGTAGTGATTGTAAATGTATAATACACAATGTAATTAAATTGTGTGATAAAGAAGCACTAGAAGGAAATGTTATTGTTCCACTTTCTCAATCCCTAAAGAGAGCTAGTGAAATGACCGAGATATCAATGTCCAGTGTAAAAAGAATACACAGAGAAGCAAAGGGTGAAGAAACTCCAAAATTTGAATCTCCGAGGAAACGTCAGAAAAAAGAACCACCGAAAACGTAGCTTTAGATAATTTTGATTGCGATGTAATTTGAAGAACAATTCATGAATTTTATGCTGTCCATAAAATAGTACCAACAATTCAATAGTATCAACAATAACTCTCATGTTGTTTCATTAGAAAATATGTATTGGAAAAGGGATGGTGTGATTGAAGATTTGGTTGATCCTCTGCAAATAGATATTTCAGACACGGACAGTGATTCGGATATTTCATCAGATGAATATTAGATTTTTCATTGATTTTATTTGATAGTTTTTGATACAAAAATATAAAAAAAATTTTTTACCGATCACTGATGTATTTTTTCTGCAGCTCTTATAAATATCACAGTAAATGTAAATATACCATTTTTTAAATTAATTTAATTTACAATAAAATGCATTTTTTTAAATCTAGATTTTTAATTATCACAGAAGACTGAAATTATAAATTTGTATCTCATATTCACACTTCGATTATTTATAAAATTATGAGAAAGATCATAAATTCATTTTAAATTTTTTATTGCTAATCACAAAAGATTGAAAATTTTGAGTTGTATATCCTAATTATTTATGCAAATTGTAAAACTGTGAATCAAATATATTATTTTTATTGCATTATATATATATATATATATTTATGTTATTACAATATATCACTTAAAAATGGAATTTTTCAAACCCTCATTTTAATATGTTTTTCGGTTTTTATTTATACATTCAATCAAAAGAAAAATTCTGAAAAAGAAAGTTGGTTGAAAACATTTTTTCGCAGTTCTTAAACAAACACACCCGAAAATATCCACTCCTATAACACTCCTATTTTTTAAATAATTTGCTTCTTTATTTTTATTATTTTGAAAGTATTATTAACATATTCGATCAAAAATAAAGTTTTAAGAATAACTTTAAGATTGCGGACAAAAAGCAGTCTGAAATACATTCCGTATTTCATAAACAAACACATCCGAAAATATGACGTTTTCCCCTATTTTCTAAGTAGACTAGCTTTACTCGCGCATGCGTAACAGCTTCCAGGGACCTTGCTTCCGTGGTCGGACTGTATTGTTGTTTTTATTTCTAACTAGAAGGTAACCCGTCATTTTGACGTCATAATGGAAAAAGTATATGAAAGTTGAAAAATATCCCGAATTATCTAACAATATTGCATTTAATCCACACCTTGTAAAAGCAAACCCTTTCATTATTTTTTATTTAGTTAGTTTTTCATGCGATTGGAGTAGTAGACTGCCATCCGGTTTTTTACAGATCACTACGCGATATGAATACTTGAGCTACTTGATTCATTCACATTCAAGTTTGTTTACTTTCAGAATTCATCGCAAAAGTAAACAGATTTTTAAAAACTGTTAAATATACAGCTAAAAACATCCACTTTTTTTTAGTTCTGAATGTTTTATAGAAAAATAGGCTGAACAAACGTGATTTGATGGAGAAGATATAAGTTTTTAGGTAAGAAAAAATTCTGATCCACATCTGAAATTGAAATTAAGCCTAACCGGCCATTTGTTTACTGAGGGCTTCAATTGAAAGATGAGTACAGCCCGGAAGTGTTATACAGAGACAACGGCTGTTATATATATAATGCCCCCTTGGCTGGAATTTATTTGAGACCAGGTCTATATAGGCTTGTGTGCTGAGGGGTGCAGCTCCGGTTTGTAATGGCACCACAAGGGTCAGAGTCTGATATAGCCTGGTGCCACCTCAATTTTGACCAAGCACCCCCAGTGAAGGCATCTGGGAGGATCATACCTTCTCTGACCTCATAGAGGGACTTTCCAGTCTATGGATTTAATGTGCTCATATCTGGCCTAGACACGGAGGTATTTAACAGCACTTGACAGGATACGATCTGAGCACCCTTGGCACAAGAAACTTATATGGGTGCAACGAATGTTATTTTAATTTTGTTTAATAATTTTTGAAAGGCAAAATTTAACGTACACTAAAGTTTAAATTTCAAAACACTTTAACTTAATTTTTAAACATCTTCTGATTTAAAAATTTATAGGTTATATATTTGTTTTATATGTATTATGAATAAATGCTTGGTTTACTAACAAAAATGCTATAAGCCAATTTTTTTTTCATTGCCCATTTTTATAGTAATAGTAACTGACTTAAAAGTGCAATTATGTTTGCATTGATAATGAACCCTATAATGATCCTACCTATGTATCCTTATCCTTCATCCTATTTAAAGCTGAAACTGATGACATTTGATTCCAATCACCCTAATCTGCAAACCTGAAATATTTAATTTTGATATAAGCATGTACTGAGCTATTGTTATTAAATTTTAAAGGTTTTATTCTTTTACTTTTAGTGGTTTTATCGGCAGAGGATGGTCTATGCTGTTTGCTAGTGTAGGATATAATGTGAAACTTTATGATGTAGATGTCTCTAAAATTGATAATGCACTGGAGGATATCAAGGAACAATTGCAAAGGCTTGAAGATACTGGTTATTTGAGAGGAAATTTAACTGCTATCCAGCAGTTTAAACTAATATCAAAATGTCTTTCTTTGGAAGAATGTGTTAAGGATTCAATTCATGTTCAAGTATGCTTGTACTTATATTGTAAAATTTTAATTACTTTATAATATTACAGTAAAAAATAGTACATGCTGAAAAGCAGTATATATCTGTAGCATATGAGATATTGTAGGTTCTCAAGCATGGGTTTGCTGAATAGGAGGCGTATATGCAACCACATTTGCCCAAAGAGCTCTGTAGACAAGGACAGTAAATTTGATGATTTATAAAGATGTATGGCAGGTTGCTGCCTTATCTGTCGTTATGTAAATTAGTTGACTGTTTATTAAAAAGAGAGAGACAAGGTGTATAACAGGCCATTTTGACGTATTATCATACGTGAATCAGTTGCATTCATCAGTAAGTATGCTGTTTGTGCTTACTGATTGACTCTTGATTTCATTTCAATGCAGGTGCCATAATTTAGGAAACTGGAAACCATTCTTGCTTATCATTATTGTAACATAATGAGATACTGCCATGTTTTAAATGTAGGTGATATGAGCTAAAGGTCGATATGGAACTTTGTTGACAATAGAGCACTTTTCAGATAAAAGTAGTTAATTTGGTCTATGTATTGCCGGTTGTTACCTATGAATAAGGCTTTGTGGAGGAATGATGTATAAATTTATGAAATAAGTAAATATGAAAATTATTATACAAGATTCTCAGGCATTTAAAAAGCTGTTACAGAAGCATTAGAGTTAAAATTTTTGTGAAGCCATAAATTAAACTCTTTTTTTAATGTGATGTAAAAGTTTATATTTTATTACAAAATATGACACCTTTTTCCCTTCATATTTCTTACTGAATATTACAAACTAAGATTTAGTGGAATCAAGTTCTCTCTGTGCTTTGATTTGCTTTAAAGCAAGGTACAGAAAAGGAGATAGATCTTTGCCAAAGTTCTCACAACCTCTGTTATTTTCATTTATTAATTTTTTGCTAACTTTTGATGAAATAATTATTTATAGTTTATTTTAATAATTTTTATAGTTTATTTTAATCTTTCTTGTTCTTAGAAAAGCTCTTCTTTTTTAGCTTAAATATTCATAGCACTTTTTATTTTGGGAAATAAACTTTTTTAATCCTAAATCCTGTAATTTTAAATAGTCAGTTTTCAAAACTTTTAGAAGAAGCTTATGTTATACTTGAATATCTCTGTAAACATATTTAATTTCAAATTCAAGAGTTGCCTTCAGGATTTTTCTTATACCAGAAAGTCTTTAATTTCAGTTCAAGAAATATATAAGAAATGTACTATGCTATTTGTAATTCAGTGAATTAAACTCGATTGTTGTTGAATTTTTAGTTCTGTCCATGTTTTCAGATTATGAGAAACTTATTCATTCGATTCATTTTTATAAATTTTAGAAATATCTCTATGGCATAATTAATAAGAGCAATAAAAACTCGTGGTTTTATGACTTCTCTTGGTGCAGTGTTTCTCAACTTTTTTCGAGGTGTGACCCCTTACAATGGTTTCCACGCATCCTGCTGACCCTCCTTCCTACTCTGCATTTTTTCACTTAAAAAGGGCCCTTGTAAGGCAATGAATAAAAAACATTAAAATGCATTTTCCATGATTTAATTTCAACTAAATGTTTAATTTAACAAAAACAAAATTTGTAAGAAATGGAGAACATTAAGATGCATTCATCCCTCAGTCAAAGATGTGTGAAAGAAAAAGCAGAACAGAATAGAACTTCAAGAAAAATATTGCACCTGCTTTAATGATTCATAATAGTAGAACAAAAAAAAATAGAAAAAAATCTTACCTAAATAAAAATTCTTTATTCCGTTGGGGAAACTACAATAATAATGTCAAAAGTGACACCACAGACTGGTGAAATACAAACTGGCATTTAGAATTTGTGCTGTAACTGTGATTTTATTTACCACCTAACAAAGAAGGTAGATTTCTAAGGAAATGAATTTTCACTTTTTTCCTTTAAAAAGCATCACTGCCCTACAATTTCATGGCAAATAAATATTAACATTTTTTGAGCGAAATTCGCTAAAAATTTATTTTAATTGGATAAAAGCATGGCAATGCCTCTGAAAATACTTTCTGACCACCTTGGAGATTACAACCCACAGGTACTGCCTTAGAGGATAACAGTTATAAGGTTTTTCAGCTGAGTACTATCTCATATAAGCAGTCCAATTGACAATTTAATGCATACTGTATTCTATGCATTTTTACCTTTTTATGTAGAGTATTGGTATATTAAACTAAAATAGGATGTCAAACTCATTTGTGTTTTTCACTATCATTTTAATATTAAAAAATATTCTGAATTTTATGAATTTGAACATTCTAAATTTGATAATAATTAGCTTATGAATATTAATTTTCTTTTAAAAAAATTTTTCTTCAAACATGATGAGGGCATATACCATATTATTTAATTTTGCAAATCTATTTTTAAAATAATATTTTTTGCACCTTTAATTTTCAACACTGGTAGTTATTTTATTTTATATTGCAGCACAGAGAAATTTAGATGTAAACATTTTGAATTAACTTGATTTAAATGTGGTGCCAGATTTATTTATGAATGTCAGCAATTAAATTTATTTTAATTAATAAATTAAGTCAGATAAGTACATCATTTTATGGGAAAGTTATATTATTTAAGATTCGGTAAATTAGTTTATTTTTAATTTATTTTTGCTGGATTTAAATAGTTGCCATAAAGAGCTATTTTAATATTCTATAGGATTAGATCATTGAGATTATCTGTTATGTAGAAATTCATTTAAGTTTATTTCTTTTTTTTCTGCTTACAGGAATGTGTTTTTGAAAATCTTGATTTGAAGAAAAAAGTTTTTAAAGATTTAGATTCTGTTGCATCAAATGATGTTGTTCTGTGTAGTTCAACAAGTTGTTTTCCTGCCTCATCTTTTTCTGAGGGTCTTGTTCACAAGTCTCAAGTAATTGTTGGACACCCTGTAAGTTTTTTTATTTTTATTTTATTTCTTAGATAAAGATATTTCTTTAAAGTAAATTTACTAATAACCAATTAGTAAAAACTATAAATATATTCCATAGTAATTCATTTAAAAAGTTCTAGTTAGACAAGTTAATTTCTATAAAAGTTAAATCCTGTAATTTAGAATAGAAATGATATTTGAAAATTGCCTATTAGTGTGGTTAACTATTATCTCAGGCTCAAAACAAAGAGTAAGAGTTGGTGTTTATGGTATTGTATAGTTAAAATTTAATAAGACTTTGAATATTCAAAAGTAGAACTTAAAAATGTATTTGTTAAATGTTAAATACTTTTTATATCTCTATCAAAATTTGAAACATCATAATTAAGAAGCTAGTTCAAAATATGTCTTTGCATACAATTATTTCTATAACTGTCATATTAGAACTATCTTTTTTCCTCAGTGTCTGAAATGAATTCTAAGATTTTCTAAACACATTGAGAGATACCATTACTTTAATTTACTTATTCATGTTTTTGTTTGTTTATTCCATGTTTGTGTTTTATTTATACAGAAAAAATGTTCACTCTAACTCATGAAGAGTCCATTACTTGTCCATTACTGGATAACATATAGAATAACTAAGGGAATCCATTTGATGAATTACTGTATCCTTTGCTAACTATTTCGGATGTGATAATTTTTTCATCCATACTAGCATCCACTCTTCAGGTGTCACCCTATTTGTGTTTTTCTGGCAATTATGTAATAAAAAATTTTAAAATTCATCTATGGGGGGTAACTTTACTAGCTATATATCTTCATAATTCTTATTGAGAGTAAATTGTTTTAATTAATTTTAATCTTTTATTTACCTCAAGTATGCTTATGTACATAGAAAAATTCTAGAGTTGACAGGAAATTTATATAATATGTAATTTCATCAGAAAATAATCATTTATATATCAGGGGTATATTCTGGGTCCAAGACCTGAGCGAAAACACATTAGAATTAATTCATAGTGTGATTTTTTTATTCCATATTGTTAATCAAATTTCTGATGAGCATTCTGAAGTCATATAATGAGTATCTAAAGCAAGAAAGCATAATGTCAAATGTGCATTTCAGATTACATAAAGCCTTATTTTTTAAAAAATCTCATGTTATTTGTTTTATGAAAAATGAACCAAATCAAACAAACCAGACAATTTTTTTTTTAAATTTCTTCTAGTTCTGTATTTGATTTTGAAGTGTTTAGTAATACACCTAATTCTGTTTTTACATGATAGATACGTTCCTGAAGAATACATGTAAAAAAAGACATTGTATCTATGGAAGAAGATTGGTTCTGGATCTAAAAAATCAGTAAAAATAATTTTTAAAAAACCATATGAAAATATTCGTTTTAAGCTTATTATTTTATTTCAACAAAATACATGTGTAATAATATGTAGTGGAAATGAAAAGAATTCTTCATGGACAAAAAAAAAAAATCTGTTTTACAGATAAAATTTTTTAATTCATTTTCACTTTCTGACAATAAACGGCATATACATTTGCATATGACTGGAATATCACTGCTATCACTAGAAATGTTGTGGACACTGTCTTCTTCCTCTATTAATGAAATTCTTCTGTGATCTCTTGAGCAAAATGAGCATGAGTCTCCTCTGGTGCTGATGATTCACTGGTTTTACGAATGAATTCAGTTATTAACCATTGTGTTCATGTTTTGGTTAGGCCATTATATAATTCTCTTTAAGAGGCTGTCAACAACTTCAGTTCATGTTGAAACTTCCTAGCGTATTCCTCATTAGGGTCATGTTTGACAGAATGATTACCCAATTTTTTGGCCCGTTCCAGACCTTCTTTTATTAACCCTCAAACTGGCCCATGAATTTGTTGCCACTATCAGGACTATCGGTCAAATTGACCCCCAAGCATAAAAAGCTGTTATTTTTGCATTATTACGATGAAGCTGCATGTTGATATTATGTACAGGGTTGTTTGATTTATATTAGTGAGGAAAAAATCATCTACACTTATTTATTCAATTTATTTAATTTATTTTGATGTGGTATCTACATCATGAAATCATAGGGCTCTTAAAAGAATTGCACAATGTTTCTCAGACATAATTGCTCGAAAAATTAGCCTGCCAGTGATTGAGATAGAGAAGAGTGATGTCAAGGCTTCACAGGATACTTTAAAATTCGCACAGAACACTGAAATCCCTATCAGGACCGGTAGGCCTATTATTGCTCAGTGGCAATAACATGCCTACCGGTCATTTTGACCACCATACTTTTACAAAATTGCAACTTACTGGCAAATGGCGAGCATTTGTGAAACCCTGATGTCCAGGAACTGACTGAGGATGTCAAAGCCAGCCAAGCGTTCATGCCTCTGCCAACTCCTGCCCCACCCCTTAGTTCCACCGCTGCCGGTCATAATGACCGGTGGGCCAGTTTGAGGGTTAAATCTACATTTAGAGTGGCAATGAAAATTATGTAATTCATTCAAATAACATTTCGCAGTTCTAAATATATGTAAATAAGTTATATGTGACAGAATAAAAGAAGAAAATGTTTTTGCGAACTGAATTCTTGAATCAAAACAGAACTGGATACACTATCACCAAAAATAATACGCAACAAATAAAATTTTGTTTTCTTAGAATTTAGGCAAAAAAAATTGAGATATTGGATTGGACTGCTCGTGTTAAATCAAAATGACCCGTGTAAAAAGAGAATGAAATATTTATTTTGAATTCGTGTAAAAAAGGTTTGTGCAAAAACAGAATTAGGTGTATATTCAGTTTTGTCTGTTACACACATGCATACTTTTATCTTGAGCCAGTTGTGAATCAAGAACTTGGAAGGCCCCCAAGAATGTATCTCTTTTTGAAGCTGCTAACTTTCGGAGGCCCCAAGCACATGCTTCTTGTGCCTGTGCGATGGTCTACCACTGTCTTGAGCATATATTCTGTGATGATAGTTTTATTTTAATGTTGCACAAATGTGATTTCTGGACATAAAATATGATTTGAATATTTATCTGATATCATTACATTGTGTTTATTTATGTATTTTATTTATATAGACTACAAAAAGCTGTATAATAAATATTGTAATTATGCAATAAATTAATTTCTTTTAGGTTAATCCACCATATTATGTTCCATTAGTAGAGTTAGTCCCTGCTCCATGGACAGATCCATCCATTGTAGCAAGAACAAAAAGTTTGATGATTGAAATTGGTCAAAAACCAGTTATTCTGAAAAAGGAGATCCCTGGTTTTGCCTTAAACCGTGTCCAATATGCTCTTATAAATGAATGTTGGCGAATGGTTAAGGTAGTGAAAGCTTTTATTACTAGTGAATTGTACTTTATCAATGAAAAATTAAATATATTTTTTGGGGTGTGCATGTGGTTTTATGTTATATTTCATAAAGTTAAATCCTTCAACAAGTAGTAATAATTTATAGGTCGAAAATTCCAAAGGAAGTTGTTCCTTTCTTTGTTAATAAGCATATACATGGTTTAATTCTGTGTCTCCTGCTACTATTCAGCAAATTTAATTTGTTGATGTACAAGAAAATAAATACTTAATGCATTGTAAAAAAAAAAAATAAGTACTTAAGAAAGAGCAGAATATTAACCCTTATCACTCCAACTTGCAGTATTGCTGCCAAAGACAAACCTGTGTTCTACTCCAGCCACCAGTTTTTTTTTTTCTTTTTTAGGTATAAGAGTTAAAATCAATATATTAGATTATTAGATACAGATTATATAAATATGTAATTTGTAAGCAGTTTAATTAACATTTAAGTTTTCTAAAAATTGTTAAGAAATGTTCAGAAGCCAAAAAAATATGTAGATAGGTTAGAAATTCCAAAAATTGTTTCTTTTTTTTAAAATTATTAAATATTTTGCTAAATGTTGTTTTCTTTTATTCTATAAATTTAATTTGTTACAATCAATGCATTTATAAAAGTTTTCTCCTGTAATCTGTTGAAATAAATTTATATGAGATTCGCACAAAGTTTTTCCAAAAATACATTGCATATGGATATTTAAATTTGTGTTTCAAATATATATGTATATAAAGGACTTAAATTTAAAATAATTAAGGCTGAAGTTTACTCATACATAGCATGCATTTGGTCTATATTGTTGTAATTAAGAGGATGGTTTTCAAATAGACAAAAACTACTTTAGAAGGAACAAATTCCACTGGCAAACTTTCAAATTTTATCTTTTTTTCTTTTCTTTTTTTGTGCATGCTCAAATTTTATTTTATCCCTTTTACTTATTCTGATTTTTTTTTTTAATGTGGATAATTTTACTGTTTTAGTAATATAATAGAAAATGCTTATTGATCTGCATAAACTGTAGCTTATGCGGTTTTGATTAAGCTATAATGATAGCTAAACATTTAAACTAATATAGCAGTAAAATAGTAGTTTCAATTTTATGCATTTATATGAAGTGTAGATTTTAAGATACTTTTTTTTGCTACATTTTAAAATCAACAGAATTCATAAAACACCATATATTCAACCTTTTTTTGAAAAACAGAAAATATGTTGCTAGCAAAACTGGATGGCAACAAAACCAATTTTACAGTTTAGTTTGCCTCCATAAAAGTTTCTGAAATTTTTGTCATTGATTTCATGCAATTGAAGAAAACTAAAAGCATCTTTTTATTATGCAATTTTTGCATATGTAAACTTTTATTACATATTTTATAACTATTAATCATAACAGAAAGCAGTTATCTATGGGGCAATAGATTTGTGTTTGATTTTTAAACTTTTGTGTGCTTACATACCTTTTTACTCTTAATATCACTTTATGTAAATTGTTTTTTTTTTAATTTTCTATCTATATTTTATGTCATGTATTTTTGTCATCAAATTATATTAATGCATTTTTTATCTATAGAATGGCATCATGTCATTGGAAGATGTTGATACCTCAATGTGTGAAGGACTTGGTTTACGATATGCTTTTATTGGACCATTGGAAACTTGTCACTTAAATGCTGAAGGTAAAGTTTTTAATCTTGGGATCTTCATGAAGTTTATTAATGGATAACTGTGTGAATTATTTTTAAATTGTTTTGACCTGTGGTTTTGATTATAGTATGTAATGAATTGGGAACACATTAGTATTCAAACTTATTTTTGATCACCGCTATTGAAATTTAGTAATCAAATTGGTAAATTTATCAAAGCAGTTTTACCTTGAAAAAATTTATGACATAAATGGTTTTATTTACAAAAAATTTGAATTATTTGTATGTTGAAATCTATTTCAATAATTTTATTGAAGTTGCTTTTGTGCTCATAAGACTCATTATCACCCTGTCAAGAAATTCTTACACGGAAATCAACAGATTTTTTTTTTACAATTCTTCCTCCAACTGTTTCTGGATGTCTATCAGCATTTCTAAATTCCCTGACGTATTAAGAAATAGCAAAAATTTGTTTTATTTCATTTGTATATGGCATCTGTTCATATTCTTTTTTTTTCCAGTTGCTTTTCATCACTGGACCATTAAATTATTTCTCTTTTAGCAAACTCTTAAATAATGATCAACAATACTATTTATAACTCTGCCTCAGCTTATTTTGCCAGGATATCTACTAGGATATGTATTATTTATAAATCACTAGAAAGTCAAGGAATTCAATCTCTTATTACTGTTGTTTTGTTTTTTAAAGATGAATATTTGTACACTTAAGGAATGTTTAGAAAGGGTTGAATAACCTGTTGAAGATAACCATAATATTTGTTTAGGTTAGGAGAGTATACCTTGTAATCTATTATATTTTATACGTAATCTTTTGGGAGACTTAAAATCTGTTGCTCAGCTCAGCACAGCAATCAATGCTGCTTCTTTCCTTTTTTTAAAAATTATTATTAATTTTCTTAAAATGTTGTATTTCAGTAATTTTTTTTCTCCTTTATATAGATTTTTAAGGCAAGCTAAATCTTAGAATGTAGACTGACTAGGAAGACCTTTAAAAAAATATATAATTTCTTATAATACTTGATAAAACCAGTTATAATAATGTATTAAACTCTGTAAATAATCTGTTTAAAGCTTAAGTTTGTAAAGTGTAATTTTTTGTTTCTAAAATGTCTCCTAAAAGCTATAATTTGTTAGCTGTTATTTATCACATTTTGTTTTCAGTCTATATTGACTGCTTGCTTGTTCTTTTAAAAATTACGGTTTCATATAGTACATTATACTGTTTTGACTCCTGTGTCAAAAGCAGTAGTGCATCTAGGGGGTGGGCCAAGGGGCCCTGTGCCCCCCCCCCTGCAAAGAAATAGAAATTGCATTATGAATATTGAATTTGCATTATAAATATTTTTATCCGTTCAACCCCCCCCCCCCCAAGATTAAATCCTGGGTGTGCCATTGGTCAAAAGTTTCAATCACTTCTGAATATTGTGAGAAAAAATTAAGCCCATAAAGAATTCATGGTTTTAAAACCTGAAATTTTCAGATAAAATCCCTAATAGTTTATTTAATAGAAGCAAATATCATTATCAACTTTTCATCCCTTGAGTGGGTCAATAAAATGAGGACTAAGCATGCTTGGGAACTAACTCTTGAGGTCCCAAGGCAGGCTGACCACCTGACCGAGACATATGCTGTATGGCACCCCAAGCCCATAGTCAAGAAAGCGGGAATGGACACTACCGACCTTGGTCCACAACGAACTGTTGTGCCACTGGTTAGTTTAAATATCATTATTTGCAGAATGTAGCAGAACAATGTGGGATTCTCATGTTTACATAAAAGACTTTAATAGAGAATTCATGCCAAAATATTACTTGAAACAAATCAGATGGAATAATCTCATCTAGAATTTGTAGATTAAAGCTTTGTACATAAATGTAACAATTGCTACAATATACTTTAATTTTTGTTGAAATGTATCTCTTATTAACCTAATTTTCAATACATTTAGTAAAGGCACATACACACAACCTAAAATTTTCAGATTGTCAAAACAGTGGTTTTGGCATTTTAAACATTGCTGGCTGTCACTGTGGCTATTTGCCATAATCTTTTAGCTATATGATTATCATGATACATTACAAATTACATAACAATAAGTTTTTAGCTATGTAAGTTATGTAATGTGAAGAGTAGTAATGTATTGTCTAAAATATCTTATCTTCTGGCTTTTTCTCCTACATGCAGTCATAGCACAAAATGTTCCGAGAGAAATTGATAAATTTTTTATATTTCTCTTACAAACTGACCATTAACCCTTAACTGGTAACACACATATTTTGTTTGTTGCAAGTAACATGCGTCTCTGAGACGTGTACAACAAAAATTTATTTTTAAGGTGCAAATTTAATAAAACTACATATAAATTAACTAAATAATTTTTATTTGATTGTTCACAATATGATTAAAATTAAATAATACATACAGTTAAAATAATACAATTAAAATACAATTAAAATTGGCATCACATAACAAAAATTACTTTTTTACTCCAGGAGCACAAGAATTGCACACTTTTTTCGAACACTCTAGGCAACACGGATTTTCACATTTTATACATTTGTATGCAGTTTGCCTCCTTTTATGATAAGGACAATATCGGCACGTTTATCTCTTGGGAAGCTTATCAGAAATTTCCTGAGAGGCAGTACGCGTTTCTTCGGGTTCTCGAAGAATGTCTCGTGCTATTTTTTTAGGTCATCCGGAAGGTTTGAGATGGACAACCGACATTGCACTTGTTTTTCTAACAAACTTTTTGCTAATGAATTTATAAAGTCAAAACGTGTCATTACAGGCATCTCATCATAGCTGGCATAGATAATGCCAAAATTTACAAGACTAACCGCTGTCATATTGTAAAATATTGTCAGGGGCAACCGCCTCAACGTTCTATACATGAATAGTTTGCGATAATTTTGTCTGAATTATCCACTCCTGATTTTGTTGAATTGTAAACACTTATTATTTCTGGTTTATTACTGGATTGGTCGGTAAATTTTGAGTTATGCATGGAGGATATCAAATTGACGGCTTTATTTTGTTTTGTCATTGAAGACCCATGACCAGAGGGGCAACCTCTTCCACTGAATTTCCACCGACCCTTTCATTTGCCTTATCATCAATGTCTTGCTCATCTAATTCAGACTCAGTGTCATGTTCAGAACGTTCTATTTCATCCTCGGCATTGTAGGAATCATCATAATCAAATTTTTCATCACTCGACTCAACCTCTTCTTCAGGAAGAGCATCCATTGACATTATTTTTTTTCTCTTAGCAGAAAATATACCTACCATGCTGAAGAAAAAAACTTGACATATAACAAATTAATTAAATAAATAAATACTGGTGCAAAATTATGTCCAAGAATCTGTTTGTAAATATTTTTTCTGCAAACACATTTCTCGGAGATGGAGAGAAAAGAGAAAGGAAAAAAATGTATGCTATCATTGAAATATCATTTGAAAAACTTTTGAATATAATTGCATTGATCTGGAATCTAATCTATCAAGAACATAAATCAATAAATTAGTTGAAAGTTTAATTGACAAGAGGAAACATTTAGTAATCAATTTTTTTATTTATTTATTTATTTATTTATTTTTATTTTTTATTTATTTATTTATTTATTTTTATTTATTTTTTTTTAATTTAATTTTATTTATTTATTTTTTTTTTTTTTGAGAACATGGAGGATTTCGAACTCTCCAAGGTATTTAGGAGAGTAAATAAAAATATGTATAAAATTAAATTGAGAAGAACAACATGCTGAGCAAACACATTCAAACATAAAACTTGTCATTATTGGTTAGGTACGTACCTCACACGTAGTAGAAAAGAACGTTACAGGTAATACACGTCTGTAAGATGAGCACAAATGTTGACACTTCAAGTAATAGGCGTCTCTGAGACATCATACGTTTTAGATATGACCTTACTGAAACCACAAAACAGAACTGATTGGCTTGAAACATCGCAACATTGTTTAGACTATCTACCATGAGCATACACTGAAGGTTTCATTTGACAAATAGCGCTAAAGTATAAAATACGGGAAATTAGCAAACCTAAGCATCTCTGAGACGTGTGTTACCAGTTAAGGGTTAATATTATTGACATAAAAATTTGAAGTATTCTTTAATGAATGATCTAAAGAACTCGGTGAAACTGACTTCCTATTAATATTATTATTACTTAGTTTAAATTTCATTTAAAGTAAATTGTAGTTTAATTCCTTTTCATCTCACTTAAAATATACATGTTTAACATTCCTTTTAGATATTCCTTTTCATCTCACTTAAAATAAACATGTTTAACATTTAGAAAGTATGAGGGGCTTTTCTAATAAAATAACATGTTCAAGAAAAACTTTTTTTTAAAATTAATTTTAGAAAAGCAAATAACCTTTTTTTTTTTTTTTTTTTTTTTTTTTTTTTTTTTTTTTTTCCCCCTGCTTAATATATTGGAATAGATGCATATTTTTCTGTGATTTTAGAAAGAATTGTTTCATTTTAAAAGGCTATTTTCAAAATTTTTTTTAATACTTGTATTTGTGGTGTGTAAACTAACTCTTCTTTTTTAAAAAAAGCAAAGTGTTCTTTCCACTAAAACTAAATTCGAGCCCAGACGCACAAACGGGTCGGCTATATGAATTTTATTAACACATCACAAAAAACTTCGTACAAGCAGCACAGAGCCAGAACACTGACGCTACTAACTCCACAGCGGAAGTATCTTAGAACGTTTACAAAGCATAAAGACAGCGGTATCGTGCTGCCATCTACCGGACAAACAATCATAACATATTAACCAAATGAATAAATGAAAATACAGGAACATACTCCATGAACATACTCCCACCCTCAAGAATTTATTCTTGACACATCGGTAGGGGGGAGAGTTTAACAATAGGCCTTTTAAAATAACCTTTAGAAGTTTTAAGGGTGACAACTCGCACCGTTCCATCTAAACCTGGATGAACTTCATTTACTCTGCCAAGAGGCCAACAGGATGGAGGTGTATTATCTTCCTTGAGCAACACCATGTCACCTACCTTTAAATTTGATTTGGTGATATGCCATTTGTTACGATTTTGAAGAGAGCTCAGATAGTCCTGGTGCCACCTTTTCCAAAAGTTCATTTTCATTTTTTGAACAAGGTCCCAGCGAGAACGTAAGGACAGATATTGGGAGTCAACCTGCTCAGGAGGGGAAGTAATTACTTCACCTATTAAAAAATGGGAGGGAGTTAACACTTCTAAATTGTCTAATTCATCGTTGGTAGGAGACAATGGTCTTGAATTCAAAACTGCTTCAATCTGACAAAACAGAGTGGCAAATTCTTCGAAAGTTAACTTATGGTCACCAATTACTCTTTTCATATGGGACTTTACCGATTTGATACCCGATTCCCACAATCCACCAAAATGAGGACTTGCAGGAGGTATCATATGCCACTGAATAGCTTGTTGTGAGAGAAAATAACAAATGTTCTCATCCCGGTTGATACCGGACACAATTTTACACAATTCAGACATTTTCCTTTTAGCACCACAAAAATTAGTGGCATTATCACAATGAATGTGACGGGGGGACCCTCTGCGACAACTAAACCGCTTCAAGGCAGCAATAAAAGCCTCGGAGGTCAAATCACTGACGCATTCTAGATGAATCGCCTTTGTGCTAAAGCAAATGAATAAAGCAACATAACCTTTTATACTTTTAGCACCTCTACCCCGAAATTTCAACATATTAATAGGCCCAGCAAAGTCTACACCACAGACCGAGAATGGTCTATTAGGCATGACACGTTGTCGCGGAAGATCTCCCATCAATTGTTTATTGGATGCAAAACGATATCTATGACAAACAATACACTTATGAATATAACTCTTGATTAGTTTCCTAGCACCAACAATCCAATAATTCTGCAATAAAATATTCAATAACAAGGTAAGATTAGCATGCAAATAAGTTATATGAAATTGTTTTATCAAATAATCACTAAGCCTATGTTTATCAGGCAAGATGACGGGATGCTTTGCATTAAAAGGGAGAGGTGAATGTCTCAACCGACCTCCCACCCGTAACAGACCATCTTGATCCATGAAAGGATGAAGATTTTTTAGTTTACTCTTCGTTGGTAAATCTCTATTATCTTTCATACATTTTAATTCTTCAGCAAAATACACACCTTGAACATACAAGATAATTTTGTTTAAAGCTTGGATTCTCTCCATGGCATTAATAGGAGAAACCTTACCTTTTGAATCAGTTGCTTTACCTGAATCGATCGTTCGCCTCTTACAACGGGTGATGAAGCGAACACAATAAGCTAAAACAGTAACAATCTTAGTTAGTGTAGAACAATTATCAAATAATATTTCAATTACATTATCCGGTTTTACATTAGAAATATTTGCAGAAAATATAGAATTTTTCTTCTTTTCGATCATAACCTTAGAGTCACTAGAAAAGTCAGTCATTTGTGTCTCTACGGGCCAATTTTCTGGACTCATTGACAACCAGTCAGGCCCATGCCACCAAAGGTTACAGTCTGGTAGAGCTTTAGGTGAAACTCCTCTAGAGGCTATGTCAGCTGGGTTTTGTTTCGATGGAACGTGCCGCCAGCGTTCACAGGGCACTAGTTCGATAATTTCGGCCGTTCTGTTGGCCACGAAGGTTTTCCACTTCCTAGGGGGAGAAGACAACCATGCCAAAACCACTCGTGAATCTGTCCAGGCGTGGAAAGTGATGGTATAATCTTTTAGAATATGTGAAATCGTAGAGAAGAGTTTAGCCAACAGCCGAGCACCGTTCAGCTCCAGCCGAGGAATTGAAATTGGCTTTAGTGGAGCAACTTTAGTTTTTGCTGCAAGGAGGGTCACCTTGGAATCAGTATCAATATCCTTTTGTACTGCGTACAGCACCGCAGCATAGGCCAACTCTGAAGCGTCTGCAAATCCATGGATAGTTATCTTTAAGCCTCTAGTGTGGATCCATCTGGGAATTTTGATTACGGAGAGGCAATCGAACTCTCTCTGGAAATTCTTCCACCTTTCTTCGAAATTCGCCGGAAGGGGACTGTCCCATCCCAACTTTAACAACCAAAGTTGTTGGTAGAAGATTTTGATTGAAATGGTGCATGGAGACAATAATCCTAGTGGGTCGAACAGCCTAGCAGATTGAGCCAAGAACTTCCGTTTAGTAATTTCGTTCTCGAAGTAAAAATTAACTTTAAAAATAAAAGAATCAGATTTAGGATTCCAACATAATCCTAAAACCTTGGATTGCTCACCGTCCTTCAATTCGAACACTTCATTGACATTATCAGTTTTAATCACATTCAAGAGCTCCTTTGAATTAGACTGCCATTTTCTTAAATGAAAACCTCTATTTTCC
Organism: Dolomedes plantarius; assembly: GCA_907164885.2. NCBI lineage: Eukaryota > Metazoa > Arthropoda > Arachnida > Araneae > Dolomedidae > Dolomedes > Dolomedes plantarius. The sequence goes on from OU015503.1 coordinate 5,432,545, forward strand.
AAAAGAAAAATAATTTCTTGGCATACCCTAGCAGCTTCACTTTCGTTACGTGCACCTCCCAAGAGGTCATCCATATAAAAGGAATTTTCAATGAGAGAAGCAGCCTCAGGATAAACAGGACGAGCGTCATTCGCAATTTGCTTTAAACATCGGGTTGCAAGAAAAGACGCACATTTTAGGCCATATGTAACAGTTTGCAGCTTATACTCTCGAATGGGATCGGATTTATTGTATCTCCACAGAATTCGTTGAAAAGCTTGATCAGAAGTAGACATTAATATCTGGCGATACATTTTCTCCACATCGCAACAAAATGCTATCGGGGAAAGCCTGAAATTCAATAAAGTCTCAAATAAATCGGGTTGTTGTTTAGCACCTGCACCTAGTGCATCGTTTAAAGAATTGCAGTTGCTAGTTCTACAACTTGCGTCAAAAACCACCCTTAACTTAGTAGTGGTACTACTGGGCTTTAAGATGGCGTGGTGAGGTAAGAAATATTTTTCATTAACGGCTAATTCTGAAGAGACATCCTCCGAAACCTTCATATGTCCTAGCTCTTCATATTCTTTCATAAAGGATTTATACTGTTCCTCTAAATTCGGATTTCCATACTCTGGAGACGAGACAATGCAACTTGATAAGAATTTCCCCACTTAACTTCTGATTTAAAAAAGGGAAGTTTCACGACGAACCGTCCGTTTTTATCGATTTCATAATTTTCACTAAAGTGTTTTTCACAGAAACTTTCTTCTTCACTTAAAACTTCTTTTTTTATTTTAAGAACCTCTTCAGTTTCCCAGAACCGTTTTAAAACTTCATCAACGTCAACATTAGCATGAATACCAACTAGGGCGTTCTTTTTCAAGCTGTTTAAAGGAATCTTGCCCGCTACAACCCAACCAAACAGTGTATTCTGGGCGATAAGAGAATTTTCGGAACCCGTAATTTGTCCGGCTTTCATAACTTCAAAAAAATAATCTACACCAATTATTATCTCTACACTTTTCGCTTCAGCGAATTTGGGATCGGCAAGTTCAATGGATTTTAAATATTCTAAATCATTAGTATTTACACAATTACTCGACAATTTTGAAGTTAATTTATTCAAAACGAAAGCTTGAATCACGAGCATACTGTTAGGATTATGCCTTGACTCCATAGATAACGTTACACTGCCTCTTGTCTTGCCAGCAGAGGAATTAGCAATTCCACAAACTGAAAACAAGGCATCTTCTCTTTTTAGATTTAATTTGTTAGCACAAGCTTCAGAAATGAACGAACATTGACTGCCACTATCTAATAGAATTGTACAATCCACCTTTCTTCCTCGTGCATCATTCACTGAAGCAATTGCAGTTGGCAGCAAACCAACAAATTTTTCCTTAGCTGCGTTCAAAGCGATGTTAGTATTAACTTGCAGTTCTGGACTATACGTTTCATTTGTAACACTCGTTGTATGGGAATCGAAAGCAAATTCGTGTAAACTAGTATGGTGGGATGATTTCTTACATACTTCACAAACAGATTTAGAAAAGCAATTTTTAATTTGATGCGAGCCTTTCAGACATCGATAACACAAGGCATTCATTCGTATGAATTCTTTTCGAGCAGAGATTGGCATAGCATTAAATTTATGACACTTCGAAATGCTATGCATTCCAGAACATTTTAAACATCTACTCGAATAATTAGATTTAACATTAGTTACGTTGTTAGTCACTTTCGTTTTTACTATGCTATGAGAAATCGAAACATCTAAATAAGAACATCGGTTGTTTAAGAATTCTAAAAAGTATTCAAATGTGGGAAATTCTATTTCTGTCGTTTCTTGAGCCCATAATTTTCGGGTTTCGGAATCTACCTTGTCTAACAAGAGGTGTATTAACCACAAATCTCTTGAATTAGCTCCTTCATGCAATGCCTTTAAACCCCGAATAACTTCATCCGCAACGTCAGCAAGTTTTCTTAATTTCGCGCCATTCGGCTCGGAAAGCTTATTTTGTTCCAGAAAGGTATTGATTAAAGCGGTAGAGATATGCTTTTTATTATCATAGCGTTTCTCTATTTTTTCCCAAGCTTCATCGTAACTGGTCTCAGACACCGGTAGGTGCTTGATTAAATCAGCGGCTGACCCCGAAAGTAAACCTTTTAAATACTGGAACTTATGTATTTTTGATAACGAATCGTTATCATGCACTGTAGATTTAAATAAATCTTTAAAATTCAACCAATCTAAATAATTTCCCGTAAAGGATGGAATTGTAATTTTAGGTAACTTAACAGTTCCGTTTCCGTTATTCACATCACTTCGAACAACAACATTCGAATTATTTTGCCGAATTTCGGCCAATGAAGCCATCGCTTCTATCTTTGTACGAATTATAACTTTAATTTCTAAATAAACATCTTCTATTTCAGAAAATTCAGATTGTTCTACTGGAAGTAATAAATCTAATTTGGAAAACTCATCAAATGCTACTTCCAGACGTTCTAACCGTACCGTCAAATCCGGTACATCAAACTGTTCTTTAGATTCTAAATAGAGTTTTAACTTCGTTAAAGAAGCCTTTTTCTGGCCTCTGGCCCTGATTATTTCTGCATTTTCCATTACGGAACTTATCAAAACAAATCAAAAACTTTCTTACAACTTAAGAACAAAACAAAAAATTTCCACTTATCTCAACAGTGGAATCAAAACATCTTCGCCGCGTGCCTCCAAATGTTCTTTCCACTAAAACTAAATTCGAGCCCAGACGCACAAACGGGTCGGCTATATGAACTTTATTAACACATCACAAAAAACTTCGTACAAGCAGCACAGAGCCAGAACACTGACGCTACTAACTCCACAGCGGAAGTATCTTAGAACGTTTACAAAGCATAAAGACAGCGGTATCGTGCTGCCATCTACCGGACAAACAATCATAACATATTAACCAAATGAATAAATGAAAATACAGGAACATACTCCATGAACACAAAGTTTTCTCAATATTTAATTAAATAATCATAAAACCTTAGTAAAGAATATTTGAGATTCTAAACTTTTAAGCACACTGCTACATTTTTCTTTTTAAATTTTTAACTTACATGATATCCCCTTACTTTATTTGTCTGATATAGACAATATATTATATTGCAGTTGCAAGATATGACTTGTAATTTTGGATTCTTGACTAATCAGTAAATCAAGCTGAAGGCAATTTGTCTTAATGAGCTCAGAAATCTAGAGGGCACTTTGTTGTGGTTTGATGGATAAGTTACTGAATAACAGGCAACCTATTCCTAGTTTATGTATACTAAACAGTTAAATTTGAGTGTGAAGTAATGTACAAATATGCAGTGGTTATCACAAAACACAGATTCACTAAAAATAGTCCTTTAAACTCAAAAAGTGAACTGATCAAAGGTTTTAATATATATACTCTTTTAAATAAGATTTAATAGAAGTAATGATAAAACTTGGCAAAGATTTTGTTTTTCTTTCTTTCTTAGAAAAACTATATTCCTTTGTTAATGAGATATTTTAATATTTATGCTCATAGCAATTTATTTTACTCAAAGCAAATCTTCAAATAATAATCACAGCCGAGAGCTTTCTGATGAATGTACATTCAATTTAAGAATGAATACCACTGGTTAGCTGAGGTTTTATACTCTAGCACAGTGGTGCACTAACTTTTTTTGACCACTATCCACTTTCTATAAATAAAAAATCTCTCAACTCCAATGAAAATTTTTTGATAACAGCATTTTTTTAATTAGGAAAATGCTAACAAAAAAATAGGAAAAAGAAGTAAGCAAATGTTGACAAACTATTGACTTTTGCTGACTATTGTAAGACCATTTGACAACTTATTTAACAATATCATATATATATATTTCATAACATAAAATATAGCTTTAAAAAAAATTAAATATATGGTATTATAGATAATTTAAAGCATATTTTTAATTAAATAATTCTATATGATATAAATTTAGATCAAATTATCTGTGATTCCTCCAATATTTTTGGCGACCCACAGTTTGCACACTGCTTCTCTAAGACCCGTAAGTCATGAACAGAATTGTCTGCAAGAAATTGTGTCAGGGTCATTGAGGTGACAAATTTTTTATATAGCCTCCTGATAACCTCAAAATAATAGAAAAGGAGAACATCAGCAAAATGCATAGTGGTAGTGTAATTACTCTTTCCAAAACATGATATCATGAACAATGACTCACTCAACCCCTTTCTTTGAAACTACTTTTGCTGAAAGAGAAGAGAAGGGGTATGTTGCTTACGGTTTTTTTAAATGGTAATTTTATTTGTAACTTTAATCTGGCATTTTACAGATAATCCATGCATGGAGAGTTGAGAGTTAAGTGTACTTGGGGCAAAATTTTAGCCTTCAGTACATAAATAGGAATGAATTATAAGTTAATTTAAATGTGAGTTTCTTATATTGGGAATAAATTATGCCTGTATTGCAAAGTAATTTAAAAATCCTTCTGTTATATTTGTGAACCAATACATTTAAGACTTAGATAAAGCATTTAATATTAACTAAAATTAAATAAAAAATTCCTCCTTGGAATTTGAATTTTCATTATATTTTAATCTTTAAATTTGCATTCTAAATTAAAATTTGAGAAGCTTTTACTGTCTCAATAAAATAAAATGATGTGTATGGCCTTTTGAACATTGATGGACTAAAGTAATGATTCTGAATTCAGTTGCATTTGTTAATTTTCCCATTAAATAATCTTTTTTTTTTTTTTACTACATTTGATTGCCATGGATGAATATGAAATTTCCTTTGAATTGCATTTCTTGGTTTATTGAATCTTTTAATATCTGAAAATTCAGCTGAAAATAGCAAAAAACAATGGATTTAGGTTTATGTGAAGCATTTTACAAGATACTTTTACTAAAAATTTTACCAATAGATGACTGGAAACAATTCTCTTAGAAATCGAAATATTTTAATATTAGTTCTGAAATGTTCAATATCTGTTTTCAAATTTGGCCTTTATATTTTTTAAATATTATATTGGTTTATCTTACATTGGATCAGTTTGAGAATTTACCAAACTGTACCGCGTAGATTTAATTCTTATCTCTGATAAAATAAATATGCTAGTCTATGACACATTTTGTTTTCCAGTATTGAAATGAATATTTTTCTTTTTAGGTATGCTTGATTATTGTAAGAGGTATGGAGAAGGAATAAACAAAGTATCAAATACATTTGGTCCTAATCCTAGAATGGAAGGGGAACTTGCAGAATATGTAAATGAGGAAATTTGCAAGTTGTCACCATTGGAAACCATAGCTGAGCGAAGAAAGTGGAGGGATGCGAGACTTTCTGCCCTATCTAAGATGAAGAGAATCTTAGATCAAGATAATGTATCTGATAATAAAATTGCATAGTAATGCAAGCAGATGTCACATGTTACAGCTTTATACATTTTAGTGATAATTATGGAAAGTATTTTTGATATGCTCATAAAGTATTACATTATTTTTATACTGGGAAATCTGAAATCAGATATTTATATGTAAGCATTGAGGCAATAAAGAAGAGATTTGTTAAATTATTTCAAACTTTTCAATCTGTTATTATTTTTGACATACAAAGATATTTATTATTCTGTTAAGTATCGTTTATTTATGACATGAGTTAGGATATGACAGAAGAAAAAAAGTTGTTCTAAGCATATAAAAAAGCTAAAATACTACTTTTGCAACTGAATATGTTAGTTAAAAGGTTTGATCTTATGCAAGATGTATGTAATTTGTTGTAAATAATCTTCCAGTAATTTAAATGTGTACTGTCTAAAAATACTGTGAAGTTATTACTCTTTGAAAACTAATGATATGCCCATATTACTAATAAATTAATCTACTTGCTGTTGGACTTTTAAAAAATCTAATAAAATGAAAAAGGATTGAAATTAAATTTTCTTGCATAGTGAGAGTGAATTAAAAGCTTCCTCAATCCACAATAAAGCTAAACCAATATCAAATGTTTTTACATTAATGTGTATTGAAAAAGCAAACATTATACTATTTTGTGAATTAGAGGATACAAGCATTTTTGCATTGTTGTGTATTGAGAGAGTTGCTGTGTATCTCTCCTACTCCACCAGCCTCATGTATGTATTATGTATAAATATAAATTTGAACATGCACAATATATTTGATACTTAATCATCAATTGAATAAGTATAAATAACATTGTGAAAGAGAAAAATAATTCAGAATTTAAGGAGTTAATTATTTTTAAGTATAGTTATGAATCTGTCTTGGAAAGTAGATATCTTTGTTTTATTGTGCTCCAAAAAATTTTTATTTAAAGAACCTCCTTCCTTCTATACAACGTAAATTAATTTGATAATCTAATAAATTCAATAAGGAAATCTTTAATATTTTATTGAAGTTATTTATCAAAAACTAGTCACGATATTTGTCATTACAAATAAATTAATCTATTTATTACTGAACTTAGATAACACAAGTTAATTGAAACCGCAACCAGTTAAATTAGACTTCAAATGTAATTATAGATACTTTTCAAGTTTATATTATTTATGTCACAAAAGACAATATTCAAAGTTTATAATTTTGGAAAGTATAATTTTAGTAAGTGCTATTGTATATTTCAAGTTACTTTTTTAAAATCCAAAGTTATTAACAATTTTAGAAGTTAGATTTTTCAAAATAATTAATGATAATCGCTTTCGTGGATTGTTGGTCAAGTTTTGTTGATCAAGATTGTTGGTCAAGACTTGCTGTGCCAGAATAAACAAATTGCAAATTCTGACCTCTCTATCTAGTTTTTTTTTTTTGGAAATAAAATGTCTATTATTGCAATATTATAAATTTGAATTTTGTCAAGATTGTAATAGAAGAATTAGAGATAGGTTGTTTAGGATTTGGTAGACAGTACTATATTTATTATTATATACTGTTTTAAACACGACTATTTGAGATTTTTTAAGACAAATATTTATAACATTGTTAAACATGTAACAAAGTATCTTATGTGACAACTAAATTTTAACTCCTAAAAACTAAACTCATGGTGCAACAGTCTGTAGTGGACCAAGGCTGGCAATGCCCATCTCTACTTTCTTGACCGTGGGCTTGGGGTGCCATACAGCATATGTCTCAGTCAAGTGCAGGGGCGTGCTTAGGGTTTTAGCGGCCCTGTGCGAAATACATTTACTGGCACTCAAATTAGCTCTATATACTGAGTAGTGGATCTTGTAAGACAACCCCTATCGCCCCCCCCCCCAAAAAAAAAAAAAAAAAAAAAAAAAAAAAAAAAAAAAAAAAAAAACTGCATCCACTACTGATTTTACTAATTATTACTTTTAATGCATTACATTTCAATACTAAAAAACCTACATTCTAGCTACATAAAAGAATATTATACATGAAATTACAATTGGTCCACTTAAATATAAAATTAATCAATTTGTATGAATAATGAAACAATGGAAAAATTATTTACACAATTTAGAAAATGTAAATTGTTAAAATCAAACTTCGAGAAGTGGGAAATAAAATTGATTGATAATCAAGGTTTTACTATAACTGAATTGAAGATAAATCATGTTTTCGTAACCGAGAAATTTTTCGAACCAAAAGGGTAATTTGTCAATTAAGATTCTTTCTACTTTTCTTTTCAAATAATTGAAACATATTTTTTTATAAGTTTAATTATAGAAACCGCGAAAAATGAGAGCTATCTTGAAAACCCGTAACATTTAGAAAAGTGTTGCAATGAGGAATAAAAATGGCGGCCCAGAATTTATAGTGGCCCTGGGCTGTTCGCTCGCCCCCCCCCCCCCCCGTCCCCCCAAGCACGACCCTGGTCAGGTGGTTAACCTGATGTGGGACCCCCAAAGTTTAGTTCCCAAGCATGCTTGGTCCTAATTTTATTGACTGACTCAAGGGATGAAAGGCTGAGAATTTTAACTCCATGGCTTCAAAAAAATTCTGCTGTGTTCACACACATTTGGAAACCATATATTGTCATAGAAAATGAAACTGAGTAAAAAAAGTTAAGGCGGGGAAATTTCAGCTGCCACGAAAACATAGAATTGGGCATTTCTATCTGGATTTTTGTAGTTTTCCTGCTGAGTTCAGATGATTTTGTTTTATTCAGATTTAGATCAAGCTACAGTGAAACTTCTCTAGCCGGCTACCCCTATTCCATGGCCACCCCTCTAAAAGGTCACTTTTTTTTATAGCACTCATTAAAGACTCCATAGAGTCAATATAATGGAGGAAACCTCTTTTGATGGCTGCTTTTTTTTCAGAACCAATACTGGTCACTATAGAGAAGTTTCACTGTATTTATGATTTGCCAGTTATTTACTATCCAAAATTCACACATGGTCACATTTCCTTAAATTGTGACCACATAAAGTGTTTCAAAATTTCGCTTCCGATTTTCTAAAATTTCAAGATGTGGGACACGGTTTATGTTTACGTGGTTGGGGATTTTGTTGTTTTCTATATTTTAAGTATTATCCTTTTGTTTTTGTTTATATTCTTGTGTTTTAGAGGCTATTATTAGTGCGTTTACGACTTTCTGTGGTTGTTTTTTTAGTTTATTGAGGCTTTTTAGTGTCGCTTTTTTCCTTTGTTGAGTTTGGTTTATTACTTAGCTGAGACTGTTGGGTCAGTGGCTTGGCTCAGTGGTTTGTCTTCATACTGGGAACGTGGGTTCTCGGGTTCGAGCCCCGGTGGGATTTTTACTATACTGTTGAGGTTTAATATTAAGTATGGTAGTCTTTGTACTTGTTATGTTTATTCCGCTGCACCATGTAAGCAACTGGTGTCAATCTAATTGCAAATTGTTTTTGCGTATTGATTTTCATTTGCTTTGTATTTATGTTTTGCTGCTTTGTTTTGTATTAGTTGGTTACTTGGTTGTATTACAGATATTGCTCTTGTTTTCGGTTGTTTTTTGTAAATAACTATCTTGAAGCTAGATAATCCGCTTTGTCTGGGACATTTCTGTTAGAAATTTGTAAATAAAAATTTATTTATAATGAAATAAATAATAAATGATAAACTAAAGGGGGACGTTGACCAGATCGAGCCAGGAACTGCTTGTTTTCTTTTCTTTTCGCTTTTGCTTTTGTTTCCCCAATTCTAAATTTGTCAGCTTGCCACAATTTGTTTGGGTGATTTGGTTTATCGTTGCATTGACTTGATGGGATGCACTTGGGGTTTTGTGGAGGTACGGCAGGATTGTGGTCGCGAGGGCAGTTATCAGTAAATTTTCGCCTTATAACCGAAAGGTGAGTTGAGGTGAACCGAAAGGAGGCGGTGGTTTGATAATTTCTAAAATTTCAACCCATCTCCATCAAAACTATAGAATATTTAAATATATTATTGAAGTTGGCACGTGTGCATTTTTTCTGACAAGAATAAATTTTTGAGCCTGCATTAGTGTATGATTAATTGGCTTTAGTTGGTCTTTTGATTAAGGTTATTGTCAGGGGTTAAATCAATATTTAATAAAATGCATTATATTTTTCCTCAGCATATGCATTAGGGCGGAGCGTAAAAAAAAAGATTTCGTTTTTGCCCTAGTGCGGAAAAGTTGGGTACTGGTGGGTAGGTCACGTATGCAAAGTTTTAGGAAAAGCAAAAAATATCTTCCGTCTCCATTTCGGCCGTGATTTTTAGCATATTTTTACCATACAGTTAAAAATGTGTATTTCCATTGTTTTGTATGCAACTCGTCATTTTGTTCTTAAATAAAATACAGAGGTAATTCGAAACTTAATACAAAAAGGCAGCAGCTGACACACTGCGTGCAGAATGGTAAAGAAATATTTTGGCATGAAAACATTGTCAACAACAACTTTAGAAACGAAGCTTAAAACCTTCGTGAGAGACTCACGGAAATTGTTCGACATTTCTTCATGTAAGTGTGTTTCTTTTAACAAATGTTCTTGCCCGAGGCATAAAAGGATCCCTGAAATGGAAAGAACTTCTCTTATAGACCAACGGGAACTTAGGCAAATGTCCATAGGAGCAGTTGACTTAAAAGAAACTGAAAGCTGGGGAAACGAGCCGATATGGAGCAGAAAGAGACAGAAGAAGTAAGTCTTAAAATAAACGTTTCGCCATATGTTACTCCATCTAGGCTGATATTTCCTGATCCAGATTCTGACGTGGATCCACATAAATCCGATATTGACACAGATTACTTGAAGCCTTCCCCATCCACATGTAGGATGACTCAATCTGAAGGGGAAAAACGTTACGATCAAGCCAATACCCAGCAGTAGCTATAGCTTGTGACAGAATCGGAGTTTCAGATCGGGCTGGAGCCATCATTGCAAGCGTTGTTTTGGAAGATTTGGGGATGATTACCGAAACAGACACTTTAAATGTAATTGATAGACATAAAATAAGAAGAGAGAGGGAAAAAATTCGGAAAGAATATCAGCAAGGAAATTAAAGACAGCTGGAACCACTGAAGGGACTTTATTTTGATGGAAGGAAGGACAAAACTCTAATGCAACAGAGAGTAATGTACCAGAAAACAGTCCTGGAAGAACACGTTACAATGATTAAGGAACCGGAAGCAAGTACCTTGGACACATAACATTAACCTCATCATCAGCTTTGAGTATTTTTCAAATGATGCTGCAATTCATGGAGAATAAAAATATTGACATTCATCAACTAGTAGCAAGAGGGTGCGATGGAACAGTCGTTACTACTCGCTAAAAAATCGGCGTCATTCGCCTTTCTGGGGAAGCCATTGAGAAACCCTTGCACTGGTTTATCTGCCAGTTACACGCAAATGATTTGCCACTCGACATTTAGTGCAGCATTTGGATGGTGGAACGAGTGGCCCTAATGCATTTTCTGGTCCTACTGGTCCCAGTAGGACCAGAAGCATTAGCAATTACAATTTGCCAATGCTTCTGGTCCTATTGGGGCCTATTAAACATTGGCAAATTGTAAAAAACTCCCAGTTGTGAGATTTGTAGACATTTCAAGCGAATTTCCGAAAATAGACATAAAGGATCTTAGCACACACAATCGATAGCTTTGGGATATTTGTCAAGCTGTCACAAATGGAAACTGCTCATCAAGTTTGTCACAAAAGCACCTTGGGAAAATGTCTCATGCACGTTGGCTAACAACTGCAAATCGAATAAAGCGTTTATACATTAGCTCGTCAGAGCCTTCAAACCAACTTCAAACTCTGGCAGAGTTCATCATGAAAGTGTACCCACCTATGTGGTTTACAGTTAAATTAAATCCATATTACACGTATGGTCCTCGAAATTTGTGGAAGACAATAAACGTCTCACGCTATCTTAAAAACGATTTAAAGACTGTGGTCGATCCCATTATCCAGAGAAATGGCTATTTCGGCCACCCGGAAGCAATAATATTGTCAATGATCACAGACGACAGACAGTCCATTCGAGAACTTGGACTACGCAGGATTTTACGAGCAAGAAAGGAAGGAATTGGACACTACAACATTCCGTCACTCAACTTCGAGGCAGTTATATATATAGACCTTATTGATTGGCAGAAATGTAATTTGACGGAACCCCCAATTGACAGAAGATGATTTGAGAAATTTGATTTCCAGTGGAGAGTCTGTAGCTAAACACCTGGGAAGCCTAAAATTTCCTTGCCACATACAAAGTCTTGAACGTTTCGTGAAACTAGTAACAGAGGTTTCTGCGGCTGTGTGTGGAGAAATTAAGCGTGCCGGTTTAGTTAGACCCCGCACAGAGTCGACAAAAGCTATGCCATCATTTGAAATCAAATGCGAGTACCGAGTAAAACCGGAATAACTGCAAGGGCAAAGGAGTTAATGTCGATATGGTTGGGTGGATGGGTGGACACGGATGGAACTCGCAATGCAGCCACCTTCCCGTGGTGAGTTCTGGGTTTTTTTCTGAATTTTATTTCAGAAAAACCGAAAAGCTGCATACAAAACAACGGAAATACACATTTTTAACCTTATGGTAAAAATCTGCTAAAAATGACGGCCGAAATAGAGACGGAAGATATTTTTTGTTTTTCCCAAAACTTTGTATACGTGACCTACCCACCAGTACCCAACTTTTCCGCACTAGGGCAAAAACAAAATCGAAAACTTTTTTTTTACGCTCCGCCCTAATATGCATGCCTATATGTAAATGCTGTATTATATGCATTATATTAATGGTGTTTCATTTTATAGTGAAAAACATACATGCAGTATTAGCAGGGATTACCTTTTAAATATGAAGCATAAATCAATTTGCCTCCTTCAATATACACTTGATAATAAGCTTTTTATTTCTTGCATTTTTTTAAAAGTATCTTAATAGTAATTTCTAAATGAGCATAAAATTTTATTGGACAGACTTTATCAATGTATCTCTAAACTCATGGCGCAACAGTCCGCTGCGGGCGAATTTTATTGGACGGACTTTATCAATATATCAAAAAGATGTAAAACTGCAAGAGAATTTCATTATTGTTGCATTTGTTTACGCTTTATTAGCGAGCAAAGGAAAATTCCGTTTTTACCTCGTCTACACGTTTACTGGGAGTTGGGACAATTGCTTGCGATCAAAACTAACTTATTTACGCATTTTTAAACAGTTACTTACTTCGTTACTGAGATTTAAATTTTTTTTAACTAATTTTTATGCGATGGGGCCAATCAGGGCAGTTCCTAGGATAGCTGCCGCCCGTGTGCGAGAATAATTTTCCCCCCCCCCCCCCCCTCATACCGTATGAATTGAATGAAATATCTCCGAAATATTTTTACCTTAAATGAAACAACGAATTACAGAAAATATTATAAATTCAGTTTATTTTTTAGTTTTACAACCTAACATAATAATAATTATTAATGTATTGATATAATAACCAAATGAATACGTTATATTAAATACATACAACACATATCTGTTAATACACTAGCCGGGCTTCGCCCGTCTAGCCGGTCGGTTTAGTGACCCGCTCCCTACAGCAATCATTGTCAGAGAATGGAAACACTAAAAAACAACGAATAAAGGTATTTAAATTTTGTGGTGCAACAATAAATATGTGTCACACTCATATTTCTTCCATATAATTCTTATATGCATTTAACATTTTAATTTTTATTAAACAATTCTGTGATTATTTCAATAGCAGTTAGTTTCATTTAATTTCTTAATAAAGCACTCAATTGTAATCAGAACCGAAAGATGGCGCCACGGCCTTAACCCTCCCGTGATTAGAATCCAAATAACTCTAAAACTATTGAAGTAACAGATTAAGTGTATGCAGAAAAAATTATCAGTTTTTAAAGCTCTTTCCAAATATGTAACATTTATGTACTTTCATGAAAAAAAAATGGATCTTTTATTTCTTGTATTTTATTGCATGATCTAGTCTTGCTTGTCTTTTATTGTATAACCCAGGAAAAACAATCCCTTGTAGAATTATATTTCTTCCATATAATTCTTATATGCATTCAACATTTTAATTTTTATTAAACAATTCTGTGATTATTTCAATAGCAGTTAGTTTCATTTAATTTCTTAATAAAGCACTCAAATGTAATCAGAACCGAAAGATGGCGCCACGGCCTTAACCCTCCCGTGATTAGAATCCAAATATCCAAATAAGATTAGAATCCAAATAACTCTAAAACTATTGAAGTAACAGATTTTAAGTGTACGCAGAAAAAAATCAGTTTTAAAGCTCTTTCCAAATATGTAACATTTATGTACTTTCATGAAAAAAAAAAGGCATCGATTTTGACATTTTCAAATATGGCGGCTGGGAGGCTCTTCCATTTTCTGGACTCACCCTTCAAAAATTGTTGGTTTTTTATTAATTAAAAATTAACGGCAATAAAATTTAAAAATCGGGCTTCGGGGTGCACATGTTCAGACTCTTCACTACCCGTGTGCCAAATTTCATGGCTGTAAGTTTCACAGATTCGTCTGGAGGCCGCACACACACACACACGCAAACATTCGCTTTTATTAATAAGATATACTTAATAAGTCAGTCAAAAAGCTTAAATAATCTTTGCTTCTCTTGCCTTTTTTAATGCAAATTCTGTTATAATATCTGATACATCTATATCTTCCGAAATGCCCTTTTCGATACTAATAATAGATAAGTATGAAAGCCTTTCTTGTCCCATTGTTGATCTCAAATAAATTTTTATTATTTTAAGTTTTGAAAGGCTTCTTTCTCCGCTAGCCACAGTCACTGGTAATGTTAAAAAAATTCGTATGGCAATCACAAAATTTGGAAACAGATAGATGAGGTTATTTGTAAATAGGTATTGAATCACATTTAACGCGTTCATTTCAGGGGAAATACACGGTTCAACGTTGTCAATTTCATCGCATAAATCTTCAGCTATAATATCTTTTTCGTTTATAAATGGATCATGTGACATACTTTCCACAGATTTACATTTTGTAGACCTATTTGATTTATCTATTTTAAGAAAATCTGATATTGAATTAAATTCCAAAAAATGCTCCCTAATTTCTATTTTCTTTGATTTATTATTTAATAGAACAAATCTTACTACAGCAGTAAGTCGGTCTTGGTGACTTAGATCAGGGGTGGAATCTAAAATAATAGAATAATATTTACTAACTTTTAAGAGCGATATTATTTCATGTCTTATTTTTTGTCCCAAAAGGGAAATAAGTTCATTTTGAATATGAACACCTAAATAATGAGGCATATTTGATGGATTTCTGCTAATTCTAGTGAGGTGGTCTGATATAGTAATGAAAAAATATCATCAAGTTTACTTACCTGTGAAATATTTTTATTGGTCAGCAATCACAAAATCGAGCACGAAAATTAGAGACAAAAAGCTTTGTTTTTCAGTTGTTGAGATGGACACGTTCAAAATTAATATAGTGCAAATTACCCCGGTCCGTGTATTTATAGTTTCAGGGCATAAACGAGTATTTTCCTGCAACCTAATAAAAACCGCCCGCACCGACGCGATGCCGGCGATGCGACGCGGTTTGATAGGATGATGGGTTATAACGTGTTAAAACAAAAACGAACAATGTATTTCCCAACTGGTTGCGACGTGGAGTAGCGTTTTTAAAACCAATGTGGTTTTGTTTATTTCCAGTTATACTTGTAAAATGTATTTTTAACTCTTAAGTAGTTACCTAACATAATGATAGTATTTTTATATTGATTATTTTACTAATAAATTAGTTTTACTTTTTTTTTAACCGGGCGGCTAACTTGCCGCCCGTGTGCCCCGCACCCCTGGCACCCGCGAGTTGGAACGGCCCTGAAGACCACATTCGTCATCATGCCCCCTTTTCTTTCGTCTCGTGCACATGTGACTTTTCTATCAGCCCTAGTTTGACACCCCTGTTTTACATAGAAATTCATTGAACTCCAGTGTAACGATTTTAGAAAGAGAATTCCAGAGCGTTTTTGTTATGACGCTCTGTTTATCGTTTGCTCCCGTATCAACGATGCACACTCATTCGGTCACCTAACCCCTCCCAACGCGGTAGAAGTTCCTAATCCGCTGCCTATCGAGGTCAGAATGCGGATGGATCAATGGAACACACTCGGACGACATCGCTCACCCAGATCCGAGAAGGGGGTCCTTGGAGCACAGGCGTTCGAAAAACGAAGGAAACTTAGTAAAGGGCGCGCGGCGGCACCATATGTAGGTGACATGGAGCAGAATCGGGGTCAGTTCGGGTCGCCAACACGGAAAGAGGGCCTTCGAATTTACTTACAACCTCGTTTTCAAGAGCTCTCCGGTGCTCTAAAAAATTCCGAGAGTTCCAATTTCGATGGGTTTTTTTGTGCTTTCAGATTATTAGGCCGAGTGAAGTTGGTGATAACCCACTGTGATAATAGGACACATTGTTGGGCAACTATGTCTGACCTGTATTGTTTAGAATGTGTGTTAGAAGCGGGCAAAAAGTGGGAAATAAGAATGCTAAAATGTATCGAAAAGTGAAAGTGATTGAAAGGAGAGGGTTTGCTAATGCTGTTGAAAAATCAAACAATGACTTCAGTTAGAGAACTTACAAAATTTTTCTATCATTTCATTCAAAAACGATGATGCTGGTTTTTACCTGAATGGAAACTGATCAAAAACCGTTAAATCACCGCACCTTTCTGCTCTTTTATGAAGTTAAGGCTTCCCCAAACTCTGTAACCGCAAACGATTATAGCCCCTTGAAGAGGAGGGCAGTTTGCAGTGGCGTAGCGAGGGGTGGGCAAGGGCCCGGGCCTCGCTACGCCACTATCATGCCCCGGGCGCCACTCGTAGAGGGGCGCCAAATGCTCCTTTTTAACTAATTCTATATATTATACTAGCTGAAAACCCGCACTTCGCTACGGAGTACATTCAAATTAAATACAACGATGAATGTATGCAATTAATGCCAAAAAAAAAAAAAAAAAAAAAATACAGTGGCTCCAAAAAAGTATTCGTACACTTACGATTTTCAATGAAATAGGGGTCTATCCATTAATTAAAATGAATATTTCAGAATGGGTATTTGATAATAAGATCTATAATCTATTCTTAACAAAACTACATGAAATATTTTAAAAACATAGTAAAACTTTATTTTTAAGAAACCAATAATCAAAAAGTAACAAAAACTTTATCTCACAAAAGTCATCGTACACTTGTAAGAAATCTCTACGTATCAGTAAATATTCTAATTTTTCGTTAAATTAAT
The DNA here is from genome assembly GCA_907164885.2 of Dolomedes plantarius. Taxonomy (NCBI): domain Eukaryota; kingdom Metazoa; phylum Arthropoda; class Arachnida; order Araneae; family Dolomedidae; genus Dolomedes; species Dolomedes plantarius. Next base: position 5,449,279 of record OU015503.1, read on the forward strand.
ATTTAGTAGGATATCCTTTAGCATCCACAACAGCTTTTAAACGTCTGGGAAAAGATTGTACTAGTTCTTTTGTAATTTCTGCATCAATGTTCATCCATTCTTCCACCATAATTGATTTTAGTTCGCTTTTCGTGTGAATGTCGTATTTTCGTACTCGAACCTCCAGTTATCTCCAAATATGATCTATTGGGTTTAAATCTGGCGATTGAGGTGGTGTTTTCAAAACTTGTGGACAATTATAGAGACACCAGATGCGAACGTTTAGAGCCGTGTGCTTAGGATCATTATCTTGATAAAAAACAAAGTTGTTTCCAATACCCAAACTTTGGGCTGATAATTTTAAATTGTCTCTTAAAATATTTATATAAACAGCATGATTCATTATGCCATCAATAAATACCAAATTACCTAGTCCTGATGCTGACATGCACCCCCCACACAAGGACGCCTCCACCGCCATGCTTAACTGTTCCTACTAAGTTCTAGGGATTAAGTTCCACATTTTTTCTTCTCCATACAATTATACGCCCATCGGAACCAAAAAATGTTAAACTTGCTTTCATCGGCAAATAAGACATTATTCCAATACGTATCACTGATAGTGCGAAGGAAATCCTAAGCTTTCTGCTTTTCTCACTCACGAAAAATTTTCTATGGGCAGAACGCCCATGTAATCCAGCTGCTCTGAAAACTCGTCGAACAGTTTCAAGTGAAATTGAAGTAGAAAATGTTTCATTAAATTCTGCAGAAACTTTTACAGCACTCAAACGTGGATTTTTCACAAATTTTCTAATTATAAATCTCTAATCACGTTTTGTTAACTTTACTGGATGACCTTTTCTTACCTTGTTTTCAATCCGATTTTCTTCTTTAAAGCGCTTTATCACATACTGAACAGTAGAATGGGATAAATTAAATAATTTAGCAATATTCCGAACTGATTTACCACTACTATGAGGAAAGATAATCAATTTTGGAAAGCTGTTTGTTGTTTCTTTACGACTACGAGCCATTTTTAAATAATAAATAGAATATTACGAAGTAGGCAAGCAAAAATAAAGCCAAACGATATTTTAAATGCCACCACAATTCAAAAATAAAAAAAAAGTGCCAGACGATAATTTTAATTATGAATTTATCCTAAAATATTTCAGTGTACGATGACTTTTGTGAGATAAAGTTTTTGTTACTTTTTGATTACTGGTTTCTTAAAAATAAAGTTTTACTATGTTTTCAAAATATGTAGTTTTGTTAGGAATAGATTATAGATGTTATTATTAAATATCCGTTCTGAAATATTCATTTATATTAATGGATAGACCCCTATTTCACTGAAAATCGTAAGTGTACGAACACTTTTGGGAGCCACTGTATATATATTTATAATAAATGCGACGATCAGTGTATACAATTGATGTAAAAATTATATATATATATATATATATTTATATAAAAAAATCGTAAGGGATATTTTTTTTTTGGATAATATCCAATCGTCTGCTGCATTAGAAAGGAAAAAAAATATTTTTTTGTCTATTTAGTTGTTATTCACGTGACGATAAATTTATTTAAAGTCTCTCTATTCTAAAAAAAAAGTAACTGGCGCCGCCGCCGCCGCTGTCAAAAGCTTGTCACGCTATCTCCTCCGAAACCGCTGGGGGTATGGGGTCGAGACCGATACCAATAGATGCAGAAAAATGCGGGGAAGAAAGTAAGACATGTCTCATCTTCGTCGGACTTTAAATTTTTTTTTATTTTATGTTTTGTGGAAAAATATTGACTTTTTCATGTTCAGATTACGATAACTCGCCAAAAAAGGATCGTAGAATTTTGATTTTTTACAATCTAAGACTACAGACATTTCTCCTTCAAACAAGACCTCATTTGTTTAAAAATAATTTAAAACAGACTAATATTTTTATCAAAATATTAAACCCACTTTTTCGAGAAATATCGTCACATATATGGATGTAATATCGATGCTCCTCGAGTTTTTATCTTACAAAGAAAATATTTACATCATCTGGAAGATGAAAGCTTTCTCATTCATATAAATCTCATTTCAAGTCTCTATCTTAAAATTTCGATTTTTAATTGAATTTTAAAGCTGAAACAGTGATTCAACAGTGATTCCCCTTCCCATAAGGGCGACTGACACACAGTAAATGGCTGTTACATTTACATTGCCCGAGAATCACCCCTATGTATCTCGCTATTAGACATAACAGAGGAGCGAGCCTAGGGGCAAAGCCCCTAGTACCAGAAAAAGAAATCACTTGATCAGCATTTAATAAATTAAATTCTAAAAATCAATCTTTAAAAATTCACCAAAAATCAGAAAATCGAGGTAAAGGTTCGAAAAAGATATCATTTTAAAGGAATTTTTATGATCTTTCTCGTGATATAAATTTTATAACCCTCATATTATTATTTTAAATGCAAACTTAAAAAAAGTTACAAAAACAGCTTTAAAATTTAATTTAAGAAAATCTAAGAAGAATTTTTGAAAAATCTTTCTTAGTGCACCCCTACACCATAAGAAGAATCACCATGCAAAATTTCAGCCCTTTAGGTCCAGCGGTTTGGTCTGAGCGTTGTATGTCACTGAGTCAGTCAATCAGTCAGTTACGGAACTGTTTAATATATATAGATTACTATATGTTTATGTTTTTCGGGGGGCGGGCGCCAAAAAGGTATCGTGTCCCGGGCGCCAGTTATGCTCGCTACGTCATTGGCAGTTTGACCCACAGAATTAACATACCCACGACTCACGTATACGCAAGTTGAAATCCGAATACATACCGTTATCATGCAGGGGCGTAACTAGGCAGGGGCAACCGGAGCTCCCAAGACAAGGGGTAAAAAATGGTAAAGCTCCTAGTTTTTAAAAAAATGCAAATAATATTTCAAAATTTAAACTATTCTGGAAAAAATCTGGTTGTCAGAAAATATCATTTTTATTAGAATATCATCATCTATGTAGCTGTAAATAGTAGACAATTTTTTTTATATGTTAACAATGAGGTGAGCGAATTCAATAGGGTTAGTACACAGCAGCCTATGCTATCCAGTAAAGATGCATAGTACTCTGTGTTGATTGTATTGACCTTTTCTAAGTAGTCAGTATAGTTTATAGCAGTGCTCCGCAACCGCTGTGCCGTGGCACACTAGTGTGCCGCGAGGTGATCTTGACTGTGCCGCGGTGATTTTATCGATAATAAAAAAAATAAAAAAATTTAACCACCGCATTAGTTAGAAACTTCTCTAAGTGAAATATTCCTCTAACTTTTTGCTAATATGTAATTTCTCTGGGTCGAAGTTATACATAAAACAAAAACATGTAGCTACCATACATTGTATGCATGGTTGAGCGTCATATTTCTAGATTTCAGTTAGACAGAATATCCACAAATTTCTGACAAGGGCATTGCAATTTTGCTCCGTTTTTCTACAACATTGTATTTGCAAGATTTTACTTGTGGTATGCCGCGGAATTATCGAAAAAACGTTGTTGTGCCGTGGAAGATAAAAGGTTGCGGAGCTCTAGTTTATAGCATGGGCGTCCCAAGAAAACAGGGTTTAATTAGGCCTCGTGTAGGAAAAAAAAATGACATTTAGCGCTTTCAGTCAAACCAAGCCTCCCCCAAAAAAGCAGTGGTCATTCCTTCCCTTCATATGGAATCGTTTTTTCTATCTTTGGTGCGGGTTCACCTGCTTCAACCCACTGTTTTGTCTGTTGTTTCGTTTCTGGCTGGTAGTGACGTATCCATTTTCATCAACTGTTACGTAGCGAAGCAAAATTTCATCTGGATTTCTTTGACACAGCTCCAAATTGAGCTTCACTCGTTCACGTTATTGATCGATTATTAGCAAACGCGGCACCCACCTTTCTCATCTCCAAATAAATATTCATGCAAAATATCAATAAACGCGCTCTTATGAAATGCTAGCAGTTTCAGAAATCTCCCGCACTTTCAATCTTCTAACCTTCATCACCATATCACGGTTATTTTCAGTGATTTCTGGCTTAAGTGACCTCTGCAGGGCCACAGAAAAGTTCAGCGTCAGTTGTGCTCGTTCGGTCTGAAAGAAAATCAACAAACAACTTGCAAATCCTTATGAGCGAAGGTTCAGACTCGCCATAATATTGAGAAAGTCTAGTTTTAGTTTCTGCCTCCCCCCCCTCCCCCCATTTGCTTTTTAGAAAGGGATGTTTTATCAACACGTTAATTTTTCTCCATTCTGTGAACGGTAACGAACGTGGACCGACTAAAATGACCGTCAATTACAGACTGAGTGTCGAATATGTCTATAATTTAACATGCGGGCTTCTGGAATATGCTAAATATGGGAGTGCCAACAATTTCAGTGCAGTGGCGACATCTCTCGGATTTTGCATGGACTTATAAAAGGACACGCGTAAACTTTCTAGTTCAGTTGATAAGCAGTCATTAAACTGGGCCGGGAGCATCCTAGTTAGTGGTTAGCTCACCAGGGTACTGTACTAGGGGTGCTTGGTTCGAGTCCTGAAAGGCGCCACTAAAAGCTCTCGTATATACGCCGGGTATGGACTCTTTTAAACCTCTAGGTCTTCCTTCGTGCAGTTTGTAGGGTTAGGATGAGAATGCTCGGTCTAAACTGGGGTAGCAGCATATTCAACAGCACTGGGAGGCCTTAGTTGCTCTGTCGTAGCCTGTCTGGTGCACTGGAATCATTGGAAGTAGTCATTTAATTTGTAAATAAACACTTTATATATTAAATTAAATTAATTTTACTACTGATTTAATGAGCTGTTCAAGTTGCTTTCATATGAAGGATTTTGTTAACGACAGTTTCAAATTTCGCGACGTAAAATAAAATATGGGTATGAATACTTTAAATAAATAGACAGATAGATTTTTTAAAAGGATATTTTTAAATCTGTTATTTGATTCTAGTATTGTAAAATCAGAACTGTTCTTTAAATTTTAATAAGAGTTTAAAGAAATTTTACAGTTAAAAATAATACTTCTGTCAAAAATAATGAAAATATCTTTTGCTTCCATCAAAACTGTGGGTTATTTGCTTTTATAGTTCTTATCAAACACATCTTACATGACTAAATTCCAATACTTAATTTACTAAATAAATAATATGCAACATCTGATGAGCTTGAAAAGATATAATCCCCAAATTCAGTTAATACTTAGTAAAAAAGATTCCACAGCTTTTAATCTAGTTGAGAGAAGTTTATTGCACGCAGCCCAGTCATAACATTGCTAACTGCATAATTTTTTTTTTCCCTTTCACCTCGGTCTGATTTACATCCAAAAGAACCGCAAACACATGCCCTTGAGAGCGTAGCTCGAAAGATGACTGCCCTGGAAATTCCACCTACACTGCACGTACCCAGAAATTGACCTTGACCGCAAGCGGGATGTTCGCGCGGTTCCATTTGTTAGTTAGAGTATTCAGTTGACCTTCAGAAACCCCTACTGACTTTCAGGCCGACCTTTTCACTTTTATTGTGACTTCGAGTGACCCGCTAAGTCTCGAAAGAGTGCATTTGTCTGGACTTGGCAGTCAGGGTGGCAATTGTGACCTCTAGTTATAGTCATCCGACAAACACCAGGGGCAGGGTAGCACGTGCGGACGTAAAATATGATCTTCGGATTCAGACAATGCTATAATTTCGAAGCTCGTTTTATAGTTCATTTTTTTTGTTGTTGTTGTTTTATGTACGTTCTTGCAACCGCGTGGCCTATTATTATAAACGTATGTTTCCGAGGTAAATTATAATTGGGGAAGTTAGAAATCAAACATTTACTAAGCTTATAGACAGGCCCTGATTTTATATTAGGCCCAGTTGGTCCGGGCCTAAGGGCCCCCGAATGTTGTTGCTCCCCCCCCCTCCAAAAAAAATTATTTTAAAAGAAAAATCCCCAATTTAATTTTTTTTAATTTTACCTTTTTTAATAGTCTTTTTTTTTATATATATCCTTTCAAATTTGATTGATAGGTTCATCATATGTATAGTTATATGTATAGTTCATCATATGTATAGACAGGGCTAGATTTGAGGCGGAATGCGCCGAAACGGCGTTCCAGTACCTCTCTTTAGGTACCTCTCTTGATCAATAATTTGAATACCCCCCCCCCCCCATACACCCCGGAAGGTTACCGTTCCGGCACTTCTATTTCTAGAAATCTAGCACTGTGTATAGATATATGTATAGTTCATCATATGTATGTTATGGTGTATATAAGGGATTAATAAGTTTTTCTGATTGCATTGTATTGGTGTTTTAATGATGAAGTTAATATGTTGTATTGCTTTTTGTTATTTGATAATGTTCTAGGCTTCTACGCTTCAAATATCCAATTCTTGGTAAAATGGTACTTTCACAATGTTTCATGATTATTTTTTTTTTTTGTGTGTCAATTTTGGAAATTTTACGCACACATCAGTGTTTGGGGGCCCCCATCCCGAGTTGTGCCTAAAGTCAAGAATTTTCTAAATCGGGCCCTGCTTTTAGAAAATGAAAAATTGTGAACCGTGTGTAACGAAAAAAAACTGATTAAAGGCTGTATAATTTTACTTTAAATTGATTAAAAGTCTATATTTTTAATAGTGAAATTTATCGTTAAATTTTAATCTCATTTAAATATAGAGCTCCCAGCTGTAAATTAAATTTCAACCTTAAGCTTGTAATATAAATTTATAAAGTGCGATTAAATAAATGAGGTGATGTAATTTAAAGTTAAATTTCAGTGAAGTCTTAATCCCTCCTCAGGGAAGAGTTATTCTTTGTTAGGTAAATGACGCATAGAACTTTCAAACTTCAATCGAGTGTTTCAGAGATCTTGTTAAGGACACTCTCCTTTCAGCTTAACAAGATCTCTGAAACTCTAGCTCTAGCACCCACAATCATTCCACGTTCAATGTCCGTTAAATCGCATTTTTTAGCCATTCCTTCGCAATTAATGAACTTCAACTATAGATACAATCATCCAGGAATTCCTTTTTGTGTGGTGAGGGGTGAGTAAGAATGTGGGGGGGGGGGGGAGGGGTGGCTTGATATGTTGTGAGATTGGAATCCGTAAAACGAGAGTTCCTTTCACCCCCGGGAAAGTTATTCTATAAAATAAGGGTGGACAATCCTTGCACGTGTGCCAAATGTGGCTCGCCGATGACTTATTTCTTTCACGAGAGATAAGTCCTTGTCAAATTTATTTTCAATTAGCATCTAATTATGTCTGTTTAAAAAACCTTGCAGCAGCGTTACTATCCATATTTTCGTTCACATGTGCCCGTGAATCTTTGTTCCCAGTGATGAACTTTGTCTCAAGTCTCATAACAAGAGTAACCTGGCGAATGAAACTAGTAGTGAATGCATATCTCTCAAAGTTTCTAACTTTAAACCCAATATAAAATCTCTGTCGTCAATGTAGGGATGCGACATCGATGTCGATGTTTTCAAAACATCGATTTAATGAAGTCGATTTTTTTTTAACATCGATATTTTGTGCTCGATATTTTACGTTGTCTTGATGGTTTTTTTTTTATGGAAAAGTACCATAATAAAAGAAACCCAACCACGTACCATAATTTTCACACTCAGTAAATGTAAGTCTGAATTCTGAAAAGGACAAATACAAAAGGGGGAACGATACCCTAGCAACGAAACAAATGGCAACTAACAACCAATGAACTAATCAGAGCGCTTGGAATGTTCTCGACACTCGAGAACCTTCCATGGTGTTTTAATTTATAAATAGTACAAACACGATCGGCCTTTAAGTTTTTGCGTTGTTCTGGTTTTAAGTTAACGTTATACACTGAAGTGCCACTGAATTAGGGATACCTACCTAGTAACGAGTTGGGCCTCCTCTGGCCTTGATAACGGCTGCCACACGACGAGGCATAGATTCAACAAGTTTCTGGAAACGTTCCACGGGAATGGCTTGCCAAATATTGGCTAAAGCTGTCCATAATTCAGTAAGGTTCTTTGGTGCTGTGTGATGGCCTTTCACGCCTTGTTCCAAAACATCCCAAAGATGCTCAATAGGATTTAAGTCTGGGCTTCTAGGTGGCCAATTCATGACAGAGAAGTCAGAGGAATGCTCATCCAACCAGCCAGTAGCCAACCGGGACTTGTGAGAGGTACAGTTGTCTTGCTGGAAAACTCCATTACCGTGCGGATAACAGAACAGCATAAACGGATGGAGGTGATCACCCAGCAACTCTACGTACCAAATTGCATTGAGGGAGGTTGGTACACGCACCAAAGATCCCAAACTGTGCCACGAAAAAACACCCCAGACCATGATTGAGCCACCATGCCCTTGTACAGTTCCAGCCAGGCATGCAGGATCCATGGCTTCATGAGCCTGACGCCATATTCTCAGCCTCCCGTCGGCGTTAAGTAGTCGGAATCGAGACTCATCACTCCATGCTACTCGTTTCCAGTCCTCTACACTCCAGTCTCTGTGCTCTCTTGCCCAGGCAAGACGTGCAGCCCGATGGCGAGTATAGAGCAATGGTACTCTCGTAGGTCGACGGCTCACGAAACCCATACGGTGAAGCGAGCGTTGCACAGTCCGTTTACTGACTGTACGACTGGCACCGTCATTAAACTGGGTGGTAATTTGAGCTAATGTTTGGCTACGTACAATACGCCTGAGCCGTCTCTCACCACGCACTGTCAAGGCTAATTGCCCTTTGCAGTTTGCCCGATAGCTAGTTTTTTTTCCACCATCCATGTATTCTTGGTATACTCTTGACACTGTAGACCTTGAAAATCCTAGCTGTCTGACGATTTCGGAAATTGAATGGCCCATGCGTCGCGCACCTACGATTTGTCCGCGATCGAAGGCGTCTAAATCAGGCAGTTTACCCATACTTGCAATTCCAACAACTAATTCAAAACAACCACAGTACGTGCTATATATGCAGTTACCACAGCACCCTCACTTGCGCATACAAAATGCGCAGCACTACACAATTTGCATAGGCTTTGCTATCTGTAATTCAGTGGCACTTCAGTGTATAAGTTAACATTAATTAATATTAAGATGCCTCCCTAAAACCGTTACTAAAAAAGTTTTAAAGAATGGATGTTCAAAAACATCGATGTTTAAAAACATCGATTTTTTGGGCGATGTTTTCTTAGCATCGATGTTTTAATATTGAATATCGATGTTTCAAAACATCGATGTTTTGTTGTCGATGTCGCATCCCTACATCAATGCTGCAGCACCAAAAGTCCCACTGATAATCAGGGCCGCCCAGAGACTTTACGGGGCCTGGGGCAAACTTCTGTTGGGGGCCCCCAAGACTATTTTTCAGAAGACTATTTTCTAGTAAGAGAAATCTGATTAATCGAATAATTTTTTAAAATTTTTTTGGGGGGGGGGCCCTTTTTTCAGGAGTATATTTTGAATTTTGAAGTACGGTACAAGTTTCAGAATTTTCTTTCGGGGGAAATCTAATAAATAAATTTTTAAAAATTTTTTGGGGCCCCTCCGGCAGTTGGGGGCTTGGGGCAAAGTGCCCCAGTTGCCCCCCCCCCCCTCTGGGCGGCCCTGCTGATAATAACTAAAAAGAGTCAAGAAGTTTTCCGTCTCAAGTTTTTTCTGATGTTTTCTTTTGAAAGTGGCAAAGGTTCAGGGTTGTTTAAATGCAGTTTTGAAGGGAAATAAATATATTTTCTTTTTTTATATACAAAATTTATAAGGTATTTAAAATCAGCAAAAGATTATCTGTAATAACTTTTTACTGTGTTTCATACAAATATATAACTGGGAAAAATAATGACCGTTTAATCGAAAAAAAAATAACAGTTAGTGTTTACTTTTTGTGTTGTTGCTAATAATAGTGTCTTTAAATTGTGTTAATATGTATGGTAGTTAAAATTATATTTACAGGCTAATACAAAATATCCACAAAAACACTTTTTCGTAAAAACCCGTAGTAATTTTGTTTTTCATTCAGTTGTTTTACATGATTTACATTATCACTTACAAATCAAATATCCAGACATCAAACTATATGTTCTCAAGATATTTTGGTTGGCACGTAGAAAAATTTTGTGTCAGAGATTAGGACGATTTTGGCACGCATTTTTAAAAAGGTTGCCCACCCCTATTCTAGAAGAATAGGGGTGAGCAACCTTTAGGTTTGGAGATTGAGGTTTGGAGACGTGGCTTTAAGGTTTGGAGACGTGGGGCCAGTTCCCGATTATGGCAGACGATCGTTGAAATGGCGCCCAACTGTTTTAATCATCGAAAACTGCCTTCTAAGATGCACATAACACATAATCCAAAGAACGAAAAGTAATTTTTTTTAAGTGATAATTACATAAATGAATGAATATAAAACCTACAGGGCAACATCCTGAGACTTCGAAAAATGAGTTCTTCACAACACCACGATAATTCAGTTAGTGGATTACACCTTCATCGGTGAAAATCGGGTTCAGTACCCGTTGTAACATTCTCAGTAAATTGCAGACGCAAGAAGAATTAAAATGTACACCTTTACTGTGTACATAAACGTGAATTACAAAACTTTTTTACACTTTTATGCATAAACTTCCAAGACCACTATTCGATCTTAACCCAAGAGATCCCAAAATTACAACCGGACAGAGTGTAATAAATTTATTCCATTTTTTTTTCACTGCGGGGCTGGTGAAATGCCAATCCCACAATAGAAAAAAAATTGCAATAAATTTATTTTAAATTCGGTACTAACGAAATTCCAGAATTGTGTAGGTGCTGGCCTGTCATTTCATTTTGTCTATGGTATGCTAGGCTGGCCAGGGCCCGATTTCGAAAATTCTGAACTATAGGCACAACTCGGGATGGAGGCCTCCTAACACTGATGTGGGCGTAACATTTCCAAAATTGACACCAAAAAAAAAAAAATCACGAATCATTGCGAAAGTACCATGTTACCAAGAATTAGCTATTTGAAGCGTAGAAGCCTAGAACATTATCAAATAACAAAATGCAAAACAACGTATTAACTTCATCATTGAAACACCAATACAATGCAACAAGAAAAACTTATTAATCCCTTATATACACTATAACATACTTATGATGAACTATACATATAACTATACATATGAGGAACCAATCAATCAAATTTGAAAGGATATATAAAAAAAAACTTGCTATTAAAAAAGGTAAAAAATAAAATTGAATTGGGAATTTTTTTTCTTTTAAAATAAAAATTTTGGGGGGGGGGGGGGGGGGCCTAGGCCCGGGCCTACCGGGCGTAATGGAAAATCAGGGCCTGAGGCTGGCACCACCAGCAGCTCCCTTTCAGCGGTTGCCCTAATAGTCAGAGGTACCCTTGCTCTAAATCTCCATTCAGTATTTTCCAGAGTGAAGGCCTAATTTTATTTAACATTTTTTTTCGCTACTGTTAGGGTTTTTTTAACATCATTATAATTTAATATTAATTTCAAAATGCATTATTACTTTTTATTATTTATATATCGTCTATCAATAAACTGGACTCAAATATATTTGATTAATAAATTCTAGTTTAAAATTACTTCTTTGTAACTCATAAATAAGTAAATAAAAAATCTTCTATCATCTCGGTATTTTTTTAGTTTATTTAGCTGAAGTTTTACGGGTTAATACGTTTTTAATTAATGAAGATCATTAACACATTATAAGGGTCATTAACGCATATTTTTTTATTTATTAAAAAGGTTAATCTAAGTTTAAATAATGTTCATCCCGCTTTGTTATATTGTTATTTATTTTTGAAAGATTGGGGTTTATCCACCAGCTGCCAGAAGAGGAAGGACTGTTCCAAGCTACCACATTACAGGGGAGCAGGAAACTTGGAGTGTTCCAAATTCTAGGCAGAAATGAACTCGTCCACTTTCACTTTCTCTACAACGGTCTCTGCCCCCGAATGCGCGCGCACTTGATCATGAGCTGCCTCCAGGAGAAGAAAGTCATTGACAGGAGCACTTTTTTTCGTTTTATTTTTTTCTACGTGTCTCTCGCCACTTTTATTTTTGTTCTTTGTTTACGTTACTCGCAAATTACTCACGCGTATCATGACGTCAGTATTGCATCATGAATGATGTCATTTAAGTTGCGGAGCCGTAACGGATTTCCCAACTTCAACGCACTGTATTCAATAATGCGTCCCATTGTGTATTCGGTGAATAACAGAATTATTTATTACCACGTATATGCAGTTGTTCACACGTAGGCCAGGTAAATACGTCCATAAATGAATTAAATATGAGTTTTAAAAGCTCTATTCAGGATAATACATTTAAAATCCAAGTTTAAAATTAAGTAATTTTTAATGATACTTATTAAATACTTATTAAATATGTTATAACTCCTACGTTATCAGTTTAATTTAAGGCTGTGTACAAACCCTATTGGATTCGCTCACCTCTATGTTAACCTATGGAAAAAAAATTATCTAAGGATTACCAACTTGGATTTAAAGATTTAAAAAAAAAAAAAATTACTCCGTAAAAGAGAGAAAAATTTTACACCTTTGTACATTTTTCGTTTTTTTTAAAATACAAATAATATTTTAAAATTTTAATTATTCGGGGAAATAATCTGGCATAGGGTGTTTTTAACGCTTATAAATTCCTTTGGTGGACAACACTTATAAAATAAATCCTATTGCAAGGTGCAGAAAAGTTCAGGCTATCTGAAAATGCCATTTTTATCATGTTTTTATTAACTCGCTTCCGTGTTTGTGTGTGTGTGTTTGTTTGTCCGGTACAAATCTTGCAATCGATTTTTAACTAACTTCCCGGCTAGCTAGACATTTGAAATCTTTAGAATAGCTCAGAACACGATGACAATGCATTATTTTAATACTATTAGCCATCTTTAAGCAGAATTAATTTAATTTTCAGTTATTTTCAGTTAATTTTGTTTTGTATACTGGTGCTGCCCTCTATCGGCCGGGACGGGAACGAAAAGTTAAACGCAAGTTAACTTCCAATTAACTTCATTTTCTTTCAAGTTGATGGGATAATTCATAAAAAAATTTTGAAAAGTATTTATTAATATATAGAATTGTCAAGTTTATATGATTCAGCAGAAAATTTAAAAACATGGTGTATAAAAAGTTCTTTTTATGTTGTAATTATTATTGGATTATCAGCATTTATGTAGCTGTCAATAGTAGACAAATTTTCTCCATAAGTTAACAGTGAGGTGAGTAAATCCAGTAGGGTTAGTACACAGCAGCCTTAATGATAATATTTTCTATTACATTTAATTTTAACTGCTGAGAGTTTTGAGGTTAAGAGACCGAAATTGGAAATCTCACTTGATTTTTTCTTCTAATTTTACTCTGTGATAGAGAAAGAATTTTTTTTACTCGAGTGCCTTTTCCATTCTTTAAAAGGCACGGAAATCTATATATTTAAGTTGCTATGCCGATTCTTTGGGCAGTCCGTGAGAGAAAACTACTGCATAAATTTACTACATTTGGGTTTTAAACGAACGATTTAAATCTATAGATGTGTCAAATTTGGTTTTTGTAACTGCAATTTCGATTAATTAGCAATAATTTGCAGTTAAAAATTGGCCGCATAAGTACATTATTTTGTTTTTGCGTATGCTCAGTGACATGTTTAAATCTGGCTTTAGACACTCACTAAGCACGAGGCCGCATAAACACGTTAATTTGTTTATTCCTAGGAATCTCTCTATTCTCTGCCATTTTTATTTTTAATTAGGTTTGTGAGATACAGAATTAAACCTGACATGAATTGTATATTTCGCGCTTTTGAGTAACCATATTTCTTTTTATTGGATTCAATAGTAATTTTTTAAAGTGTATTTTTCTCTTATCTTAATATTATGATTTTCAACATTTGGCAATGATGTGTTGAGTACGATTTGTGTGTTAGTACATTTATTTACTATCTAGCCGTCAGGTTTTGACGGGTACTAACTAGTAATATTTTTAAATTTGAATTATTCGGGGAAATGTGGTTTACTGTGTTTTGAAAGCACAGAATTTCCTTTCGTGGACGAAATTTCTAAAATGAATATCATAGCAGAGTAAAAAGATTTCCCTCTCTAAAACGGAGTAAAATAAATAAATTTAAAAAATAAACTTTAAATCTTAGTCGACAAACATTTGAAAAATTTTTCTCCATAGCCCAACAATGATCAGATCGAATCCAGTATCACTTACTACCCAGCAGTCTTAAGAATGGAACACAGCAGAATGCTGAAGTTTATCAGTGTGCCCAGTATCAAATGAATTTACACTCATTTCATTAAAATACAGATACAGTAAATTGTTTATTAATGTATTTTAGTTATGATAAACTGGCAATTAATAAATTATTTATTTTAGTAATCAAGTTGCTATGTTGTATTCAAATATGAAAATACTTCTGCTCGATTCTGAGAGTCAGCGTATATACAGTGATCATAGCAATTTCTGTTGACTGAACCAAATGCCCGACCAAAATTAAGTGGTTAGAACAGTGGTTCTTAACCTTTTAATAGTCAGCACCCCCTTGAATCTGAAAATAAGATCTCGCACCACCTTGAAAAATGTGTTTCTATTTTTTATTTAGGAAAAGACATTTATTGCAAGTTAACTTATTTATTACATAAAAAAGTTAATACATTTACAATACATACTATACAAGGTGTCCCAAAACGACCGCATAAACTCTGCACAGCTAGATTCCTCGTTGGGAGTACATAGAAACTTCCCAAAGAAGCGTTCCTGTACGATCCATAGTTTGCGAGAAAAATACGATAAACAAAGTATGACGTCACTGCCAGTGCAAGAAAAAAAAACTTTATTGGACATATCAACTGGATCGGACGTGGGGGTCCGGTTCTATGGCCGCCACGTTCGCCAGATCTTACACCGTTGGATTTTTTCCTATGGGGCCATCTCAAGGAACTGGTGTATCGAGACGTAGTGACAACACAAATGGACTTAGTTGCTCGCCTGCATGCTGCTTGTACTTTGGTGGACCCCGCGATGCTGCAACGTGTGATGACAGCCATTCCACGGCGTGCTCAAGCCTGCCTCGACATGCACGGCGGACACTTTGAACATCTGCTTTAAATTGTGCATGCTGTTGATATGTTCAATAAAGTGTTTTTTCTTGCACCGGCAGTGACGTCATACTTTGTTTTTCGTATTTTTCTCGTAAACTATGGATCGTACAGAAACGCTTCTTTGGGCAGTTTTTATGTACTCCCAACGAGGAATCTAGCTGTGCAGAGTTTATGCGGTCGTTTTGGGACACCCTGTATTATTACATGTAAAACAATACCTACATTTTTAATGGCTACGTTGTTGTTGTTTGCTCATAATCATCCTTTTAAAACGAGGCTGCCTTTATTTATTTATTTATTTATTTTTTGTAAGATCATTTAAGCGATTTCTGGCTTTTGATTTGATGTGCAAAAGTGATGAAAAACTCATTTCACAAAGGAAAGTGGTGGCAAATGGTAAAAGTGTCTCTAATGCTGCTTTTGCCAATTCTGGATAAAGTTCTAACTGCGTAAGCCTGATTTAGACACCCACGGTCTAAATCAGGCGTGTGCAACTTTGACAAGACCGTAGGCCACACATAGAGAATTTGATATGTATCTGCGAATCTGAACTTTTTAAGCTCGCATAGAAGTATGTAAAATGGAGTAAATCTTTACCGATTTTTTAATTTTTTTTTAAAATTGTAATAAGCTATAACTTTTAAACTTCAATTAAAGTTTGAATTAAATTTAAGTTAATTTTATCATCACTGTAACACACAAATAATAATATAATAAACCATATCTGTTTGAGGCGTGGGGACTGTAATTTGCTAGCAGTCCGAAGGCAATAGAAGTTTTAAAAGCCCTCACAGGCCGATTAATATCATGTTGCAGGCCGCAAGTTGCACATGCATTGTCTAAATCAGGGCTTCTTAAAGTGTGGGTCGCAGCCCAATATGGGGTAAAGAAAACTTTGGCAATTCTTCGCGAAGGGTGTCCGTTTAACCCGAAATGTCCCTTCGTCGGATTCTTCAATACTGGTTAGCAAAAATAATTGTTAAAACTTTTTGATTTAAAATGTTTAATTAAAAACAAAAATCCCGTTGTAGATACATAACATAGAAATAAACCGATATTTTCTCTCTGTTCTAAAAAAAAGTAACTCCCGCTGCCGCCGAAGTCAAAAGCTTGTCACGCTATCTCCTCCGAAACCGCTGGGGGTATGGGGTCGAGAGCGATACCAATGGATGCAGAAAAATGGGGGGACCAAAGTAAGACATGTCTCATCTTCGTCGGACTTTTAAAAGTTTTTTTTTTTAAATTTTATGTTTTGTGGGAAAATATTGACTTTTTCATGTTCAGATTACGATAACTCGTCAAAAAATGATCGCAGAATTTTGATCTTTTTACAGACTCTAAGACTATAGACATTTCTCTTTCAAACTAGACCTCATTTGTTTAAAAATATTTTAAAACAGACTAATATTTTCATCAAAAAATGAAACACAGTTTTTCAAGAAATATCGTGCCATATGTGGATGTAATATCGATGCTCCTCGAGTTTTTATCTTACAAAGAAAATATTTACATCATCTGGAAGCTGAAAGCTTTTTCATTCATATAAACCTCATTCCAAGTCTCTATCTTAAAATTTCGATTTTTAATTGAATTTTAAAGCTGCTAATTCAACAGTGATGAAAAGCCCTTCGTATGAGGGTGACAACAGTAAATGGATGGAAGCTGTTACATTGCCCGAGAATCACCCCTATGTATCTCGCTATTAGGCCTAACAGAGGAAAGATGTAAAAATAATTTAAAAGAAACTAAAATCAAATTCAGTTTATAATATGTCCCTTTTATAATACATTATATTCAGTTTATATTATATTCAGTATTTCTTGCTTTCAGTTTATATTAGGTCCCGTACGAAAAGCGAGCTTAGCTAACCTAGGGGCAAAGCCCCTAGTCTCATATATATTTCTTTGGTTAATTATCAGTTAATGTTTTATTTGTATATTCATTTTATGTACTTACGTATTTATAAATCCCGGGCCGTGTAAAATTTTCTCGGGATGAAATATTTTTAGAAGCCGGGGTCTAAATAAAAAAAAAAACCACGAAAAAAAAAAGGGAACCTAAAAGAAATAAAATATTTATGTTTGTATATAATCTCGTAGGAGAGGTAAATAAATTGATTTTTACAAACGAATGCGACCCCCCCCCTTTCTGTTTTTCTCTCTCACTTTTTATTATTTTTTTCATTCATTCCACTTTCTCCTCGCGTCCTCACGTTTCAAACACAACGAACTTTTGCAGCCCTTTCGTACTAACGAACTCGGGCGCATTTTTGAACTCTCAGTCATTCACCGATCCTCCGCCTGTAAACAAAACAGATCAATGACACCTGACGCTCCGAAAACTGTTCCCCCCTGCAATCTTTCCACCTGTAGCCTTGCCGGAGTCGTCCTATCCTCGAAAATCGTCTGTATTTGCTCACTTCTACCGGATTGACCCGGGATGCGTCCTTCGTGGCCAGGTAGCGTCCTCAAACAGTCATTGAAGTGACCTCCCGGCTGCCTAGAACGATGACCCCCAGCGCCTGTCCTTGACCGCCAGTGCCCTTTAAGAGGGGCGATGACTTTTGTTTTCGGTCTACCTAAGAAGAATGCTTGTTTTCCGTTTTACATTTTTGTTTTCAGTATGTGGCAGCGGTCGTTGCTTCCGAGGCAAACGACTGATTAGATTAGGAGAAAGTGCGTTCGCCCAGGGAGCACACAGGGGGAATGGAATTCCACACTTTCGTTCTTTATTTTATGCTTGGTGTATCCGGGCGACGCAATGACGGGGGGAGGAAAAAAAAATGGAATGTTTCATTTGTAACGGAGATGATCCCAATTTAGCACTGAAATGAAGGTTTAACATACAGATAATTTAATAAAATGTTAATAAATGCAAGCTCTTGAGTTAATAATTACTATTCGAGTAATTATTAACTCAAGAGCTTGCATTTATCATTCTCCAGTTTATTATCGCCGAGACAAATTTTACGAAAATAAATGCCCACGAAACTTTATCTATCAAAATGCATTAGATCAGGGGTTCCCAACCTTTTTATAGTACCGCACCTGTACGTTGTAAACAATTTGATGACGTACCCAGAGCCTGACTAAGGCAGGGGCATACGGGGCAGTTGCCCCGGGCCCCCACTTCAGAGGGGGCCCCCAAATCAAATAGAAAGTTTATTTTACATTTCCTTCTTTAATGAACTTTTTTTAAACAAAATATCAGTACAGTGTAAAATCCGTCAGTTTTATGTTAGCTTCTTCATTAATCTATCGTATGAACACAAAATATCTATATTTCGTAAATCCATGGCTTTCTAGGGCGAAATTTAGCTGAATTCCGCCCTAATGTCAGGAAGGATATGAATTTTTCGCAGCTAGATGACAAAGTTAACAATCAGAAAACTGCATTTCGGAAACTTGAGAAAAGTTCACAAACTGCAACGATATGATTGTTAACTAGGTAATCTTAATCGCAACTACGAAAAATTCAGTTGCATAGTGTTCTGTTGGATAGTGTTCAGTTGCATAGATTCTGTTGGATTTTCGCAACACTGAGAAATCACATTAATCAATTATAAGTTGTATTCTCTCAAAATTCTCACAAATGTCAAATATTCTTTTGATTAATTAATTTCATACCTTTGGAGGGGGGGGGGGACTTTATAGCTATTTTAGCTTCTAGTCAGTTTTTTTGTTATATATCTATAATGAGGTGAAAATTTTAAAAACCTCCATAATGTTCGGTTCTTCATTACTGAAGTAGTGAAGCAGAGGGGGGCCCCAATTAGGCTAAGTCGGGCCCTGGACGTACCGGTAGACTAAAAATTTTGAAATGGGGAATAAAAATGCAATGGAGAACATTTGTAATAAAGACAAGTAACTTGGGATTTTTATTGCTAAACATATACATAAAATATAACAATCACTTTAAAAAATATATAATTAGTGAGAAGGTTGGGCCTGTTTATTATTAACTAAAGAAGTAATATCGGGCTCAATGTTTGTTAGTTTAAGGCGAAGTTCCGATTCAATGTCCAGCAAAGCTCTATATTTGGTTTTCATCGCAGTCATTGCAGAAAATCCTTTTTCACGTAAATATGTGGTCGCAAATGGCATTAAAAATTTTACTGCTTGGCAAGAAACTTCTCAGACACAGTTATAATTCGCAAACACGGTTATAGACACAGTTATAATTCGCAGGCCAGCGCCAAATTTTTATGGAGCGGTCATAGATAACACATACAGTTGTAGACGGCATCTTTTGAGATTAGATAAATCCCAATAAAGTATTACAACACAAACAATGGATAAGAAATTCCAAACTAAAATATTAAAACGTATGGATTATTAGTTATTATAGTCATTTCTTTTCTTTTTTTGTAATACAGATTTTTAATAGATTTTTGTTTTAAATTGCAAAATCATTCGCGTACCGGTACTGGTACACGTACCCAAGGTTGGGAACCACAGCATTAGATAATTTCTTAAAAACAAGGATAAAAATATTTCAGGTAGTCTCCTCTCACGAAACTACCACGGGTTATTAACGTAGAATTACTTATCGTTAGCTTATCTCTTTTTTTTAAATTATTTATTTCTTTTTTAAACGTAGGATTACGTTCATCAATAACGGTCCTGCGGAGAGAAAAAAATTGTCCTGCGTCGCGAGTTATAATTTTGGCAGCGCGCCAAACCCAGTAGCCATAAACAGTTAAACAGAAAAGTTCCAAAATGCGTCCCCCCGAAAAAAAAAAGAAAGAGAAAAAGAAAAAGGAAGAAGAAAAAATGGTAAGCAACGATAAGTAATATCCTACGTTAATAACCCGCAGTAGTTTCGTTGGAAGAGACTACCTGAAATATATATATATATATATATATATATATATTTATATATATATATATATATATCGCATTTTGGTACTTTTCTGTTTACTGCTACTGGGTTTGGCACGTTGCCAAAATTATAACTCGAATTTTCCGTATTTTCCTCCCCTAAGGACCGTTATTGAGGAACGTAATCCTACATTAAAAAAGATTTTCTTAAAATTAATTAATTACACAAGAACACATGAAATCCGAGGTTACTACTGGTTGTGAAGAATTCAATTTCCTCGAGGCATCGAAATAAAGTGGTTATTTTATTTTATTTTATTTTATTTTATTTATTTATTTATTTATTTTATTATTTTTTTAAAAGATAATTTCATTGAACATTTCAGCCAATTAATTTTATTGATACAAGTAGCTAACGAGATGGATGAAACTTATCCTCAATGAGTTTATGACTAGCAACAAAAAATTGACATAATTATAATTACAAGATAAAAAGAACTTTTATACACCATGTTTTTAAATTTTCTGTTGCGTCATATAAACTTGACAATTCTATATATTAATAAATACATTTTTAAAATTTTTTTGATGAATTATCCCACCAACTTGAAAAAATGAAGTTAATTGGAAGTTAACTTGCGTTTAACTTTTCGTTCCCGTCCCGGCCGATAGATGGCTGCACCAGTCTACAAAACAAAATTAACTGAAAATAACTGAAAATGGATTCAATTCTGCTTAAAGATGGCTAAAAGTACTAAAAGAATGCATTGTCATCGTGTTCTGAGCTATTCTAAAAGTTTCAGATGTCTAGCTAGTCGGGAAGTTAGTTAAAAATTGATTGCAAGATTTGTACCAGAAAAACACACACACATACAAACAAACAAACAAGAAAGCGAATTAATAAAAGCATGGTAAAAAATGAAAAATATTGTCCGCGAAACTTCACATAGTGAACACCACCATATGCATTTCTTAACCCTTCTTTCTGCTGGGTCTGTGAGGCCCAGCAGACAACAGTTTCTGTATTATCTGATGTATAGAAACTAGTTAACCAGTTCATCACTAGAGTACAGTGGTACCTCGACTTACGAGTTTAATTCGTTCCATGACGGAGCTCGTAACTCGAAATACTCATATCTCAAATCAATTTTCCCCATTGAAATGAATGGAAATGTCATTAATTCGTTCCGGGCTCCCCCTAAACACAGCAATTTTTTGCTACATATTTTTAAATAAGAAAAATGTGCTTATAAATGACGAACGTTGTATAAAAACGCAATACAATAGAATGTACTGCAACAAACTTGTTTTATGCACAACATTTACTTTGGAGATCAGACTTGGAGATGCTAATGAAAGAGGAGGAGAAAAGCTGAACGGAAAAATTAAATCTTATTCGTTGATTTTTGATCTTTTCGCCACATTTTCCTAGCTTTCGCTTTTATTACGAGCTACCCTCTTAAAGGGAGACACGGAAGCTGAGCGATTGTTGTATCGTTCACTGGGATGTAATGTCCAAATTTCTCTTTCTGAGAATCCGAAGATCGTTTTCTCAGAATCCTTAGAAGGAGGAGAGTTTTCGATCCTAGGACCAAGGTCATCCCATACTCTAGAACCCATGGCGAGTACCAGTGTGGGAGAGGGAATTTAAGCTATCTCTCTGCGAGAGAGGTTGGAAGCTGTTCGGTTTTGGAGGGCGACTCAAGTGTGGGCAGAGCAAACTGCCCTGGATGATAATTGTTGAGTGTTAATCTCTCGGTTTAAGACTGGATAGTAGTCTTAGAATAATATGTATGCAACTGTATAATAATTGTACATAAAGGTTGTAAGCAATATCGCCGCCGTCCACACCCGAAGGTTATACGGCCGTTAAGGTTATACGGCCATAATGGTTGTAAATATTATATGTTTCTCGTGTTCTCATTTGATGAGCACATGGCGTTCGCTGCGCAAACTAGCTGTGGGGTATCTGAAGTTTGCTCGTAACCCGAATTTTTGCTCGTAACTCGAAGCAAAAAATCTGCCGATAGAATGCTCGTATCTCGAAAAACTCGTAAGTCGAGACACTCGTAAGTCGAGGTACAAGTGTGCCTCGCTATGAAATCCTCTAGATGGCATTCCTTGATCCTACCTTAGTTAAGTTCCAATATTGAGGTGACAAACATGTCTCAAAAAGCAGTTTGGGCCTCGTAGACCCAAGATTATCACTCGTGTTAGTTTTTTTTCACCAGGGACCTGTCTACCTCGGAAAAGGTTTTCAATTTACAGTGTCAAGATGATGTTTAGTGTGTATCTGCTTAAAACATGAAACAATATGTCAAAATTGCAGTTGCAATGCTTAGATTTTTTTTAGATTCTAATCAAATTTATTTTTTGTATCGGTTTTCTATAAATTTTAGGAACTAGTATGATATACCCCCCAAAGGCGATTTTGGCGATTTTTTTGTCGCCAAGCAGAAAATCCCAAAAATACGCATTTTTTATACTGTACAACCACAGAAAAGCACAAAAAACACATAAATACAAAAAATAAAAGCTGAAAAATAATAAGAAATTTGTTAAGTTGGGGGGGGGGGACTGCCGCCCCCCCCAACCCCCCCGCAACAAAAAGTCAGTATAGTGCAACTAATAATAATTCATTTAAATAAACATAAAATACATCTTGGTTAAATATATATTTCTTGATTAAACATAAATTAAAGCACAAATACAATAGAAAAAAATACATGTTGGCAATAGAATTTAAAAAAAAATTATACCGAAATTTTGTACTCCTCCCAGTTAATCCCCGAAACGATTTCAATAAATTTATTAAAACAATCTACATTTGCCGCTAAACATGATTTCCGAAACATGTACATCGCTAGGTAGGATTTAAAATCGATTGTAACCACGAACCATGCCGATAAGATTTCTCAGAGTTACATTGCTCCCCCCCCCCCCCAATAACTTTCCTACAAACAAATGTAAAACCATCAGAATAAGAACTTTTAACTTTAATCCTCATCTCTGACCCACATTATGTGCAATTCGCGCTCTTTAACAACCCAACCTCCGTCAAAAAATTAAGAGGCAACTGTTATTTAATATTTTGACGGAGCATTACACCAAAGCATTGCACCAAAGTAAAAACCACCAACACAACAACCAAAACAACGGGCGCCAGATTTGGCGAGAAATCTCTTGGGGGGGGGGGGATATCATACTTGTACCAAATTGTATTATGTAATCAGTTTTTATTATGTAAAAATGTAAAATAAAATTATCATGTTCTTCATATTTACCGAGAACTAAACATTATAGAGTCAGAGTGATAAATATTAAGGAATTTAGAAAATGATTATTAACAGACTACTGTCGTGTAGTGCTCCAGACACAGCAGGTACAGCCATTCAACTAGAGAGTTCATTTATCTTATATTAGTATAGATATAGGTGTAAAATGGTTGTTTGGGAGCTTGACGCTGTTGTTTGAACCTTGAGTAGGTCGAAGACATTGTTGCTCTTTTCAAACAAACAATGAAATCACTGCGCTTTTTCTACCTTGTAAATATTCTTTAGAAGCAACAATCAGTTTTTAACAATGACAGTCTTTGAATGCATGCCAACGGGAGTAACATTTAATTATTGGGGGACATTAAGTTTGCAATTCATAGCATTCGGTAAGATTAGGTTTATCCACCAGCGTAATGGCTATGCACGAAGAGTTCCTTGGTTTCGAGCACTTGTACGATGCCCGACTGCTCACCGAGGATGGATATGAATTTCCAATACATCGTGTCCTACTGGCTATGCGAAGTGAATACTTTCACCACTTGTTGTGCAGCGCAGAACCGGACGACAGGGATATCCTGATTCCGGGTATTCAAGGTTCGACCATGGAAATCGTGATTGAATACATATACACTGGGAAAATGAATTTTACCGGCCACAACATTAGGGACATTCTCGTGGCAGCTTACTTCTTGGGCATCGAGAAGCTCCTTCAAAGTTCCAGAGTTCTGGCTGTTCGAGGTTTAGCGACGAGTAACAGCGTGCCATTGTATCTGGCAGCGTGCAGGATCGAAAAGTTGGGCATTCTTGAGGCATGCGAGCGGTACATTGTGATAAATTTCGGAAATATTGCCAGAGATCCGACGTCTAGACTCCAGGATTTGTCTCCAGAATCCCTGGAGAAGTTCTTAGCTTCAGACAGTTTGAATGTGTCCAGTGAACATCATGTATGGGAGGCAATAGTGAACTGGGTTTCTAAAGATCCAGGTCAGAGGATGCCGCACATGAGAAATCTGATTCCATGCTTACGCTTGAGTGAAATGGAGGTTGATTTAGCCTCTGAAATTCTCGATCACTCCTTCATGAAAGGCAATCCCTTCTACGACGAGTTAAAGGAGATGGTTTCTTTGAATGGACCAACTTTCAGCCACCGAATCCCAAAGAAGATATTCATTTTCACCAAATTCTTCTTGAATCGAACTGACTACACTGAAGGCGTTAAATTATTTATAACATACGATGAAAATATTGACGTATGGAGGAACATCACGTCTAGGATATTTTGTCCAGACGTTGTCTTACATGTCACAGGGCCTCTCGTCGTGATGTTCGATACAGTCATGAATGCAATCTACACGTTGGATGTGGTGTCGAACAGATGGTCGTCTTTAAGCCCTCTTTCAGTTCCTCGTCGAGAATACAGTGTGGTAAAGCTGAGAAACCATGTTTATGCTCTAGGAGGCCTGTCACCAGGGGACGAGGCAGATGAAGTCATAACAGCGATGGAACGATTTAACTTTGAATCTGGTAGATGGGAGATTTCAAAGCCCCATTATGCGCTCTCTCAAGCTTCAGCCGTTGCCATGGACAAATGCATTTGCTACATTGGAACAATATCTGGTTTTTACAGTGAATTTTTGGCAGCTCAAGTGTACAGTCCTGATACTGATAGCTGGCAGTGCATCAGTTCTCCGCGTGTTTACAGACGTCAGTTCGCCATTGAAGTCTACAAGGATCGGATTTACGTTGTTGGTGGACACAGCAGTGATGGATTCTTGAGGTCAGTTGAAGTGTACAACGTGGAAGAAAATATATGGGAGTTTTTTGATGATCTGCCCTTTCCATACTTTTTGCCAAAAGCCGTTGTGATTAAGGATGTTTTGTACGTCTATGATAACCATTCCTCAGATGCTCATGATTTCCGCTGCCCACCGGTGCGTTTGGATGAATCGAATGGCAAGTGGGAAGTTGTAGAAGCCTCGTCACCATTTTGCGATCTGCATGTTTACCACTTTTGTACCATTGAGGATTCTGAAGTGATACTGCAGATGAGACGAGAAAACACAGATCCCTGTACTAAATGGGAAGCAAGTGCCTTCTTTACGTATTAAAGTAATCTCCCAGGGCCAAGCCATTAAATATCACACCGTAAAATTCGCAATTAAAGGTTTAGAGTGGAAATATGAACAATAAATACTGCTTCATTAATGATTTGATCACTAATATTTTTCTGATTCAGTCCATTTTGGACAATCACTTAAATCATTATGTATTACAGAATTGAAATTTTGAATGTATGTTTGTTTCCAGTACTATCCCAAACACTTTGACCCATTTGGACTGAAATTTGCAGAGTCACTTTCTAAGGCCCTGCCGAAATATAGGCTTTTATGAAACGCGGTCATTCTCCCTCTTCCCCATACACTCACCACCTCAACACTTTATGGTCCTCATAGGACCGCACATCTAAAAGACTAATGTCACGAAGAAAGTTCCTTCCGTTTCAGACGCTGAAAAAAGACGTCATTTGGGTGTCACTTTCAGCAGACTGCCCCTCGCAGTTCACGCGTCGTAAATATTAAACAAACACTAAGTGTTAAAGAGTTAACTAAACAAACACTAAGTGTTAAAGAGTAAACAAACACTAAGTGTTAAAGAGTTAGGAAGTGTTAAAGAGTAACATTTACCCTATACGTCTGCCTCTAATTGTAAAGAAAGTTTAGATTGCTTTTCTATGCTATCATATACTTAATAGCTATGCCATATGACGGAGGAAAACTTACGTCGTTGGTTTACAGGGTACGTTGATGATGCCTATGTTTGCGTATGTGACACCTCTTAATAGGCCATACATAATCCATGCAATTTTATCTCGTTTGAGGAATTTTGCGCTAGAGTTTGTGGAGGACGTTTTTTCCTTTGACTATACTTTTTTAGACACCAGTAAAAAGTTATAGTAAGTTTGCATCTGGAATTCTTTTCCCTCAAGCATATTTATTGGCTTTCCCATGTTGGAAACTTTGTCTACTGTGTACGTTGGAGATACTTATGTTGGTGAAAAACAAAACAAAACGACAACAACAAAAATAAATTATCTGTCAAAATTTTCATGAGGGACATCTCCGAATAACGGACAAATTTTTCTGGTCTCAGTCCCTTGGTCCTGGTTGCCGCCGAAATAAATCCATTCACCCATTCGATGCAGAGCCCGAGGGTTCGAGTCCTGTCAGCATGGATGCATTGGCGGCTCCAGGGGGGGGGGGGGGCAATTGCCCCTCCCAAAAGAGCACGGCGTATTTTTTTTTCATAGCCTAAAATTATATAATCGTAGACTTAATACTAAATTAGATTAAATTTAAAACGAGACGATGTTTATTTCTTATATTATATTATATATATATATATATATATATATACAACCCTAAGAGCCGACGTTGCCCCCCCCCCAAAAAAAAAAAAACAAAACAAAAACAAACAAACTCTGGACTGGAGCCGCCCCTGCAGGGATGTGCTGCAGACGTTCCTCTAATCAGCCTTTGTGTACCCAAGTCGACCGTATAGCTCTCAACCAACCATCACAGCGCTCTCAACTGACCTTTCGTATAAGGATTATATCATGTGATTATTTTGAATTCCTCAAAATTCTTTGAGGAATCCAAAATTACCTTTACAAGTGATTGTTTCGCTCAAAATACCAAATATTTCATGTGATGACAAACTTGTGGTAGAAAACATTCCTTGCGGGTTAGTAAATGAAAAGCAAATTAACTAGGACATCCGTGTTGCGTTTATCTGTGAAATTGAAGATGGATAAATCACGGAAAAGAACATCCAGAAGGATATGAAAAATGTAACTTAAAAAAATAAAAAAAATAAATAACTTTAAGAATATGCTTAATTTTACATTTAAGGTTCACCTAAAGAAAATTTGCAAAAATTCTTTTAAAATGTCGATGATTGTGAAGGACATAATTTGATAAGCAAACATTATAAGACGCACTTTGAGAAAAAATTTTAAATCAAAGAAATTCAAGCCAAACCCCGTTGTCTGATTATTTAAAATGATGGCGAATCTATGCTACATTTACACTAGTTTTTTTTTTCTTCAAACATTTCATTCATTTATCCATTAATTCGATCTGGTCTAAAAGCTTTATGAAATCATACACGATAAATACAAATTGTCACAATTAATAATTGCATTCATAAATATGATTTGATATTACTTGACATTTTTTGCCTAAAAACTTCTCCCGAGTTAAGTCTTGATCAATGTATGGTGTTTACAGTTACTAATTTTGAAAATCCATTCTCATACAAACAGGTAAAGGGGAATGGAGGTAATGTAAGTATTGCCTTGTAAGAGTATTTGACACCTTATTTAACAAAATTATATCGCATAGTTTTTAAGAAATAATGAAAAATATAAATAATTAAAAAAGTATTAAAATTATGTAATATTAGAAAATTTAAAGTATTTTTTAAAATTAAATAATCCAATATGATATTAATTTACTTCAAACTATCCGTGAACCACACTTTGCACACCACTGGTTTATGTCATTAAATACTAATTAATTAAAAAAAAATTTCTCTGGCTGAACCTCGAGCATTTGCTTCTTTCTCCCCTCCATGAAAATAGGCCCCTCCATTCATAGAGCAGACGCCGTGTACAGACAGCGAATCGGACGCGTACCTACGCCTTATTCCCCTTTTAATTTGTATACTCTCCCCTGCGAACGTCCCCGATCACCTCCGGGTACCATCCTAAACCCTTTCGGCCCAACAGGTACACCCACGCATGCGCAAATCTCCCAGCGATACACACGCCCACCAGAAACCCCGCATAAAGATTGCGTCATTTGCGCGGGGAAAGTAGGAAGTGCGCGCCCGGGTACCACGTCTACCTGTGACGAAGGTCGTGTGCACTGCTTTCAAGGTCGGTGGCCGGGATTTCGCGGTCGCCCGGTCCAAAATCCCGAGCGGGGAAAGACGGGGTTCCCCCTTTTCCAGGATGTAGACTCACCCGCTGAAGGCCACACGCTGAGAGGGGGGAACGACCCTTCCTGCTTTGCACCAGGAAGGTTGTTTTTGTACGGAAGGGAAGGCCTCAGCGACGATCCAGCCCATCTGGGGTACTAGGTCAGTGTTACCGAACGCCGGGACGCTAGTCCGGTGCGCTTCCGCCTCACATTTTCGGGTAAACAAAGGCAAAAATTGTTTATTAAAGAATTAACTGGGCAGTTTTTTTTAGGCCTACCTCTGGCAATGGAATTTATTTTACAAATTATGCAATAATGAAACATCGATATCTAATAGAAATATTTTAAATATATGCTAATCTATTTAACTGGGTTCAATAGGAATAAAAATTTTAATATGTGTAAATTTGAGGCAGTTCTTCTTTTAAGGGGACAAGTGACCCTCAGCTTCGTTTGTTTTAAGTTTTCAATAATTTACTCTTTATACTAAATGAGAATAATTAATATTCTTTTTTTACTTTATTGAAGACACTTAGAATTCCAAATAATTATTTTGTTTAAGAATAAGACCTGTTTATCAAAAAACTTTAAAAAATAAAAGCATTTTTCAAAATGATCCATGCGCATTACTTTTCGTTTGATTTCTTTCAAATTTCCCAGGATTATTAATTGAAGTGTTTTCCACAAACCTGTGCATAATTCTTTGAAACAACAAATATATTCCAAATTTGCAGACCATGAAATAAAGCAAAAACGTAAAAAAACATAAAAAACACGAGCCAAATTTTAAAAATACTCACTTATGGCTTTAGATTCCCACAAAAAAAAATAAATAAATAAAAATAAAAAATAGCACTATTATATTTATGTATGTAGGGTAAACTTATGTTAAAAAATTTAAGGTTTTAAATGATTTGGAATGCGCATAGGGCATTTTGAAAAATGCGTGTATGTTTGAAATTTTTTTAAAAAAAAGGCCCTTTTCTACCGAAAAATCCTTACTTTGGATTTTAAGGGTTTTAAATGTAGCAAAAAAATAATACAAATTATTCTCATTTTGTATATAGAGTTAAAAGTTGTAAATTAAAAAAATTCGAAGCTGAAGGTCCGTTGTTCCTTTAAACAGCAAACGTAATACATTTATTTATATTTTTGTGCCATAAAGAGGTGTCATATAAGGAGCTTGAATCACTCGTCCCTGATTGTCAGAGTATAATTAATCGGATTTAATTTATCAAACACTGAACTAAATTCTTCTCTGTTACTTTTATATAAATTTAATATCTGAAATCTAATTCCATTTTTATTCCAATTTATTTCTGAAAGGTTTAATTGAGATTTCCATAAATATGAGTTTTCAAAGAGTTAAAATAATTTAACAGTACTTTTGATGTAAACAAAGACAAAAATTAATGGTATAAGAATATGTTAGGTAGGGTGGAATTTAATTTTCAAATTTTATAAACATGGATATCTAATAGAAATATTTTAAGTGTATTATAATTTATTTAAATTAGATGCCATAGGAATAAAAATTTTAATATATGAAAGTCTATGGAAGATTTTTTTTTTTAATAATAAAGTTAATACAATTTTTTTTTAATTTTTGTGCCTTGAAGAAGTATTTTTTAAGGAGCTTTGATCACCAGTCACTGATTATCATCGAAGAATAAATTTTCAAATTAAATTTTATCAAAAACTGAATTAAAAGCTTCACTATTATTTTTATGAATTCAATATTTGTGATTTGAAGTTTATTTCCATCTTTTTTCCTATTTATTTCTAAGAGGTTTAATTGAAGTTGTTATAAATATGAAGTTTTCAAAAAGTTCAAATAATTTAATAGTATTAGGTTTGCTTGAACTTGATCTAAAAGGTTAAATTGGTTCTTGGTAAAATCGGTCTTAAAATTTTAATTGTAGTTGTTATAAATATGAGTTTTCAAAGAGTTTAAATAATTTAACAGCGTTAGATTCAGGATTCCTTGTACAGTGATTTCCGCTTATAAGAATCACGTTTGTTATTACTGTTTTTGATTCTTATAAGCGGTTGATTCTTATAACCGAAATTTAGGTTTTTGGACAGGAACACACACACCTAATATATACATATATTAGATAATTTACCATAAAATACTCTTTAATTTACATTAACTATCTTTTATTAAAATTATTTTTTATAGTTTTGAAAATAAAACTTAATTTTTAGACCTATAAGTAGATACACATGATTATAGTAAGAGAAGAAAAAAATACAATATTTGTTACAAGCTACAACATACCTGCTTAACAGTTTTAACATTTCAACTACGAGCAAGGGAGCAAGAAAAAGTTTTCTATGGTAGTTTGACGTAATGAAGTTTTCAGAAGGCTGTTTATACCTCTTTCAATACTTATAGTCTCAGACGAAGATTTACTCGGACGGGTAAAGTTGCCCCCGGGTCAAGCTAATAGGACAGTGTTGTGGTAAAGCGTCTAAGGGGAAACTATTATGTTATGTCTAATAAAGAAAGGGTTGAATTTTACGACTATATTCCCTCCTATCTTATCAATCTTTCTTAAAAAGAAAAAGAAAGAACTTCGTGCCTTTTGAGGGTTTAAGTAACTTTTTTGGAAAAAGGAAAGGAAAGCGAAGAGTGTAAACTGATTCTTAAAACCGGTGGATTGATTCTTTAAAGCGAAAATGTTAACATGGAAATAATTAATTTGTTTTTGTTTTCGCGATATTGATTCTTATAAACGGTTGATTCTTATAACCAGTGATCACTATAAGCGGTGGTTACTGTATCTATGTTAGAAAAACCAGACTTCTTGGTAATCAAAGCATTGAGTAATAAAATTTAATTTCACATCATGGTGATTTTCGTCTTTGAATCCATGATGCATCAGTGAGATTTACACACACAGGCATAATTTTCATGCGATTTTAAAATATGGATATTAATATGGATATGGTGTATAAAGTGCAACATTTTCGTAATTTTGAATGGTTTGTTTTTACACGTAAGGTTTGAATGTTCTAAGCCAGGGGTGTCAAACTCGCGGCCCGCGACGAACATTTTTGCGGCCCGGCCAATATATTGGCACACAATAATATATGATAAAATACCGACGCATAATTATAATAAGATAGGAAGAATTCGCTAAATGTTTTCTAAATTATACTCTTTTTTTGCTATTATTAAACAAAATGCGTATATTTATGTTGAATATACTGTAATTAGGTAAATAAACATACGTTTCTATTAATATTGATTTTTTTTGCGGCCCACCTATAGTTAAACCTTGTTTGTTTGGCCCAAGTTAGCCTATGACTTTGACACCCCTGCTCTAAGCAGTTTCTATTTATAGCTACATCCTTTCTAACGTAGGTCTGATTTTCTGACCCTTGTATTCCTTTCCATTCAATGTTAGTCGTGATTTAACCACGGTAAACCAGTGATTATACTGGATTACAATACGACAAAAGCAGGAGTTGATGTACTCGATCAAATGTGTAGCTATTTCAAGGTATCCCGCACATCACGAAGATGCACAATATCATTGTCTTTTTAGGTTTCTGGACATAATAGGAATGAATTCGCTAATTGTCCTTAGATCCAATAAACCGGACAGTTTTGGAATAAGGCGATTGTATATGCATTCTTTGGCCTTTAATTATAAATATATCTCAATATTATCAACATTTTAAATTTTTTCATAAAACGCAGTTATTATTTTCAATTTGAAGAAAAATAAGTTCATTACAAAAGGAATAATCAAGGTTTAAAGAGACGTTGCACTTTGTGCCACGCGCGCCTGCTGGTGTTCCAAAAATTGGCACGCCCGCTGAAGGGTTAAACACTTATGTACGAATGAAAGAATGAAATAAATGCAAAAATTCAAAATAAAATGAATTACTAAAAACTAATAACATACTCTTGATTATTTATTAAAAATTTAAATAACTGATCACAAAATTTTTTATTTGTATTGAAAAACCATGCTTGATTGCTCCAAGTATTTTAATTTTTATCAATGAAATTCTCATTTTATTTTTTAAAACTCATGACAAAAAATTGTGAATATTGATAATATAGATTACATTCAAATGCTTTCTAAAGATGATCAAAACTAAATTGAAAATCAAATATAAGATATTTCATTTTTCACGACAACTTAAAGGTCGATTTAGGGTTGATTAAGCCTATATTAAACGTGATTTTATGCAAATTTTGGTTATTTCATCCAAATTTAAAGCGCCAAATACTGAGGAGAACGCGCCTGCAAGTGAAACAACAAGCAACGAAAGCGAAACGAGGATGAAAACTAAATTGAAAATTAAATATAAAATACAGTGAAACTTCTCTCTAGCCGGCTGGCTACCCATCTAAACGACCACCTTTTTTCGGAGCCATTACTGGCCATCTTAGAGAAGTTTCACTGTATTTCTTCTCACACAAACATTCCATTTGAGCATAGGGTGGGTTCAGTTTAATTGTAATTTTACGCAAATTTTTCGAGATTTTATTCAAATTTAATGCTCCTATTATTGCGGAGGAAGCATCCCCAAGAGAAACAATAACAAGCAACGAAAGCGAAACGAAGATGGTAACTAAATTGAAAATTAAATATAAAATATTTCCTCTTATGGAACTTTATTAGAACTTAGGGCGCACTTTAAATATAATTTTACGCAAAATTTTCGTTACACCATTCATATTTAGCACTCTAAATATTGGAGTGGAGGCGTCAGCGAGTGAAAAAATAACAAGCAACGAAGGCGAAACGACGATGAAAACTAAATTGAAAATCAAATATAAAATATTTCCTCTTGTAGAAACGCTTCACTAGAACTCAGGCCGCTCTTTATATATAATTTTACGCAAACTTTCTTTATTTCATTCATAATTAGCACTCTAAATATTGGGGTGGAAGTGTCAGCAAGAGGAACGAGAGCGAAACGACGATGAAAACTAAATTGATAATTAAATATAAAACATTTCCTCTTATAGAAACTGCATTAGAACTCAGGGCGCTCTTAAAATATAATCTTACGCAAATTTTCTTTATTTCATTCTTATTTAGCACCCTAAATAATGGGGTGGAAGCGCTAGCAAGAGAAACAATAACAAGCGACGAGAGCGAAACGACGATGAAAACTAAATTGATAATTAAATATAAAATATTTCCTCCTACAGAAACGCTCCATTAGATCTGAGAGCTCACCTTAAATATAATTTTACGCAGTTTTTTGGTTATTCCATTAATATCTGGAGCGCAAAATATTGCGGGGGAGGCGTCAGCGAGTGAAACAATAACAAGCAGTGAAAGCGAAATGGCGATATTTGGATCAGAAGGGCGAACTTTCACTCCCGCTGAACGCTACGTGATTGACAGGATACGCCTCTCAAGGTCTATGACCGAGTTTGTCGGTCGACGATTCCAAAAATCCGGTTAGGTGTGAGAGGTACAAGCCATGTGCACCTGCGAGCGCCGTGGACTCGTCCGTTGAAGGCTGAACGCTGCGGAGATGCGACCTTTCCATTGTTAGTCTGCCGAAGAGGCAGGGAATAAGGTTGCTGTGCTATCTTTGGTGCTAAATTTTAGCCCTTTCCCGTGTTTTATGGGATAGCAAGGTCTCCTTTTGCGGTAGTTTACAGGAAACGCTGTATTGGTATCGCGTTCAAGGTTATAACTCACATGTTTGTCTGATGTTTACATAATTAGTGTGGTTGTGGCGGCTTGTACCCGTTTTCGATATTTTTCAAGAGCTATTGAATTAGATTTCGTGGCTGACATGAACAAGGATACATTTTATTTAAAGCACATTAGGTTAATGTTTAGTGTTTTTCTAGCCAATCGAGGCGTATTATTGCTGTTAAATACTTTAATGAAAAATGACGTGTTTGCAACTGGGAGATATTTTCAAAAATTTTTTGAACAGCAGATCAGCTGTGACTAAAAAAATGGATGATTTATTTTCTTTGATACATTTACGTTGATGCTGATATATTCTCATTTGCTTATGTCACGGCTGAATGTTCGTTAAATAAACAATCAGCCGTAAACATTAGAAAAAAAATTCTGGATTTGAACTTTGATCATCTCTATTTATAAAGAAACTCTCTCTCTTCAATTTTTCCCTCACAAGAAAATGCTTTCAATATATTTCGTATTAATTCAAAAATTTCTCATGCCTTTGAACTTTTTCTGGTAACAGCTTCAGATCCTTGTAGTCTGTTCTTAATCTGAAAGTTTTAATCAATTTATATACAGGGTGTTTAAAAAAGAATCACCCTATTTGAAATGAGTATATTATGAAAAATATTGAACATAGAAACTTAAAATTAATTTTATATTACATGGCTAATCATTAAGTTTTTTTATAAACCAAATTAATGGTGCTCAATATGCCCACCTTTGGATGCACGACATATGTCTGAACGGTAGGCAAATTCGTCCCAAACTTTTGCGAGCATATCTGCATACGCTGCTTCCACGGCTGTTTTGCGTACACAGACATTCCGTGTCTTGGAATTGTATATACCATCGCCTAATGCTCTGAGAGGTAGGAACTTCAATCTAACAGGGTTTTGTCGACGAAAATCACGCTGAACAATTGATACGGGCTCACACTTCGCAGAGTAAAACACAAAATGATTTTTGTTGTGCAGTCGCCATCTTTACAAACAATGAAGTGTCGGGCGAAAGAAGAGCGTTAGCGCTACTTGTCGACAACAGCGTGAAACTCGATATTTCCCTCATTCTGCCTATACATTATTCGATCAAAACGGATTAAAAGATGAATAGTTATGATTTTTTTTAAATCGGATGATTCCTTTTGAAACACCCTGTATATATATGTACAGTGGAATGTCCATCGATCGTTCTCCGAATCATCGTTTTCCCGTATGTGTCGTTTATTTCATCCAGTCCCGACGATCATATTGCTTTGAAACTTTTCTATGACGGTCTGTCATGGTTCCGAAACAAAGTGGCGGTTTTGAGGGGTCGAAAAGATTATTTCCATAACATTGGCTCCGTGGAGTCTTCTTTAACAAAAACTTCTCTAGCCGTTTACAGGCTAGTGAAGTTTCAATACATATATATATATATATATATATATATATATATATAATAAGTACGACGATCAATGTATACATTTAATGTAAAAAAAAATATATATATATTTATAAAAAAAATCGTAAGGGATATTTTTATAGACAAAATAATATAGAAGAAAATATTCAAATTAAATTTAATAGGGCATACTAAAGAAGTACAGTTTGAGGATCATATCTTTTACTGTATTTTAATATTTTTTTTGATAATGTCCAATCGTCTGCCTCATTAGCAAGAATTTTTTTTTGTCTATTTAGTTGTTATGCACGTGACGATAAATTTATTTAAAGTACCAGAAAAATAAATCACGTGATCAGTATTTAATAAATTCAATTCTAAAAATTAAATCTTTAAAAATTCACCTAAAATCAGAAAATGGAGGTAAGGATTCGAAAAAGATTTCATTTTAAAGGAATTTTTAGGATCTTTCTCGTGATATAAATTTTATGATCCTCAAATTATAATTTTAAATGCAAACTTCAAAAAGTTACTAAAACAGCTTAAAAATTTAATTAAAAAAAATCTAAGAAGAATTTTTTAAAAATCTTTCTTAATGTACCCCTACACTACAAGAAGAATCGCCATGCAAAATTTCAGCCCTTTAGGTCCAGCGGTTTGGTCTGTGCGTTGTATGTCAGTCAGTTACGGAACTGTTTTATATATATAGATATTATGTATGTATTATATTTGCCTATACTTAAAAATAAATAACTGAGAGAAAACCCAAAATTTGACCTCCAATATAATTTTAAACTACTGAAAACATTTTAAACTACAGTTAAAGCGGTTCACATATAAAGTGCTCCAACAACAGCAGTTGTGTGCGAACACGCAACCCTATTCAAACCCCTTCGAGGGGGGGGGGAGCAGGGCAGCAGGCATTTGGAGTCTGTATCGTATCTGTTCCCCCGCCGTTGGGAATCGCCCAAATCCACCCCGAGGATCGGACAGACATGTTACTACACCTACCCTTTGACAGGTGTAGACTCGTCCTCGTTTAACGAGCTACGATGGGGCTATACCATTCGACACTAGATATAGGGGGTGACTGGAATTTTTTCCCCACCTGTATAATGAATGGTTGAATCAGAGCTGTAACCAAGAGGGTGTAACAGGGGCTCAAGCACACATTCATTGAGATCGATAAATAAATAAATATATATATAAACACACGACCAGACATGGTTTCGAAAAACAGTGGCCATTTTGAGGGGTGGAAAAGAGGTTTCTTACATAATGCTGTCTCTATGGAGTCTTTCATTGGTTCTGAATATGGACGTTTAGAGGGGTGGCCGACTAGAGAAGTTTCACTGTATATATATATATATATATATATATATATATATATATCTGTAACTTGAAACAGAAAGGGCCAGTGTCCAAAACTTTGAAATTTGAGTGACAAATGAAAAAGAAATCGAAATAAATATAAATACTAGAATGTAGTCCAAAAATTATGACTAAAATTGAAAAATAAAACTTGGAAAAATGTTATACACAAATCATTAGTAAGATTTGTAAAATGTTAGTAATATTTGTTAACTGAAACTGATGTTCTTTTGACATTTGAATAAAATGGACATTGGCCCTTTATGTTCCAAGATACAGATATATATTCTAGAGTTTTTTGGACTTTGAAGAGACCATATAAATGAGATTATTTCATTCGCCCTCTCGCATATAAATGAAAGCCAGGGCCTTTTTTACATAAAAAAAATGAGAGTGATATTACTTTTAAAAAAAATCACAAGTTTTGAAGTTGTGTTGCTTTATATTATTAGCCTCGGGTTACCCCCCCCCCCCAAAAAAAAAAAAAAAAAAAAAAAAAAAAGAAAAAAAAAAAAAAAAAAAACAACATTACTTTAAGAAATAAAATTTTTTTTCGTCCTAATTTAGACATCTGTAAACTTACTAATAGTATCCTTACAACAAATATTTTTTAGAATATGTTTTCCTAAGTACGGTATTGCCAGTGTGTTAAGCTTTTGTTCCGAAAGAGTACTGAGTCAATAATTTTTTTTGCCATTTTCAGCAAAGAAAGTTCAGGGTCTCACAGGCGCCAAAATGAAACGGAATAAAAATACGAAATTTTTAACGAATAAAGGAAAAAATATTAGTAGTTTGATCTAATATAGGACGAAATTCCTAAAAATACTCAAATATAAGCGAATATTTAGGTTATTTATTAAAAACGGCTGAATTTGAGATCATGCGAAATAAATTTTGAATACGTATTTCAAAATGTTTTTGTCACTACACGAATTCTACCACCTATAGATGTAGCAGCAGCTGAGCGCAGTTTTCTATGACTGAAAATTTTAAGGAGTTCTCTGCGAACACCAACAAATTGAGAGCGGTTAAATGATATAGAAATCATTTCTATAAAAAAGACGGTATCTAAAACAATAAATTATAGAGATGCTATCGAGCAATTTGCTTCAATAAAGACTTAGAGAATGATTTTGTAATTATTTTTAGGACATAATAAATTCTAATTAAATTTATTTACTTTTCTGTTTTTTTTAAGTTCTGTCATTTTTAAAATTTTTACTATATTTTTATTAACTTGCTTTCTTGTTTGTGTGTGTGTTTGTTTATCCAGTACAAATCTTGAAATGAATTTCATGTTGCCTTTTTCGTATGCTCTAAGCATTCCCCTGAGGTATTGTGTGTGCCCCTGTTGTTTTTTAAATATGTCAAAAATAGTACTGACATCTTCTAATATTTTATCTCTTTCTATTTTGCTTGCTTTCGATGTCAAATTCTTTTGCACTCTCTCATAGCATTCCTTCGCTACTTATTCATTTTATATTTGTGTATAACAAAATTGTTTATGTTTTTACCATGTTTTTATTTACTCGCTTTCTTGTTTGTTTGTGTGTGTGTTCGTCCGGTACAAATCTTGCAATCGATTTTTAACTAACTTCCCGACTAGCTAGACATTTGAAACTTTTAGAATAGCTCAGAACACGATGACAATGCGTTTCTTTAATAACTTTAGCCATCTTTAAGTAGATTTGAATTCTTTTTCAGTTATTTTCAGTTAATTTTGTTTTGTAGACTGGTGCAGCCATCTGTCGGCCGGGAAGGGAACGAAAAGTTAAATGCAAGTTAACTTCCAATTAACTTCATTTTCTTTCAAGTGATTACGCTTTGATGGGATAATTCATCAAAAAAAATTTTAAAAAGTATTTATTAATACATAGAATTGTCAAGTTTATATGATTCAACAGAAAATTTAAAAACATGGTATATAAAAAGTTCTTTTTATCTTGTAATTATTATGTTTCTTTAAAATAAATAAAAAATTTTCTTTCTATTTAATACATACTTTTCCCAAAATATCCGTTATTCTGTTAAGTAGACTATTTTTAATAGTGATACATTCATTACTTCAGAGTCTGTCCGAAAATTCGAAAAGGCACCGTTTTTAAAACTTACGTCAGGCGCCACGATAGATTGGACGTTAGGAAGTATGGATATAATTTTATTTCCTATCATACAATTCAGTGCCACGATGGATGACATTATAGGAAGTACTATAGCTGAGTGGCAACCCGATGTGTTGCTTTTTCGATTTAAAATGAAATGGTTTTATTTCTTAAAAATTAAAAACTGTTTAATCACTTTAAAAAATATATTAGAATTTTTAAAAAACGAAATAATTATTTAAAATTCTCTTTTTCAAACTTTAGTTTTTGGTTTTGGAAATAATTTTTCAAATTTCCGTTTTCAAGTTTTGCTTTTTTTTAAAAAAAAAAAGTTCATTCAATTAGAAAAAGTTCTAAAGGTTTTAACTTCTTATTTCCTAAAACTAAAATTATTTCTGGTACTTTAAAATTAATTCAGGATTTCAATTATTAAATGACTCGTTCTCAGACTCATTCTCAACTAATGATTTTTCCTTTTGGCAACATGGCCGAATGTAAATATTATATCTCGTGGGGGAAAATGTGCTTAAAAAATAGATAGACAGTTCTGATGAATTCAAAATTGGTGGCGGAAGAATCCTCATCAGTTGCTCATTAATTAGAAACAAATTTCACGAACTTGCTGGAATTATTAGTGAGTAAAATAATAAGTCGAAAAATTACGAACTCGGCATTCAGTTACATTAAGATGCTATGGCGATCAGCGCGGGAAATTTCAAAAGTGAGTTTTGTAAGTACGCTTTTTTATAATGATAACATTTTCTTTATTAAATGTATTTGGTATATTTGGGAAGCTGAACATGTAGCAAATGCCGATAAATCGTAAAATTAACATTAATAGGTGCAGAAAACTGAAATATTTGCCCATCAAAATTGTCGATTTCGTGAAATTCGGAAAACTGCTTTGGGGAAAAAAGCTTCGTTTGTAATGAAAAACATTTTAAACTTTATTAAAATGTGCATATCCTTGAAGATGAAGAGTTGTAGAACAAATGGAAATAAAAAAATTGTCGATTGGAGGACGGAAAGGTTGAATTTTGCATGCATGAAAATAGTGGAAATTTGCGAAACGGAAAGGAGCTGGCCCACCCGGAATGTTAGCTGTTTCTGTTGTCCGCTTCTTTTTAGTTCGGCGGTTTTAATTTAATAATTAAAAAAGTTTAAAGTTTTGAAAGTTGAGGATGGCATCAGTGTACGCGTCTCGTCCGTCCGCGTCCATCGGTACCAGTCGCGATATCCTACTATGCTCGGTTCGTTCGGTCGCCCGTCCCCGTGGACTGCTCACTAACAACATACATACGTTTGTTTAACATACGTACGTTTGTTTACCTTCAGCTGTTAATTGTAGGATGGATATAATTTTATTTCCTGTCATACAATTCAGGCCCCACGAAGGATCGGACATTATAGGAAGTATGGATAATTTGATTTCCTGTCCTACAATTCAGGCGTCATGATGGATCGGACGTTAGGAAGTATGGACGTAATAAAACAAATATCAATAATTTTTTCAGTAAATGATGTTTTACGCTGGTTGCCTGCTCCTAAGTTTTACCTTTTATGCTCGATATACCTAACAATTATGTTTTTGCTTAGTTCTTTTGTCTTCTTTATTACTTATCGTTTATAATTTGCACTGTTTCAACTCTTATAGCTTTTAATGGTGTATCATTTATATACAGCCTCACTTCAATGAGTTGACAATTCTATGGTTTTCTTTCATACTGTTTGAAAATTTTTTGAGTACTGAAAAATGTTAAAACATTTCTGTTCTGAGATACATTCTCAGTTATATATGTGTATATTGTGGGCGAACAAATTACGACTTAAATTAAATTTCAGCCACAACCTGCCGTCTTGACTATTTTCGGATGAGCTTAATGAGTTAAGTACGTGAATTAAGACTCTTAAGCAATGTGTGCTTAGACATGTAACCTATTTTAAACATTTAACGTTGTTCTGATGATATTAAACTTAACGAAAATGTCAAATATTACCGAGTGAAATCTTTTTTTTTTCTTTCTCGAAATAGATGGCGCCACTACCGAAAAAAATGACTTGCAGAATAAAGTGAATTCAGAAATGAATGATCAAGAAATTTTCCTGTATTAAGTTTCACAGGACAACAGCAAGGCTGCCGTCAACTGAGTAGGGCCCGGGGCAAAATAATACAGCGGGCCCCCCTCTCCACTCAATATTTGAACATTGTATGCATTTTTTTAGTCAACTCTTATTTAATCGGGCCCCTGGGCATTTGCCCCCTTTGTCCCCCCCCCCCCTGTCGCCGGCCCTGGACAACAGGATTTCATACCAAGAATTTGGTTTCTAGAGATGATTTTATATTTACAGATGCATTTGCGTGTATTCATTTATAAGCATTTATCAATGTCTAATTATCGGTAGAAAAATAATAGAAAAAGTCATTCAGAAAGGCATGAAAATAAAAACTACTCATCTTAGTTCGAATTCATGCATGAGGAAATGAAGACCAAAGGAATTATTAACCATTACGCCTAACCACTGTTGATGAAAAGTAATATCTCCAGAGGAACTGTGTGCTTTTGTTTCGTGTAATTACGTTGTGGCGATGGTGACGATACCATGATGACGATGAATGAGTTAATGAAATAGTGATTATTTCATACGTCGCATACTCATATATGACGAAATTCAGCGTTTATAAACTCGTTAACACCATGCTCATAAATTAATTAATGCTGCATTCATTTTTTTTCTCAGAAAAAAACAAAAACATTTAAATAAGAAGAACAAATTTTTAAACGAAAATTGAAAACGATACGCCACGTATAGACAGACATATGGATCCATAGTATTTAATCCATTTTTTAAGATATGAAATTATGCAAATGAGATATCAGCCAATTGTTGATTTTACGGCATATAATTCATTTGCATATTCATATGATAAAAAAATTGAATAAATCTATTAGCAATAGAAATGGTTAATGGTCCTGGCGTAATGGCTAGTAATTCATTCGTTTAATGGTTCACCTAATAGCTAATAATTCACTAGCACACATTCATAAATGAACAAAAATGGATAAATCCATTGGAATAAAAGAATGTAAAAAAGAACGAAGCGTCGCGTAAAAAATTGAAACGCTCGTGGATAGTTTGAAGTAATTTAATATTATATTGAATAATTTAATTATAAAATATGCTTTAAATTTTATATAATTGCATATATTTTATGTTTTTATTTATAATTTTTATATGTTAAAAGATATTTGATATGATATTGTTATATAAGTTGTTTAACAGTTTTGTAATAAAAAAAAATTTCAGGTAGTCTCTTCTAACGAAACTAAAACGGGTTATTAACCTCGGATTACTTATGGTTGCTTACCTCTTTTGTATGTATATATGTATCTATATATATGTACGTACATATATATTATTGCACGCCACAATCTGAGAATGACGAAATTTTGTGGTTTTCTATCCACATCGCGATAGGTAATCTTCATCATCTTCTTCTTCAACATTCTTTGCTTCTTCAACATTCGTTGTGTCTTCAACATTCTTAAAAAGTTTAAAAATTTAAAAAAAAAATCAGTAAAAAAAAAAAAATAAATAAAAAATCGACTGAAAAAAGATGTTCGTTATAGCCGATTCTTATGATTTCGGAGGTTCGCTATAAAAGGATAAATTAGCATTAAATACAATAGGAAAACGGCGGGACAAAAATTTTCGTTCGTTATATCCGGGAGTTCCTTATATACCAGGTTCGCTATAACGGTGTTCGACTGTAATACATAACCACGGAGATTCTAAAAAATAGCCATTCATAAGAAATTCGTAGATAACACCTTGTCCAAGTAAGAGCTCCCAGTTATTTAAATGAAAATAAGAGCTCTAGAAACGAAAAAGACATTCGTTGTATCTTCAACATTCTTAAAAAGTTTAAAAATTAAAAAAAAATCAGTTGTCGACTGAAAAAAAATGTTCGTTATAGCCGATTCTTAAGATTTCGGAGGTTCGCTATAAAAGGATAAATTAGCATTAAATAAAATAGGAAAACGGCGGGACAAAAATTTTCGTTCGTTATATCCGGGAGTTCATTATATACCAAGTTCGCTATAACGGTGTTCGTCTGTAATACATAACCACGGAGATTCTAAAAAATAGCCATTCATAAGAAATTCGTATATAACACCTTGTCCAAGTAAGAGCTCCCAGTTATTTAAATGAAAATAAGAGCTCTAGAAACGAAAAAGAAAACCAAACCAACAAAGACGTTCCAAACGCCAGCGAAAAAAGAAAAAAATAAGAAGGAAAACATTAAACATTAAACCTACAAAATAAATGGAACACCCAGAGAAAGCAAGGTTCTTCCTTCTCTCGGGTGACTTAATCGCCCGCCCGTTCGCTCAAAAGTGTAACAACATCCCCGCGCCTGCGCACAAAAACCACCATCACTTCCAGGACAGGATGTCAATAACACCCCGTGACCCGCACCACCCCCTAGAAAGTGGCCCACCCCCACCTTTCGACGCATGCCCAACAGCCTCCCGCCCGCATCCTTGAAAAAAAGTGAAAACCGCAACGTTGGAAAGTGAAAATCGGGGTCAACGACTACGGGCGACCCCGATACTGAGTTCCCCGACCCCGGCGCCGGGGCAGACGACCGCGATTGCCCGGATTTTAACCCTTTCTGATCGCACCCCCCCGCCTCGCAGTGGGTCGAGGGCTATCGGGGCCAGGGCCGCTGCGTGACTCACTTGGTGCAATACCCGGTCACAGGGGTACGTTGCAAAGCGAAGGACACTTGGGGTCATAACGGAGTTCGTTGTAACCGATACCGGGGTGAAAGCCTTTTTTTTTTTTCTCGCGGGGACGCGTATCGGTCAGATTCTGGAGCAATCGGAAAAGAATGCGCTTGTTCAGTGTCGTGGACCTCTCTGAGTGTTAACTACAGGCTTGGCTGCTGATATGGGATGCACAAGGCTTTATGGTCGTTCAACTTAGGAATAATCGAGAAAGGAACAAAGGCGTAACTAGAAATATTGGGTCAGTGCGCAGAATATCAATAAATTCCCCTTCACCCCCATATATATATATTTATATAACCACACACACACACACACACACACACACACATATATATATATTTATACATAGCATATATTTATACACTAAGGTATATATTTATATACCTTATATCAGTGCTCCCCAACCTATTTATCGCCGCTGACCGGTCAACGTTTGATAATTTCACCGCGGCCCGGTGAGGGGGGGGGGGGGGACGTTGATTGTTTATATTTTAGATTGTTTTGATTTAATAATTTTAATTTAATTGTACTTAAAAATGCCTTCAAAATAAAATACAGTTACACCAAAAAATGAATATAAAGTGATTTAACATCTTAACTCACTAGAACGCTAAATCAATAAGAACCCTGAGCTTGTGGTCCTAAGCTGGCGCCCGGTACCATTTGATTCACGGACCGCTACCGGTCCGCGGCCAGGGGGTTGGGGACCACTTATATACACTGCCTTATATACACTATAACATACATATGTTGAACCAATCAATCAATCAAATTGGAAAGGATATATAAAAAAATTGCTATAAAAAAGGTAAAATTAAAAAAAATTGATTTTGGAATTTTTTTTTTTTTTACTTTTAAAATTAAAATTTTTTTTGGGGCCCCCAACATTAGGGGGCCCCTAGGCCCGAACCTACCGAACCTAATGGAAAATCAGGGCGGGATTCCAATAAAGATTAGTGAGAGAGTGTTAAAATCTGAAATAAACGTCAATTTTTTTAAAAATCGTTAAATTTATGT
Source organism: Dolomedes plantarius (assembly GCA_907164885.2). Lineage (NCBI taxonomy): Eukaryota > Metazoa > Arthropoda > Arachnida > Araneae > Dolomedidae > Dolomedes > Dolomedes plantarius. Next base: position 5,493,778 of record OU015503.1, read on the forward strand.
AGAATTTTAAGGAAATTAAGAAAAAAAAAATTCTACATTAAAAACAGTCATTCTTATCTGAATAAAAGTTATATCAAAATAAACTACATGCTTTCATGTAGAGAGTGTACTAAAAGTTTAAAGTTATATTAAGAAATTAATATTTTACAACTAAACGAATATTTATTATGAAATTTTTGCCAATATATTTATACATGTATATAGCGTAATACATGAATATATAATATACACTGGTGTAAGAAATTAAGAGAATTTGCAGACTTGGTCGATTATCTGTAGAACTACTGTACCAATTTTAATGAAATTTGATATGTACATACATTGATACAATACAAAACAAATAACCATTCAATAATTGTAATACACAGGCATGATCGTACGTAACACTCGTTGGAAGGTATGAAACAGCGATTGCAGAATAAACAAAGAAATGGGTTGATAGATGGTGTTATTTTGCAGCAATCGGTTAATTTCAAATTGTAACAGTAAAAATGAGTAACCACCAACGTTTAGATGATGGAATGGGGTGGTGAATTGTGGGGAGGCTAGAAGCAGGCCAATTCCATTCCAAATTTGCAGAGAGTCCAATTTAACGCCCAGCGTCGTGTGTAACTTATGGAAACAGCTCCAAGATACCGGATCCACCGAGAGAAAGCCTGGGCAAGGTTGTCCAAGAGCCACGACGGCCAGAGAAGATCGCCATTTGTCGATTATAGCGAGCCGTAACAGGAGTGCTACAGCTTCTCAGCTCTCTCGTGACTTGTATGCAGCCACGGGAACCCGTGTATCAAGGATGACTGTTTCCAAAAGATTTCATGAGAGAGGGTTGTTTGCAAGAAGACCTGCTGTTTGCGTCCCGCTCACTTCTACGAACAGGAGAATCCGTTTATCATGGTGCAGAGAGCATAGAGATTGGGCATAGGATCAATGGGCGACCGTTCTCTTCACTGATGAGTCCCGGTTCAGCCTATACACCGATTCTCGCCGTACGTTCATATGGAGAGAACCAGGGACCCGCTATCTACCCTCCAATGTTCGTGAAATCGACCATTATGGCGGAGGAGGTTTAATGGTCTGGGCAGGCATCATGTTGGATGGCCGCACACCTCTCCATGTCTTTGAAAGAGGCACTGCGACTGATGTGAGGTATAGGGATGAGGTCTTGGAGCCCTATGTTCGCCTTTTCAGGGGTGCAGTTGGCCCTGAGTTCATTTTAATGGACGATAACGCGAGGCCACATAGAGCTCTTCTGGTCGACGAATTTCTAGAGAGTGAGGATATTCGCCGGATGGATTGCCCAGCCAGATCTCCAGACCTTAACCCTATAGAGCATGTCTAGGACGCTCGAGGGAGGGCAATTGCAACTCGCAACCCCCCTCCGAGAACCATCTGGGGAATGAAAACAGCGTTGCTGAACGAGTGGGACCAATTGCCACAGGAAATGATAAACTGCCTTATTTCAAATATGAAATCACGCTGCGAGACCTGTATATCTGTAAGAGGGGACCATACCCCCTATTAACACATCTATTAACCCATTTCTTTGTTTATTCTGCAACCGCTGTTTCATACCTTCCGACTCCAACGAGTGTTACGCACGATCATGCGTGTGTATTACAATTATTGAATGGTTATTTGTTTTGTATTGTATCAATGTATGTAAATATAAAATTTCATTAAAATCGGTACAGTAGTTCTAGAGATAATTGACCAAGTCTGCAAATTCTCTTAATTTCTTACACCAGTGTATTTATATTAAATTGAAATAGATTGAATTTGATTGTTAAATTTGAATTTATTCTTATTTATTGAAATAGACTGCAAAAATTTTTTGCACGTGAGTAAGTTGTATGATTTTTTAATCTGATTTTCTTAAGTTTATATATTAATTTTTTTGCTTAATATATTTATACATAGCATATTTATAGCATATTAGATTGTATACATAGCATATTAGTTAGATTGTGCAAGTCGGATTGAAAAATCATCGGTAAGCATGCTTTTTTTTCCAAGAACAAAGACTTTTTTTTAATTATGAACTCGGATTATTACAACATTTTTAATTATAACATCAGATTGAAAAACAGCTAATATTCTGTAAAAATTTCTAATATTTTAACAAAGTTATGAACCTTTTTTTTTTGGAACTGTTCAATTATTTATCGTCAAGTTTTGACGGGTGCTATCTAGTAGATTGTAGATCTTACTAGCCGCTGGGCGACCAGCATGGTCGCTTTTGTAAAACAACTCAACTGAAAATAACATATGTAAGGAATGTTACCATTACCTGTCATCATAAATATGCGTTGTTAAGGGGTATTATTCATAAGGCTGATTCTGAAACATCGTGGTTCAAAAATATGAATTTCCATTACTTCAGATCAGAGTTAAAGATAAGTCTGAGAAACCCAACACCAATGATTTTAAAAATTACATCCCTCTCTGTATGTACTATTTTTCAAAATTAGGATATCTACACTTTATCATTACTTCAAATAAAAAATTGTTCGGGAAAAATTTTTTCACTTAAAGAAATGGAGTAAAAATTCAGCAAGTACTAAAATATAGTGTGGATTACATCACTCTCTGTGTGTACTATTGTTCACAATTCAGATATCTACACTTAATCATGTCAAATAATAAATTGTTGGGACAATTTCTTCCGCTGATCAACTTATAAAATGGAGCAAAAATTCAGCAAGTACTGAAAAAAGTGTATAAAATTAACTATTACTGGCTGTAGGTTGCTATGCCGGCGACGATTAAGCCTAACCTCGCGATCATTTATGCTCTCTCTTTCATGCCTCTCTCTTAATGAATTGTTTCTTCTTCGGTTTCTTTTTTGAGAATGTTCCCAATTTTCACTTGATCGTGCAGCTCGCTTTCGAGCATTCCTGATTTCAGTGCGTAAATCCATGTTGACACGCGGCTGCAAATTGCGGACGGCTGCTAATGTTTACATCTGGTAGTCGCAGCCGTTGCCATTCGGAGTGTAGAAATATCGTCGATTTTTGTGCAACATGACTACGCGTTTTTTATATATAGATTATTAAATACCCATTCTGAAATAATCATTTTAATTAATGGATACACCCCCTATTTCATTGAAAATCGTAAGTGTACGAACACTTTTGTCAGCCACTGTATGTTTTAAGGAATTTGATTAAATTAACAGTTTTGTCCGCCCATTAATGCATTCAGAACATCCTCTTCTGGAATATTTAATAGCCCTTTAAAAATTAAAATTAAATAAAATAAACACGAAATTTTCTTATTTATGAAAACTTCGTAATATTTGTTCATCATGTCTGTTGGACCTCTCATGATATATATAAATATTTTTGAAGTTTAAAATAAGTTAACATTTTGGGGTTCTTTCCCATAACTATATTTCTGCATTTCAGAAAATAAATAAATGAAAATTTAAACGAATAAATAAATTGGAAGAAAAGGCATGCAAATTACTCTTCAAACCGATTTGTGGGCCTCTGGAAGATGCCAGCTAATCTAGTGATGCGACATCGATAACAAAACATCGATGTTTTGAAACATCGATATTCAATATTAAAACATCGATGCTAATAAAACATCGCCCAAAACCCATCGATGTTTTTAAACATCGATGTTTTAGAACATCCATTTTTTAAAACTGGTTTGTAACCTCTAACATTAATGTTTCTTCGGTTAGTCGTGGGGTGTGTGTGATTTAATTTTACTCTGTGATTGGGCTGACACAAATGACAAATATTTGGCTGCTTTTGCCTTGCTGCATTGATGACTCAAAATTCTCGTTGTAAATATCGCCATGTTTTGCCTTCAAATGTCCAGATAAATTCGTGGTATTGCCAGAAATTTTAAGGGACTTAAGGCAAATATTGCATTTCGTCAATTTTCCAGAGGTTTTGTAAAAATATTTCCAAACGGTACTTTTGGGAGGCATCTTACTAATAATATTAACGTCAACTTATATAAAACCAGAACGAAACAAAAACTTAAATGGATGCACTCGTGTATATACTATTTGTAAAATAAAACCCCATGGAAGGTTCTGGAGTGTCAGGAACATTCCAAGCTCTCTGATTGGTTCATTGGTTGTTAATTGCCATTTGTCTGTTTGCTAAGGAATCATTCCCCATTTTGTATTCGTCCTTTTCAGAATTCAGACTTACATTTACTGAGTGTGAAAATTATGCTACGCGGTAAAATTTTTTTATTACGGTACTTTTTCATTAAAAAAAAAAACATCAAGACAACGTAAAACATCGAGCACAAAACATCGATGTTAAAAAACATCGGTTCAATAAATCGATGTTTAAAACATCGATGTTTTTATCAAAACATCGATGTCGCATCTCTAAGCTAATCCCCTACTTTGCGCCACTTAACTGGTTAGCCCGGGAATGGAACCCTTAAGGTACCGTGGTAGAGAGAGAGCCGTGTATAGAGAGATGCGCTGTGTGAATCGACATACTTGATTATATCTTATTTATAATTCTGCAATGAATATCCCGTCCCGTCTTCCTTAGAATAAGCAAAAATGTAATGTCTAAATGGAACAAAACAGATAAGCAGAATAGAGCGCGCTTAGCAAAGGTTACATATCTAGCTTATTTTGCTTAAAATATTTGTTAACCCTTCATTTAAGAATAAGCAAAAATCTAAATGACTTAATGGAATAATAAACAAAAAAAGTAAAATAGAATAACCTCAGCAAAGGTTACATATTTAGCAATTTTTGTTATCCTTCTAAGAATAAGCAAAACTATAAATGACTTAATGGATTAAAACAAAATATAAATAATTACAAGATAATAAGAACTTTTTATATACCATGATTTTAAATTTTCTGTTGAATCATATAAACTTGACAATTCTATGTATTCATAAATACTGTTTTAAAATTTTTTTGATGAATAATTCCATCAACTTGAAAGAAAATGAAATTAATTGGAAGTTAACTTGCGTTTAACTTTTCGTTCCCGTCCCGGCCGATAGATCGCTGCACCAGTCTACAAAACAAAATTAACTGAAAGTAACTGAAAATTAATTTAATTCTGCTTAAAGATGGCTAAAAGTATTAAAAAAATGCATTGTCATCGTGTTCTGAGCTATTCCAAAAGTTTAAAATGTCTAGCTAGTCGGGAAGTTAGTTAAAAATCGATTGCAAGATTTGTAAGTGACAAACAAACACACACACACACACAAACAAACAAGAAAGCAAGTTAATAAAAACATGGTAAATAGAATTAACTTAACAAACGTTTTGCATTTAACTTATTTGCTAACAATTTTTGCTACCCCTCTATCTAAGACTAAGCAAATTCTACTATCTCAAGATTCAACAGTCTTTGTACTAGTATTATTTCGTTTCTGATGTCAAAGATTTCTTGCTGGATTCTGCCTTTATATTTGTCTAAGGTCTCTTTCAGATGAGGTGGTTAATTGATTCAACTAGTTGAACGGGCGTCTGTCAAGGTCACGTTAACAAAACTTGTGCATGCTGGCAAACCGCCTGGGCGGACGAGTTGACTGCGTGTGAAGGGGTTCGGGCGATTCCCCACCATTTGTTACGTGGCTACACTCCTCGTTCCTAACAGCTCCCCGTTCGACTAGTTGAATCAACTAACCGCCCAGTCTGAAAGAGGCCTAAATCTCTTAAGAAGAAATAATAAATGAAACTGATCTAAACTTGTGTTTACACGTGTAGTTGTTATTGTTCCTAATGTCCCCTGGCCCGAAGTTCCGGACCAAGTAAACCTAGAGTGTTCAGGTTGAGTAGTGCGACTCCGGTTTATAACAACACCACAAGGGTGCACGCGTCTCGTTCATCCGCGTCCATCGGTACCAGTCGCGATATCCTACTATGCTCGGTTCGTTCGGTCGCCCGTCCCCGTGGACTGCTCACTAACAACATACATACGTTTGTTTAACTTACATACGTTTGTTTACCTTCAGCTGTTAATTGTAGGATGGATATAATTTTATTTCCTGTCATACAATTCAGGCCCCACGAAGGATCGGACATTATAGGAAGTATGGATATAATTTGATTTCCTGTCATACAATTCAGGCGTCATAATGGATCGGACGTTAGGAAGTATGGACGTAATAAAACAAATATCAATAATTTTTTCAGTAAATGATGTTTTACGCTGGTTGCCTGCTCCTAAGTTTTACCTTTTATGCTCAATATACCTAACAATTATGTTTTTGCTTAGTTCTTTTGTCTTCTTTATTACTTTTCGTTTATAATTTGCACTGTTTCAACTCTTTTAGCTTTAATTGTGTATCATTTATATACAGCCTCACTTCAATGAGTTGACAATTCTATGGTTTTCTTTCATACTGTTTGAAAATTTTTTGAGTACTGAAAAATGTTAAAACATTCCTGTTCTGAGATACATTCTCAGTTATATATGTGTATATTGTGGGCGAACAAATTACGACTTAAATTAAATTTCAGCCACAACATGGCGTCTTGACTATTTTCGGATGAGCTTAATGAGTTAAGTACGTGAATTAAGACTATTAAGCAATGTGTGCATAGACATGTAACCTATTTTGAACATTTAACGTTGTACTGATGATATTAAACTTAACGAAAATGTCGAATATTACCGCATGAAATCTTTTTTTTCTCGAAATAGATGGCGCCACTACCGAAAAAAATGACTTGCAGAATAAAGTGAATTCAGAAATCAATGATCAAGAAATTTTCCTGTAGTAACTACAACAAAAGGCATGCAAATAAAAACTACTCATCTTAGTTCGAATTCATGCATGAGGAAATGAAGACCAAAGGAATTATTAACTATTACGCCTAACTCTGTTGATGATGACTTTGCGGTTTGGCGTAAAAACGGCAATAAAGCGCTAATTATGTGCCCCATTCTTGTTGATAATATTGTTTTCGCTATTCATTGCTTTTCGCTCCCGTTTTAAGTTTCGTTTTGAAGATTTTCTTTATTTTTTTAGGTTATGAAAGTCATTTGACAAAGATCTTTTATAAAAGAAGTTTGACGAGAAATATGACAGTGTAATACCTCAACTTTGATAAAAGATAACTTTTATAAAAGTTGAGCTCTTCTTCAAAGTTTTATAAAAGATTTCGGTGCCCGGATGTTATAAACAACATTTCGAGCAATAGCATGTTAAAAAAATACAAATGTGTGGAAAACGCGGGAGATAAAGAACAAGATTTCGATTCAAAATAGTTTTAACTCTAATTAAAAATTTCGCACTAATGACAAAACAGAAATACACGAAAAATATTCAAAATGAGTATGTGAAAAACGCAAATCTTTCGAAGAAAAAGTCTTAGGATGCTGAAATTTTGCATGGTGGTTACTCCTAAGCTCTACATGCCCACTAAGGAATATTTTTAAAAAGTACAAATTTTAAGAGGGTTAAAAGGGACTTAACCCCCTCCCCCTCTGAAAAAAACCCATTGTATCTGTGAAACCATAGGACCCAGGAAGCTGAAATTTCGTATGGTGGTTCCTCTTAAGCCCTAGGTACCCACTAAAAAATCTTTTTGAAAAATGCAAATTTTAAGGAGGTTAAAAGGGGCTTAACCCTCCTCTAAAAAAACCCCATTGTATCTCTGGAACCATAAGGCCTAGAAAGCTGAAATTTTGCATGGTGGTTCCCCTTAAGCGCTAGGTATACACCAATAAATCTTTTTTAAGAGCTCGAATTTTAAGGGGTTTAGCCCCCTCCCCCCTAAAAAATCCCACTGTATCTCTGGAACCATAGGGTCTAGGAAGCTGAAATTTTGTATGGTACTTCCCCTTAAACTCTAGGTACAATCAATAAATCTTTTTTAAGAGCTCGAATTTTAAGGGATTTAGCCCCCTTAAATAGAAATAACTTTTATAAAAGATCTTTGTCAAAGAACTTTGATAGTGTAATAGGAGTATTTTGAGGTTATAGCATTTCTTTTATGTATAACTGTTATAAAAGATACAAATAACTTTTAAAAAATATCTTTGTCAAAGAACTTTGATGTGTAATATAGGCCAAAAGGAAGAAGATGCAGTGTCTTTTTTCCAGATCCGTGGAATTTTGCCCAGTTAGCGTGTATGCCCGAACTTTCACAACATGCGTGCCTATTTTAATCGACCAGTAGCTGGAGATGTAATATTAAAGATTGCGGCAAAACAGTCAGAATTCACCAGGAAAACTGGTTCTACGGTTCCCGATTGCCATTATTTTAAATTCCGGACCAAGTAAACCTAGAGTGTTCAGGTTGAGTAGTGCGACTCCGGTTTATAACAACACCACAAGGGTCGGAGTTGACCGAGCAACCCCCAGGGGCGAAATCTGGGGGGCGGGGAATCGTACCATCCCCACCAACTGACCTTATAGATGGACTTTCCGGTCTACGGATTTAATGTACCCATATCTGGCCTAGCCACGAAGGTATTTAACGGCGCTTGTCGGGATTCGATCCGAGCACCCTCGGTGCCAACAGCCGACGTGCTATCACTAGGCTACCTCTGGCCCATATACATAACGTATAACATATAAAACGAATTTCGACCAAAATACCTTTATGTATTAATCACTCAGTGTAAATATTATTGAGTTGAATAATCAATTGAGTAAATAGATTAGACAAGTTGGGGAAAAATATTTGGCGTCGAATCAGTTGACGAAAATATATAGCCTTAGGGTCGATTTATACAGGCACGTAAAGGGAACGTAACGGGAACGAGCCGAGCCCGAGCGCCGGATGCATGTGTTTATACAGAGACGGGAGTAGAGAGTGGCGGGAACGTGTTTCATTAGTTGTGAAAGATTTGTAACGTCATGGCGCGGTTTCATTTTTCAGTTAAAGATTTAGCCATTATCACACTTTTGTTAGAGTAGCAGGAAGAGGAGAGCCAGGGCCGTGCTTAGAGATGGGCGAACTGGGCAACCCCCCAGGGCCGCCATTTTTATTTCTCATAGCAACACTTTTCTAAATGTTACGGGTTTTTAAAGAAATCCCTCATTTTTCGCGGTTTCTATAATTCAACTTATAAAAATATATATGTTTCGATTTCTTCTAAAGAATCGTAGAAAGAATCTTAACTGACAAACTACCCTTTTGGTTCGAAAAATTTCTCGGTTAAAAAAACATGATTTATCTTCAATTCAGTTATAGTAAACCCCTGATTATCAATCCTTTTTTTCAATATCAGTTTCTACTATCTGTCAGTCACTACATACAGTCATTTGAAGAATTATAAACCGTTTTGTCGGACTTGTTCGTTTTCACGGAATAGTTGCAAACTGAGAAAAACGTGAACATATCCTTGTGAACGAATACTAATACCATTTGGTCAAATGTTTGCTCTATTCAAAGCAAACAATAGACAAGACATTTCTCCAGGGAGTGTAATACAAATAAGTAAATGCGCTCCAAACCTGTTGGGAAGAAAGGGGTCTGAAGGCTGAAGGAGTGAGGTAAACAAACAATGGCTTTTACTTGTTCTCTCTATCATTATAATGGATTTTATTTCCCACTTTTCCGACAAGAATTGAAAATATTACAAAGCAGGTACAATCAGAATGCTTTGAATACGGATTGCACGCCTGTCCTCCTTGGCAGTTATTTCTAATGAAAATGATCTCTCATCATCTTTGGACTTTTCACTTTTAATATACAATTTTGCTGCTCAGAAAGCAAGAAAAATTACTTTATAACCAACAAATCCATACATGTAAGTATTTGTTTTTAACAATTTACACTTTCTAAATCGTGTAAATAATTTTTCCATTGTTTCATTATTCTTACAAATTGATAAATTTTATATTTTAGTGGACCAATTGTAATTTCAAGTATAATTTTCTCCTATTGCCTTCCGAATTGTCATTTTGAACTTTGGATTCATGTATTTTGATGGGCCAAATCGTACAAAACCTCTCACCAGCTCAATGAGTTTTCATCATCCATATTAAATATTAAACATAAATAACAGTATGTAAATTATATCACGAATATCCACTTTTTACTTTCTGCCATGAACGAGAGACGGCCGAGCAGTGAACGACTTCCTGCTTCGAATCGTTGGCGCCGATTCTCGGCCGGGAATCGGACGTGTCACGGTGCAGTATATAGGTCGATTTATATAGCGACGTGAAGTGAACGTAACGGGAACGAGCCGAGCGCGCGACGAGTCGTCGTAATCATTTCCTCCCTGTTTTTCAATGGAACTGTCTATACTGCGCCGTGACACGTCCGATTCTCGGCGGATTCCCGGCCGAGAATCGGCGCCAACGATTCGAAGCAGGAAGTCATTCGCTGCACGGTCGTCTCTCGTTCATGGCAGAAAGTAAAAAGTGGCTATTCAAGATATAATTTACATACTGTTATTTATGTTTTATATTTAATATGGATGATGAAAACTCATTGAGCTGGTGAGAGGTTTTGTACGATTTGGCCCATCAAAATACATGAATCCAAAGTTCAAAATGACAATTCGGAAGGCAATAGGAGAAAATTATACTTGAAATTACAATTGGTTCACTAAAATATAAAATTTATGAATTTGTATGAATAATGAAACAATGGAAAAATTATTTACACGATTTAGAAAGTGTAAATTGTTAAAAACAAATACTTACATGTATGGATTTGTTGGTTATAAAGCAATTTTTCTTGCTTTCTGAGCAGCAAAATTGTAGATTAAAAGTGAAAAGTCCAAAGATGATGAGAGATCATTTTCATTAGAAATAACTGCCAAGGAGTACAGGCGTACAATCCGTATTCAAAGCATTCTGATTGTACCTGCTTTGTAATATTTTCAATTCTTGTGGGAAAAGTGGGAAATAAAATCCATTATAATGATAGAGAGAACAAGTAAAAGCCATTTTTTGTTTACCTCACTCCTTCAGCCTTCAAACCCCTTTCTTCCCAACAGGTTTGGAGCCAGGGCCGCCCCTGAGAGGGGGGGGGGGAACTGGGGCACTTTGCCCCAGGCCCCCCAACTGCCGGAGGGGCCCCAAAAATTTAAAAAAAAATTATTTATTAGATTTCCTCCGAAAGAAAATTCTGAAATTTGTACCGTACTTCAGAATTCAAAATAATCTCCTGAAAAAAGGGCCACCCCCCCCCCCCAAAAAAAAAATAAATAAATGAAAAAAAATTATTCGATTAATCTGATTTCTTGGGGCCCCCAACAGAAGTTTGCCCCAGGCCCCGTAAAGTCTCTGGGCGGCCCTGTTCGGAGTGCATTTACTTATTTGTCTTACACTCCCTGGAGAAATGTCTTGTCTATTAGTAGAACTCCTTCTTCGTAGAACGAGTGGGTAAAGGCGGTGAGAGACTTCACACACACAAATAAAAGGTCATATTCTTTTTAGCTGCCAAACTTTAATTGATCTTTAAATCAGCACATTACACAAACATATAAAATAAAGGAATAAACAACTATGTAGTCATAGGCAGATCCTCACATCAGCCAATATGTTCGCCTCCTTCCTCCTTCTACTTTTTCTACTAAAAAAGTCGAGTTGAGTTGTGTCTTCAGTTCTTACAACTCCCATCGGGGCAAGCACATCCGTCACATGAGTGTCGATGTTGCTAAGGAAAATAAAACTCGGAACAAGTATTTGTTCTATCACACACAAGTAAAGATATTAAGGTGAGAGCTCTTCATTATGCAGCTCCCACTTAATATAAACAATATACATACAAATTTATAAACATAATACATATATTCCAAAAAAACATTAACCAAATAACATAATCAATAGCAATATTGTATTACCACACCATTTAAGATCAAGTATATACATGAAAAGATAAATTCTTAAAATTAATTAGGAGAATCAAATTTTAATCTAGACAAAGCATCAGCATTACCATGGCGACTACCCTTTCTATATGTGACGCTCATATTATAACGTTGTAGAGCTAATGCCCAGCGAGAAAGCTTTGCACCATGAGGGGCACTTTGAGTTAAATAAGTCAATGGGTTATGATCAGAAATTATTTGTATTTCAGCACCAAATATCCACGTATCAAACTTTTTCAATGCCTCAAGGACACAAAAAGCTTCTCTCTCAATGGTTGACCACTTCATTTGGCATGAATTCAACTTTTTACTAAAGAATGCAATCGGTACTTCCTTTCCTTGTCCATCTTTTTGAGCTAAACATGCACCGATTGCTGTGGCCGATGCATCTGTATATAACTGGAAGGGTTTATCAAGATCTGGAGTATGTAAGGAAGGCATTTTGACCAACTCCTCCTTGAGTTTCGCAAAAGCTTGGTCAGCATCAGTACTCCATGGTATGGCGGTTGGCACACTTTTCTTAGTCAAATTTGTCAAAGGTAACACAATTTGTGAAAATTGTGGTATATAATCACGGTAGTAGCTAGCTAGTCCAAGTAAACTTCTTACTTCTTTCTTCGTAGTGGGCTTTGCTAATCTTTTTATAACTTCAACCTTCTCTGGATCTGGGGAATGTTGACCGGATCCAATCAAATGGCCTAAGAACTTCACTTGAGTTTTACCAAACTCACACTTTTCTAAGTTTACTGTTAAACTTACTTCCCTTAGTGTCTTGAAAACGCTGTTTATGTGATTAAGATGTTCCGCCCACGTTTTAGAAAATATGGCCACATCATCAATATATGAACGACAATATGCTTTATGAGAAGCTAGGGCCTTGTCTATCGATTTCTAGAACGTACTCCCAGCATTTTTCATTCCAAATGGTAACACGTTCCATTGATAATGGCCAGAATGTGTCACAAATGCTGTATAAGGCTTGGATTCTTCCTTCATTGGAATTTGCCAATATCCCTTGGTGAGGTCGATTACAGTAATAAATGTTGCTTGTCCTACCTCAAATAACAGATCTCTAGCTATTTTCATGGGGTAAACGTCTGGGATTGTAAAACTATTCAGTAATCTAAAATCAATGCATAACCTAACGCTTCCATCCTTCTTAGCGACACAAACTACTGGATGAGCCCATTCACTGTCACTTGGCTCAATGAGGCCCATATCTAACAACTCTTTGATCTGCCGATCTACTTCTTTTTGTAAACTAATAGGGACCCTGTACGGTTTGAGTCTCCTTGGCGAACAGTTCTCCGTAACTTTAACAGAATGTCCTTCAACCTTGGCGTGTCCGGGCTTGGAACTGAATATATCTACATATTTCCGGAGAATATCAAAGAGTTCCTGGGTTTGTTCCCCTGATAAACTAGTACTTTTCATATTATGAATGTGTTTTCTGATATCTTCAATATTTTTATTCCTCTTGTCAGCAGGTGCATAGTGAATTGTCCCAAAATCTTCATCTAGTTCGAAAACCATACCAACATGATTTATTCTTTGAATGTAAGGTCGGAGCCTATTTATGTGGAGTTCCCTGATACTCCCATCTTCCATTTCGACTTTTGCGGAATGTGGTCTAGTAAGTTGTATAACTGTGGCAGGTCCAATCCAAGTATTTAAAAGTTTGTGAGAGGACGAAGGTAACAGTACTAAAACCTTTTCGCCAACAACAAAAGATTTTTCCTTCGATCGAAGATTATAATTAGAAGAATATCGTTCTTGAGACTTCTCTGCATTCTCGGATGCAATTTCATGAGCTTTTCTTAGGTTTTCAGTTAAATTTTGTAAATAATTCACAATTGGACGAGATGCAGTGGTTGGGATACTCCGCTTGCCTGTCCAAACTTCTTTTAACAAAGATAAAGGACCCGGAGGTAATCTCCCATAAACTAACTGGAATGGTGACAACCCAGTAGTGCTGTGTGGTACTTCTCTATACGCGAATAAAAGATAAGGAAGATGCAAGTCCCAATCTCTGCCATATTCTTGAATATTTTTGTTCATCATCTCTTTTAAAGTTCGGTTCCAACGTTCGACAGCACCCATACTCTCAGGATGTCCTGGAGTGGAAAAACGTGGAGATACGCCTAGGAGATTTTCAAAAGCCTGAGTGAGCTTGGATGTAAAATTTGTACCTTGATCGGTACAGATCATTTTAGGGAATCCGGTCTGAGTGAATATCTTCATTAACACGTTACATGTAGTTTTGGCACTAATTTCTCTTACTGGTATGGCTTCTGCCCATCTAGTACACAGATCCACAGCACATATTACAAAACGATGTTTTCTACCCGATGGAGGTTCTAATGGTCCTATACAATCTACGCTCCATACTTCAAACGGAGTTTCAGGTCTGACAATAGGTTGTATAGGGATCCTATCCTTATATGTAGCCACTTTTCTCATTTGACATTCTTTGCAACTTCCACAATATTCTTTTACGTCTTGCTTGACTGTAGGCCAGTAAAATGAGTACTTAATACGCTGAGTGGTTTTCTTTTCCCCAAGATGGCCAGCTAGTGGGATTTCATGTGCCATTTTTAACACAATGTTCCTCTTTTCTATTGGTAACACGACTTGCTTAATATTTTCGCCACAGATACATTCATTATGCTGTAAAATTCCATGGTCAATAAAATAAGAGTTTTCTCGTTTTTCTGCCCATTCAAAACATTTCTTAAGCGTTTCATAATTTTTCTGAAGTTTGACGAACTCTAAGTTTGTCTCTTCTATTGTGCGATCATCTTTTGCGTTTTGTAGAGACTCATTTCCGCTCACTGCTAACACTGTACTGGTTATATTCGGAAGCATGTCCTTGTCATCCTTATATCCCGTCACTTCACTATTCGGTTCTTTTAATTCTGAGACTGACGTCTCCGAACAATGGCTATTCCCGTGGAGTTCGATATTTTCTTTGAGCATAGTGTACGCTGAAAAGCTTAGTAATAAATCATTAGTAAGTCTCTTTGAAACGGCACAGGTGACTGGAACATCCCCATGTAAATCGTCATTAATTTTCATTCCAAAGATTCTGAGAGGAGTTGTTTCACTTTCCCCAAAAGCTGAATTTATTTCTATTTTGCCTTCTCCTTCATAAGGCATATCGGCTACCAAATCTTCTCGCACTACGGATATTTGTGCGCCCGTGTCTACGATACCATTCAGAACTACATTTCCACATTTGATTTCGACGATTTTTAAATCATCCACGCCATCATAAATATCCACTGATTTGGATACTGGAATGGAAATTTTAGCTGTCAACACATCTGATTTATCATCTTTTATAGTAGTTGACTTTTGAACTAGGTTATTTTGTGCGGTAACAGGAATATTTTTAGACTGATGATTTTTCGTACAAAACTTTGAAGTGTGACCTTCCTTTCCACAAGTAAAACAAGTTGGTTTGAATTTAGATCTATATAAATCCTCATTTCGGCGTTGTGGTGTCCATTTGGTTGTGTTTTGAGGTGAAGAAAATGGTTTACTCTTGAATGTCCGTTCTGGAGGTGGAGTATGAGGACGAAATTTTTCATTTACCTTGTCCTTAGAAACCGTTCCCAAGGATTTCTTTGCTGTACTGCGTATACTATCATATTCATCTAATCTGTCCGCCAACTTGGACGGGGAAGTAAATTTTGTCCATTCATCTAAGAGATGTTCTCGCACTTCAGGTGGTACCTTTTTCTTGAGCTGATCTGTAATGATTAGATTCTTCAATCCTTCAAAATCTTTGATATCTAGACCTCCAATCCATTCTTCGAAATAATTTGTTATTTCATAACAAAAATCCCTCCAAGATTTCTCAGCTATCTTCTGATGCATCACGAACTTTTTCCTAAAACTTTCAGGATTCAATTTAAATCTTTTTAGCAAAATTGTTTTAATATACTCGTAATCCTCAAATTTCTCTTCCGATTCTCTACTAATTAATTGAACGATTTCAGATGGTAATAACGTTAAAAGACACGATACCCAGTCTTTAGTATCTATGTTGACTCTTTTGGCTTGTCTTTCAAACAGAGATAAATAAATCGTGATGTCATCTTCACGCAAATTAAATCTAGGCATAAGCTTAATTAATTCTGAGCAATGTTGCCCACTGTTATTGGAAACCGTAGAAGAGCTTGACCGACTTTTAGATTCGATTTCGAGCTTTCTCAATTCAAACTCCATTTGTTCTCTTTTCTGCTGAGCTTCCAACTCCATTTGCTTCTGCTGAGCTTCCAACTCTCTTTGCTTCTGCTGAATTTCCAACTCTCTTTCCTTCTGCTGAATTTCTAACTCTCTTTGCTTCTGCTGAACTTCCAACTCCATTTGATTTTTCTTGGAGACTTCTTCCTCGAGTCTGGTACTAATGATCATCTCTAATGTTCCCTTTACAAATTCTTCATCATAAGATTTACTTTCTATAATAATTTTTCTGAGATCTACTATTCTCATTTCGGGAGTTGGTTTTTCCCCCATCTCTTCAGCTAAATTACGTAAATCTTCTTTTTTACCCTTAGTTAAAAATGCCATGGTGCTTAGTGTCTAGTAACCCCTTATTTTATAAATATATCTAGCCAAAAATATAATTCTTAGAACAAACAGGGATTTTTTTCAGAAGCCCCGAAAAATAATATATATATATCTGACGATAAATGACTCATGGGGTTAAATCTAATAATACACTTCTAAACATATACTACACTAATAAACACCAAAAACCAAAGTTTTATTTTTAACACTAACTGTGTCAACCCTTGAATACAGTAATTAATACAAGTTCAAATAAATACCTAATAACACCCAATAACCATTAATGTGTAGTTAGTAAGTACTACACGTAAACAAACTGTTCGAACTAACGTGCTATAATATTTTAACCACAGAAACAAAATATCATACTTTCAAAAAAAAATATTAACAAATCCAAGAACAAACATTAAAGTTTCGTTTTCACAAAACTGTAAAAAAAAATCTCAAAACCTTCGATAAAAATATTGTATGCACAACTCAATTTTGTAAAATTTCCAATAATGAATGTTAAATGTCACCAACAGAACCGATAATATTTTATCAGAACACTATATAAAATAATCAAACGTATTTATTTTATTCCACGCTATTCGTCAACCTTAAATATCCCACTTAAAATGTAATTATACAATCCTTATGCTAAGAATATCCATCAAGAATAAATCCCAAGTACGTATATCATACAGTAAAATAAAACCAAAACGAAATCCACAATTCTATCGAAATTATTCCATTTATAATATGCATAAACAATGATTTGTTACACACAAAAAAATAACATAAAATCGTTCTTATTTAAGTCATTTCCTGAAAACCGTTTAAAATAACTTGGCATGGGGCCAAAACAGAACCAGAAGTTCTTAAGAATACACTGATGTACAAAACAGAACCAGAAGTTCATAAGAATACACTGATGTATGATTTTACATAGGTTGACTTTCGAATTACTAAATGTAATTGCTAAACAAAATAAATTCAGACAACAAATCTTAACTTATTTGATATGTAATATCTTCAAATTTAAATGCAGTGCATTAGATGAATTGTCGTTTGCAAAAACTGATTAAACATGCGTTTAACAAAACTATTCTTAATTATCTGGGGCGAAAATTCCAAATCGAAAGGAAAAAATATTTTTCCCCTTGAAAGTACAACAACACTAAAAATTAAAATAAAATATACAAACAAATAATACTCGGAATACTGACGTATTCTTTTTGATTTTCTCTGGCGAGAATTCGTTTTTTCTTCTCTGACGAGAAACAGAAACTTTATGTCCCGGGATAGAACAACTTTAAACACTCTATTCCTAGATAATTTCGCCCAGACAATTAAAATATTAAAATGCGGGAGCATGCATTTACACAAAAAATAAAAGCTCTCACCTGATACGATCCTTCCGACTGCGCCAGTAGAACTCCTTCTTCGTAGAACGAGTGGGTAAAGGCGGTGAGAGACTTCACACACACAAATAAAAGGTCATATTCTTTTTAGCTGCCAAACTTTAATTGATCTTTAAATCAGCACATTACACAAACATATAAAATAAAGGAATAAACAACTATGTAGTCATAGGCAGATCCTCACATCAGCCAATATGTTCGCCTCCTTCCTCCTTCTACTTTTTCTACTAAAAAAGTCGAGTTGAGTTGTGTCTTCAGTTCTTACACTATTGTTTGCTTTGAATAGAGCAAACATTTGACCAAATGGTATTAGTATTCGTTCACAAGGATATATTCACGTTTTTCTCAGTTTGCAACTATTCCGTGAAAACGAACAAGTCCGACAAAACGGTTTATAATTCTTCAAATGACTGTATGTAGTGACTGACAGATAGTAGAAACTGATATTGAAAAAAAGGATTGATAATCAGGGGTTTACTATAACTGAATTGAAGATAAATCATGTTTTTTTAACCGAGAAATTTTTCGAACCAAAAGGGTAGTTTGTCAATTAAGATTCTTTCTGCGATTCTTTAGAAAAAAATCGAAACATATATATTTTTATAAGTTGAATTATAGAAACCGCGAAAAATGAGGGATTTCTTTAAAAACCCGTAACATTTAGAAAAGTGTTGCTATGAGAAATAAAAATGGTGGCCCTGGGCGGTTACCCAGTTTGTTCACCCCTAAGCACGGCCCTGGCTCTCCTCTAACAAAAGGGTGATAATGGCTAAATCTTTAACTGAAAAATGAAACCGCGCCATGACGTTACAAATCTTTCACAACTAATGAAACACGTTCCCGCCTCTTTCTACTCCCGTCTCTGTATAAACACATGCAGCCGGCGCCCGGGCTCGGCTCGTTCCCGTTACGTTCCCTTTACGTGCCTGTATAAATCAACCCTAAGGCCTCTTTCAGACGAGGCACATTTCTTGATTCAACTGACTTGCCTTGTTTATTTTCATGTAGTTGACTGCCGTGTGAGGTTCTTTTCACACGAGGCGCGGCGCCCAATTCAAGGCGAAACCTTCTCTTCTGGGGTTGTGGCAACGCTTCGTCAGCAGCTACACGCAGGCGAAAACGCGACTGAAAAATGATGTGGAAGAAGACAGTTTACTACATTAAATTATGTGTATATATTCTATCCATAGGCCATACTTTAATCTACACCTAAAATAATTACAATGTTTCCCATAAAAATATTTTTCAGGCAAATGTATTGTAATATACAAAAAATATCAAAGGAAAAAAAAAATTCTGTAAAAAAATAATGATATGTACTTAACTAAATTTAGATAGAATTCGTATAAACATAGAAGATATGCATGTATACAAAATTTTAGCAATTTGGGACGATTAGTTTTGAAGAAATAGTGCGCACAAGTTTCAAAATAACAGCTTTTAGAAAAAGCCATTTAAAGTTTAAATTTTCTATAAATTACTTTACTATTAGCTTTATACATTTGGCTATAAAATCGGTTGTAATATCGACTTCATTTTTTTCATAAGATTCCTTTTATTCCATTCTTCATAATTAAATCATAATAAAAAAATGAGTTTTTTTAAGGTTTTAAGGTGATTTCCCTCCTTACATTTTTAAATTTCAAAAACTTTAACTTAAATATTATACCTTTCTTCTAATAATACCTTTCTTTTACACCAATTTTATAACACAATATTGGTCTTTGATTTATAATGATGTAGGGGAATATAGATTTAAGAAAGCATCATAACATGGCACTCAGGTTTTTATTTACAAAAATACAAAATGTATTATTTTTATATTTGCTCTGCTAATTTTTTAAATCGCATTTCTTTTATTTGTAGGACCACTATACCTCATTCTTACTTTAAAAAAAAATTTATAATAATTAAATTGCACACCTGAAAGGGTTAATGCAAAAACCTCCCTCATATGAAAACTATTCAAATTGTAGGCATAAGGCGATGTTCACATTTGCGAATCTAGATAAATTTAATTAAATAATGGGTAAATTCGCGCAATTTGGTGTTCCCACATATATATTTAAGTGTAACAGTCATAACCTGTACAAATCGATGTAATGCTGTTTGATAAGTAATGTAAAGAGAGTAACGTATGTCACCATAGAAACATAAAATAAACAACCAATGATAAAAAATATATGTTGAAATGACCAAATAAATATTTCTATTCATTTTTTTAATGATAATGCGGCTTCTAAATAAATTTTTTAAAAAATTCTAAAAAAGTTAAAAATTTTCTTTTAATTTTGGAGTTTTTAACCACCATTAACAAAATAACAAATGAACTTTTAAATTTGAATGGTACCGACTACTTTATTGAGCAGGCATCTGTATTTATTTATATCGATATTTGCAAGGGTTCTGGGACGTCTGCGACAACTAAGAAGTTGGAAATTTGGGCTATTCTTTTAAAGCCCATATCTTATACAAATATGCATGTATCATTATGATTTTTTTATGTTAATTTAGTAAGACCTTTATGAATATTTTAAGATAAAAAAATTCTTTTTGGATTGAAAGGTAAATTTAAAATAACAATATAAACATACTTTTCCCCCTGAAATTTTTGAGGTATTCACTTTGTAACACTTTTTCAAAAATTTAGTGAAAATCTTACCTTGAAATCTTGTGTGATGATCAAACACAGTTTATTTTATATAGTTAACCTAACCCATTTAAATCTTTGTTACACTATTTAAAATTTTTTTTTAAAAATTATAAATTTCACTTATGAGAAATCTGCATATTTTTGTCATACATTTTCACCATTTACAAAAATATCTTAAGGTTTAAAAATAAAAATATAGGTTATATTGATACAAGAGCACTTATTCTATTGACGTTTAAAATTACAGAGATGTACTTGCAACAGATTTTGCAGAAAGTGTACCATTACATGAAAAAATCACATTTTGAGAAAAACGCAAAAAATACTTTCCCATTATATGGGATTTAAATGTATGTTTACATTTTTAAGTTGCTAATAATTGTTGTTAGAGTGTCAAAAAGTACATAAATTATATATATTTGTAATCTGCAGAATCTGCTCTATTTTTTAAGCCACAAATTCAAAAATGAATTTATTTGAAGTCGGAATGAAATTTGCGTGCCAATTCCCTCCAAGCTTCACCCCTTTTAATTTTATCGCTATATTCATCACACCTCATGTCCCATATCGCGGGACTAATACGAATTTCTTCGATGAATTGTTCCACATTCAAACTTGCAATTGAAACGCTTTCCATACTGAACTGAGCTCATGCAGCTAGGCGGCTGGTGTGAAGAGCGTACCTTCAGTAATGTCTTTTGTGTTGAGTCTACTCATCGGGATGAGATCGTTATCGGCACAAGTGCCAGATGTCAAAATGTCTGGGCACTGAATTCACTCCGTGTGAAAAGGTTCCGGCGATTCCCATACATTTGCATGGTGGCTACACTCCTTGACAGTCGCTCGGAAATCAGTTTGATCAACTATGTGCCTCGTCTGAAAAGGGACTAAGGGTTGATTTATACAGCACGTAAAGGGAACGTAACGGGAACGAGCCGAGCCCGAGCGCCGGATGCATGTGTTTATACAGAGACGGGAGTAGAGAGTGGCGGGAACGTGTTTCATTAGTTGTGAAAGATTTGTAACGTCATGGAGCGGTTTCATTTTTCAGTTAAAGATTTAGCCATTATCACACTTTTGTTAGAGTAGGAGGAAGAGGAGAGCCAGGGCCGTGCTTAGGGGTGGGCGAACTGGGCAACCGCCCAGGGCCGCCATTTTTATTTCTCATAGCAACACTTTTCTAAATGTTACGGGTTTTTAAAGAAATCCCTCAGTTTTCGCGGTTTCTGTAATTCAACTTATAAAAATATATATGTTTCGATTTTTTTCTAAAGAATCGCAGAAAGAATCTTAATTGACAAACTACCCTTTTGGTTCGAAAAATTTCTCGGTTAAAAAAACATGATTTATCTTCAATTCAGTTATAGTAAACCCTTGATTATCAATCCTTTTTTTCAATATCAGTTTCTACTATCTGTCAGTCACTATATACAGTCATTTGAAGAATTATAAACCGTTTTGTCGGACTTTGTTCGTTTTCACGGAATAGTTACAAACTGAGAAAAACGTGAACATATCCTTGTGAACGAATACTAATACCATTTGGTCAAATGTTTGGTCTATTCAAAGCAAACAATAGACAAGACATTTCTCCAGGGAGTGTAAGACAAATAAGTAAATGCACTCCAAACAGGGCCGCCCAGAGACTTTACGGGGCCTGGGTCAAACTTCTGTTGGGGTCCCCAAGAAATCTGATTAATCGAATAATTTTTTATATTTTTTTATTTATTTTATTTTATTTTTTAGGGGGGGGGGGGCTTTTTTCAGGAGATTATTTTGAATTTTGAAGTACGGTGCAAATTTCAGAATTTTCTTTCGGAGGAAATCTAATAAATAATTTTTAAAATTTTTTTGGGGCCCCTCCGGCAGTTAGGGGCCTGGGGCAAAGTGCCCCAGTTGCCCCCCCCCTCTGGGCGGCCCTGGCTCCAAACCTGTTGGGAAGAAAGGGGTTTGAAGGCTGAAGGAGTGAGGTAAACAAAAAATGGCTTTTACTTGTTCTCCCTATCATTATAATGGATTTTATTTCCCACTTTTCCCACAAGAATTGAAAATATTACAAAGCAGGTACAATCAGAATGCTTTGAATACGGATTGTACGCCTGTCCTCCTTGGCAGTTATTTCTAATGAAAATGATCTCTCATCATCTTTGGACTTTTCACTTTTAATATACAATTTTGCTGCTCAGAAAGCAAGAAAAATTGCTTTATAACCATCAAATCCATACATGTAAGTATTTGTTTTTAACAATTTACACTTTCTAAATCGTGTAAATAATTTTTCCATTGTTTCATTATTCATACAAATTGATAAATTTTATAATTTAGTGGACCAATTGTAATTTCAAGTATAATTTTCTCCTATTGCCTTCCGAATTGTCATTTTGAACTTTGGATTCATGTATTTTGATGGGCTAAATCGTACAAAACCTCTCACCAGCTCAATGAGTTTTCATCATACATATTAAATATCAAACATAAATAACAGTATGTAAATTATATCTTGAATAGCCACTTTTTACTTTCTGCCATGAACGAGAGATGGCCGAGCAGTGAACGACTTCCTGCTTCTAATTGTTGGCGCCGATTCTCGACCGGGAATCTGCCGAGAATCGGACGTGTCACGGCGCAGTATAAACAGTTCCATTGAAAAACAGGGAGGAAATTATTACGACGACTCGTCGCGCGCTCGGATCGTTTCCGTTACGTTCCCTTTACGTGCCTGTATAAATCAACCCTAAATCGACCTTAAACATCAGTTGGCGAACAGAAAACAGTTTCTCGCCATCAGTGCCAAGCCATTGCGCCAAGCAAGAAATGAATCACGTGACTGGCAACGAGGCAACAACTCCGCTATTCAGAAATGTGTAAGGGCCTGCTCACATAGAATCCGTCAGCGTCAGCGTAAAATTTTATAACCAATCATGTACCAATCATTGGCCCTTTTAACCAATCAGCGTCAACGGTATCTTTAACGCTAACGCTGACGGATTCTATTGTAAGCAACATTGCAGTCCGTTAGCTTAGGCGTAAAAGTATTGAAATATATTTAACCAATGACAAACCTCCAGACGATTAGCAGCGAAATTGTTAAGGCCTATGATTGGTTTATTTCAGACTCCTCGCCATTTTTTCTTTTACGCTTACGCTAACGGACTGCAATGTGAACATACCTTAAGGTATGGGTATCTAAACTATGACCGTTTGAGGGCCACATTGCATAAAAAAAAAATTTGCTGGGCCACACATACAATATTTTTTCAACAAATTGAAATAAAAATTAACTCTATGTAGTTTTATTAAAATAAATTAAGTTCTTTTTATTATAATTTTTTTAAAATTTGAATTAGATATGTATAGGTACATATTTATTTTAAATTTGTAAAAGTTTCGTTTCATTTAGTTTGTATTTCATAAAGATGGAAAAAATTCAAATTAATGAGATGGATGAATTTGCTTTTGTTTAACAAGCAAATCGATATCGTGTTCAATAGACGAGGTTGCAATGCTTAATGCATTTTCAAGATGTTTGTCAGTGATCTTTGTCCTATTTTTGTTTTTTGTATGCTTCATTCTTGAAAATAATTGTTCACAAATATAGGTACTGCCAAAAGCTGAAGACATTAATAAAGCATGATTGTGAAAATTAGGATATTTATCCCGGGGTAGGTAATCTTTATAAAACTCCAGTAAAGAAACATTCCCAAATTTTTCTTTCAGTTGAATGTCACTTTGCAGTTCAATGTATTCCATTTGAAGATTTGAAGGTAATTTATTTATTTCTAGAGAAAATGGGGTAGAAAATATGTTGAAATACTCTTCATTTTTTCGAAAATCTTGAAATCTACTTTCAAACTCTTGAATTAAATCAAAAATTAATGCAGCATATTTTGCATATTTTGTGCAACTCACAGGTTTATGTGCAGCCAAAGTACTGAAATGTATCAAACATTTTACTTTTATTTGATTGTGCCAAAATTTCAACATTCTTTCAAACGCTGTTATTGTTTGGAACGAGTGGATACACACATAATTCGAAACGAAAATTCTCATGGCATACTAAGATGTTTTTATTTGAATTTTTATTTCAAAATAAATGTCAACGAATCGATTATACATGAAAAATGTCGCAAATATTTATTTTTTTAATAAAAATGTGTAAATTTGAATAGTTTCATAATTTGCGTTTGGGCCGCATTTTAAAGGCTTTTGGGCCGCACTTTAGACAAGCATGCCTTAAGGGGCTGATCATACTGCGTCCGTCAGCGTCAGCGTTACTCGTATATTTAACGAATTACAAACCTCCATACTATTAGCCACGAAATTGTTAAGGTCTGTGATTGGTTTAAAATATGTCAATTTGAGTAACGCTGACGCTGACGGACGCAGTGGGAACATGGCCTAAAACTCACGCTTTCGAACTGTACTACTGATATAATAAGATGTTCCACTTCCAAGAGTTCCACGCAGTTTATTTTGTGGAACTAGGCGTTCGAATGTATCTGTTTCGGCGTATTGTGATTACTAAACGTTGGACGAATAAATATCGGCCAATTACACGCCGCTTATACGTAACTAGCTTTATATACCCGGCGTTGCACGGGTGAACCCTTAATAAAGCCTACTTGTTTGATATGTATATTTGTATTTTATGGCAATCTATACCCCTCTCCACTGGTCATCATCCCATCAGCATATTATAATACCCCCCCCCCCCATGCTAATGTCAGCATTAAAATGTTTCTTTCAATTTTGATAACCCACTGGATCCCGGCCCTTCGAGGAGTTTGAGGGCTTCCCCGTACACCCTTGTGAAAATCGCTGGTTTCATAAACAAAGAATTACCTGACGTTGCCCAGGATAATAAAAATGAATGGAGTTAACCTGAGCTCTAGATGTATACTTACTAACAACCGAAATATATACAATTCACACACACACACACCTTTCCACACTTCATTTAATTAAGGTTGATCTCTCTCTTTTCTCCTACCACCAATTTGGTGTTCAAAATGGTGATATATAGGAAATATAAATTATTGGATTGTTTCTAGCAATTTTTTCAAAATCTAAAGCGAATGTCGAAAAATCGTGACATTGATCGTGTTTGTTACATTTAATCGTGTTTCTTACATTTTAAATCAAGAATCTTATGGATATCTGTTTCATTCTTTGAGATATGACGGAATATGTAAAAAACACGTAAAAACACGTTTAGCCCCCCTAACCCCCTTGGGGGCCGAATTTTGAAAAATCCTTAAATTGGTTTTTAGGTATTCATATTCCTTACATTTTAAAGCAAGAATCTTATGGATATCTGTTTCTTTCTTTGAGATATGAGGTAATATGTAAAAAATATGTTTTGCCCCCTCCCTCCCCCCCATGGGGCCGAATTTTGAAAATCCTGAAATTGGTTTTAATGTATTCGTGTTCCTTACATTTTAAAGCAAGTATCGTATGGATATCTGTTTCTTTCTTTGAGATATGAAGGAATACGTGAAAAACACGTTAAGCCCCCCTCCCCGTCCCCTGGGGCCAAATTTTAAAAAAATCCTGAAATTGGATTTAAGGTATTCGTGTTCCTTACATTTTAAAGTAAGAATCTGATGGACATCAATTTCCTTCTTTGAGATACGAAAGAATATGTAAAAAACACGTTTTGCCACCCTCTCCCCCTTGGGGGGCGATTTTTGAAAAATCGCTTCTTAAATGACGCCTTCAACACAAAAGTAATAAGCTCTTAAAATTTGATATCTGTATCTCCAATAGTTTTTGCTGGGTGTTGATTCCTTTATATATATAGATAAAACACGTAAGAACACGTTTAGCCCCCCCCCCTCTCCCCCTTGGGAGACGAATGTTGAAAAATCCTGAAAATTATTTTTAGGTATTCATGTTTCTTACATTTTAAAGCAAGAATCTTATGGATATCAATTTTCTTCTTTGAGATATAAAGGAATATGTAAAAACGAATTTTGAAAAATCGCTTCTTAAATGACACCTTCAGCACAAAAGTAATAAGCTCCTAAAATTTCATATCTGTATCTCCAATAGTTTTTGGTGGGCGTTGATACGTGTATGTATATATATATATATATATATATATATATATATATATATATATATATATATATATATATATAAGTCAGGACTTCTTCCTTTATTGATATAGATTCTGATAGACGGAAATCATTTTGTCAGCCATTAGAACGAGAAAAGTCTTAATAAACAACAGACAAAGTTACAGTTTGATCGAGTAAAACACTAATCTGTACATGTACGGAGGAAAAAAAAGAAATCTAGACTTACGTGGGAGATATGGCGTGTTTCATGATAATAGGGGAAGTGATATTGAAAAAGCCTTGATGAGATTTTAAAGAATCATTTAGAAGAGACTCAAATCTGGGAGAGCCTCCGCCCCAAAGGAATATTTGTTTTCGATTCATCCCGCTAAAAAGCATGTGGATTTA
The DNA here is from genome assembly GCA_907164885.2 of Dolomedes plantarius. Lineage (NCBI taxonomy): Eukaryota > Metazoa > Arthropoda > Arachnida > Araneae > Dolomedidae > Dolomedes > Dolomedes plantarius. The sequence continues at coordinate 5,520,659 of OU015503.1, forward strand.
CGATTTTTTTGATTAAGGGTCTTTTAATATTTAGCCCGGCACCAATAAGAAAAAAAGTGTTGAGGTTGATATCTAGGATATAGGGCTTGATGGTACACACTGGTCTTATCGTAGAAGGTCGGCCTAGAACAAACGTTCATTTACCGTATTTTCCGGCGTATAACGTGCACTTTTAATACAAAATATAAGATCCAAATTTACGGGTGCACGTTATACGCCGGATAAAAAATGATAGATTTAAAAATAAGGAAAAAGATGAATATAAAAAAATTAGATTTCTACATGTACCTAAATGCTGTTTATTTAAAAGAAATGACATACCTTATGAACTTAAAAAATTTTAATTATCGGATAACATAAACGGTTCGTCCTATTCGTCTTCCGTTATATCTTCAGGCACATGATCGAATTCTGTTTCTGAAAGAGAGTTCTGAAAGAGAAAACGTCTGACTCCTAATTCCGCCAATTTATTCGGGTCAAAAGTGCGATCTTTCCCCCTGCTTGCAAAATTATTTACTCCCTCAAGCATTCTTCCCCCCCCCCCCCCACACACACATATTGTTCCCCTTATCGCTTGTCAATTCAGTATACCATTGTTCGAAAGCCTAGGAAAATCCTTCGAATGAATGAATGTCGTGAACTCTCACTTCTTTCACCTGTTCACCTAGGTTCTTTTTCTATGATGGCATGGGGACAAATGAGGTAGTGCAAAAACGAGTCGTCACTGTACAACACGAACATAGATTTATTTACAGACTCTACAACTTTGTTCAGTTTTAGACTTAACATAAACAATTACAGAAAACACTGAGCACGAGGTGGGCAAGCCTACAACATCTTACCAGACCTCTGCTGTACTACACTCTATTCTACTTGCAGAGTGCACCGGAGGCGAGACGAGCCTGCTATATCTAACCAGGCCCCCTGACACTCTCAGAGACGCTCTCTCTGTCTCTATTCTAATCTCAGAATAATTAACTAACCAGAGGTAAGACGAGCCTGCTATATCTCGCCAGACTTCCGATACCTACTAGAGTCGCGACCCTTCTGTCATACTATTCTAACTGACTCCCGGAGATCCCCACCACCCCCTTTCACCCACGCAGCCAATCCTCTGATTGGTAGAGGGGGAGGGGAATCATGGGGTACAACATTATCGCTTTAACAAGCGCTCCTAGTCAAACATTACACTACAGACTAAAAAAAAAAAAAACGAGCATCGTACATGTACATTTCAGATAAATTCGTCAAGAAAAAGGTCGCTTTATACGGAGAATATACCTAAAAGTAAAAATAAATGTGGTTTAAAATTATAGGTGTGCGTTATACGCCGGAAAATACAGTAATTAAATGGCATCCAACTATTAGGAAAACATCCAACGATGTCGAAAAATATTATTAATATAGTACGCTTGTGGATTGTCTCAAATGCCATAAAAATAGTGTCTTTAAATGCAAAAAAAAGTAACATGCATATCTAGGACATTTAGACGTATGGACCAGTGGTTTTTGACGGGGTGGTCCGGGAGACCGGGAGAATCCGAGAAGTGGACCACGAAGTCAGCAGTGTTAAAAAAAAAAGCTTCATCGTTTCAAAAGTCTGCGAATTTAACAGTTTTATAAAATAGGGGACGAAAAAAATTTCATGTTAAGAAATTTTTGTTCAAATTCTTAAATTTCCCTTATTTTTCCCATTTCTCGCTTTTCATAAGTTTAAAATATTATTTTAAACTTATAAAAGGTGTCAATAATGGGTAATATCCATAATCTCGTATCTCATTATTTACACTGACTTTCCAAATATAAAAATAATTAAAACAAACAAACAAACAACAACAACAAACAATAACAACAAAAAGAATCTTTAAAACTCACCATTAAAAATCTTAAGAAAAATAACATCTTGGGTTTAATAGAAGCGAAATTCGACGCGGTTAACTGACGTCGGTATAGAGTCGGAAAACGACCGTTGGCCTCCTGTCGGTTTCAAGTCGGATTCCGACGTCGACGGTTGATCGACCTACCGATGCCGGTTAAACGTCGGCAGTAAGGTGGCCCGAAGTACACGTGCTACTTGGGCATCTCCCTATACCTCGAGACAGGATTTTAGTTTCCCCCGCTTATAATTAACGTAAAAAAACTTTGATATTAAGAAAGGGGACGGATATTGATCCTACGGATATTATAACTTTGATGTTAAGAAGGAGAACGGATATTGATCCTACGGATATTATAACTTTGATATTAAGAAGGGGAACGGATATTGATCCTACGGATATTATAACTTTGATATTTAGAAAGGGAACGGATATTGATCCATAGGATATTATAACTTTGATATTAAGAAGCAGTACGGATATTGATCCTACGGATATTATAACTTTGATATTAAGATGGGGAACGGATATTGATCCTTCGGATATTATAACTTTGATATTAAGAAGGGGAACGGATATTGATTCTACGGATATTATAACTTTGATACTAAGAAAGGGAACGGATACTGATCCTACGGATATCACAACTTTGATGTAAAGAAGGGGAACATATATTGATCCTTACTATTAATATCTGTGTTTTGTTATCAATTTTCCGAGGACACATCTCAAGGTAGATTACAAGCGCATCATAACTATATAGATTGGAGGCAACTTCCTGTAGAACAATTTTACTTATCCCTGTACCGAAAAAAAAATCAACCACAATTTTTTTAAAAGCAAATGAATTTTCACTACTCGTTTGTTAATAAATGTCATCAATATTTGTCATAAAACGACCTATAAGTGTATGTAACTTTAAAGACTAATTATTAGGGAAAATTTAAGAATGCTTTTCGTCTTATAATTTGAAAATTGTTTACATCAAACATTTTAATTGCAGTTGAACATTAAATACTACCTCCAAATACATAGGAAGCTTTAGAATTGTACTCTAAACACGATGTTTAACTGTATTTTTCTTTCTTTCTAGGTATGGAGCAGTTATCCATAATGGCTTCATAATCTATAGCTGGAAATGTATCTTTCAACAAACATTAATGACGAATTGAATGTTATTATGAATTGCTCACACAATTCGTAGCACGCTTAGTCGTGGAAAAAGGGCGTTTACCCGTAAGGCGCTTTCCGAAGGACAAGGTTAAATAAATATTTGAAATAGCTACTTGATTAATATATTGTTGTAGTTACTAATGGCCCCTGGTCGGATAAATTCTAACCAGGGACATTTAAGTTCCGTGCGCGAATAGATGTCTCTGTTTTAGCTCACGGCTATTGGGCATCACAAGGGTTAGAGGGCCGGTGCTATGTCAATTTTTACCGAGCACTCCTAGACGACATCTGCTAGGCTCGTACCCTCTTTCCAACCCTACAAACCAAACGGAATGACTCTCCAGTCGACAGTTTTAACTCACCCATACCCGGCTTAGACAACACGGCATTCAGTGACGCTAGTCGGGATTCGAGCCGAGCATCCTCGGTGCCGAAGCCCAACCACTAGGTGCCACGTCACCTCTTCATTAATACGGTCGTAACAGTCATTGGATTATTAGTTTGACCGACATCAAACGCAGGTTAATTTCGTTCATTTTCTCCAGTATCATATTTTATTAATTACACATTCTTACCACGTTTTTATTAACTTGCTTTCTTGTTTGTTTGTGTGTGTGTTTGTCCGGTACAAATCTTGCAATCGATTTTTAACTAATTTCCCGACTAGCTAGACATTTGAAACTTTTAGAATAGCTCAGAACACGATGGCAATGCATTTTTTAAATACTTTTAGCCATCTTTAAGCAGATTTAATTCATTTTCAGTTAATTTTGTTTAGTAGACTGGTGCAGCCATCTATCGTCCGGGACGGGAACGCAAAGTTAAACGCAAGTTAACTTCCAATTAACTTCATTTCCTTTCAAGTTGATGGGATAATTCATAAAAAAAATTTAAATAATTACAAGATAAAAAGACTTTTTATACACCATGTTTTTAAATTTTCTGTTGAATCATATAAACTTGACAATTCTATGTATTAATAAATACTTTTTAAAATTTTTTTTGATGAATTATCCCATCGATGATTTTACCCATCAACTGAAAAGTAGGCCTGGGAGATGTTACATTTTTCACATCGCGATACATCATCAGTCTAACATCGCGATGTGACGATGTATCGCGATGTTAACCACGAACGCAGCCAGCAGGTGGCAGCTTGCCTCCCTAAAAAAAGTAACATAGATTCATACGTAAAAATGAGACCAGGTTGTTGTTCTGCAATAGACTAAACTAATTAAACATTTAAATATCTTTTATTTTGAGCCAAGAATACCTGCATTTCTGCATTTTTGGAAGCAATGCAGTTCTCTGTCTTGTAATAACACTTCGTGCTGAATACTCTAAAAAGAAGTACGACCAAAGAACCTAACAGTAAACACACTGACAATCGAAACAAATCCTAAGTTCACACACGCATGTGCAGAAAGCAGGACTCTTGTGCTGGTCTGGACCTTTGTGATTTATCGCTTCGTCTTTCTTATCACTACAACACACTCTATCACAACATCGAAGAGAAAGTCACGTGATGGAAAATCACCTTATGCACATAAAGAATTCGAGGAGTTGTTAGTCTATTCTAGTCTGTCTAAGTATTGACGGTGTGAAACCGGAAAATCGTCCCTTCAAGCTAAGGGTGTGATATAGTAAAACCGCGCATGCGTACAAACATCGAACACCGGGAAATCAACGACCAAGCGATGCGACAGCGTAACATCGCGCATGCGCACACATAAACGTCGGAACCGTCTTCAAGCTAAGCGATGTGATATAGTAAAACCGCGCATGCGTACAAACATCGAACACCAGGAAATCGCCGACCAAGCGATGCGACATCGTAACATCGCGCATGCGCACACAGAACCATCGGAACCGTTTGTGTGACACCGGGAAATCGCGATGTTACGATATATCGCCGATTTGAAAATTATGAAACCGGTGTGACGATGTCGTCTTCACACCGGTTTTCACGATGTATCGATACATCGCCCAGGCCTACTGGAAATAAAATGAAGTTAATTGGAAGTTAACTTGCGTTTAACTTTTCGTTCCCGTTCCATCCTATAGATGGCTGCACTAGTCTACAAAACAAAATTAACTGAAAATTATTTCAATTCTACAAAACAAAATTAACTGGAAATAATAAAAACATGGTAAAAAATCTGCTTAAAGATGGCTAAAAGTATTTAAAAAATGCATTGTCCTCGTGTTCTGAGCTATTCTAAAAGTTTCAAATGTCTAGCTAGTCGGGAAGTTAGTTAAAAATCGATTGCAAAATTTGTACTGGACAAACACACACACAAACAAAAAAGCGAGTTAATAAAAACATGGAAATTATAGACGAGGTTTTGTGGCGCTGCTTGACTGAGATAATCCCGTTCCCTCTCTACCTCAAATATATTAGGTTTAGAGTATGATTCGAACTAGATAGAAATAGGTGGGCCCTTGCGACCTTTTCTCATGCGATTAAAATACGATAAATTTTATAGCGAGGTTGGTGGTTTGTAATAGGATGAACGAAGAACCGGTTCATTTCTAGCAATTGTTTATTTGTCAAATAACAATGGCGCGTAAGGATAATACAAAACCAATAAACAAAACGACTTTATTCACAATATTGAGTCCCAATATTGGAGGTGAAGCATAAGACTAAAAAGGGGAACATGAGATATGTTGACAATATTAAAAGTTAAATATGACACAAACTCGAGCAAAATGGGATATTTACATTACATAACCTCTTAGGGCGCGGTAGCCCAGTTGGGAAGAGCAGCGGGCTAGTGATCTGAACGTCCCTGTTTCGATGCTCGTCGCTGACAAATCCACCGCCGTGTTCACTAATGGTGGCCGGGGCACGTAAAATAGGGCTTGGGTACAATGTCCTCCAAGATCTCAAATTTACTTCTGGAGGTGTGGGGTCAAGTGTTCCGGTCTCGTCACTTGACTCGGTTCAAAATTACGGGACCGGTCATTTAGTTAAGTCGGACTCCGACCCTTGTGGTGCTAATTCAAAACAGGAGTCGCACCTTCATCGCCCATAGCCCTCGGGACTTGATCTGATGTTGATGTCGGTCAAAGGGCATAAGCAACAACTACAAAATCCCTTTGTGCACACTATTTGACTGTGCCGTTTCAACGCATCCAGGGAAAGAACTTTAGGGCCCAAAGTCAATTTTTCAATTCGATTTTGAAACAAACAGTGGGTCATTCTGAATTAACAATTCTTCAGAAGCGGAGAACTTAATCTTTAAAATGGTACCCCATTTATCGATTTTAGTTAAGTAGGAAGGGAGAAAAAGGGATAAATTTAAAAAAAAAAAAACCTTTTAGAAATAATATACAGTCGAATTCAGTTAATTTGACCAGCCGCTTTTTCGGACCGAATCTTAAAGAACCGAAATAAATCATCTATATATATAAAACAATTCCGTAACTGACTGACTGACTGACTGACTGACATACAACGCACAGACCAAACTGCTGGACCTAAAGGGCTGAAATTTTGCATGGCGATTCTTCTTCTGGTGTAGGGGGTGCACTAATAAAGATTTTTGAAAAATTCTTAGATTTTTTAAAATTAAATTTTTAAGCTGTTTTAGTAACTTTTTTTAAAATTTGCATTAAAAATAATAATTTGAGGGTTATAAAATTTATATCACGAGAAAGATCGTAAAAATTCCTTTAAAATGAGATGTTTTTCGAATCTTTACCTCCATTTTCTGATTTTTGGGGAATTTTTAAATATTAATTTTTAGAATTTAATTTATTAAATTCTGATCAAGCGATTTCTTTTTCTGGTACTTTAAATAAATTTATCGTCACGTGTATAACAACTAAATAGACAAAAAAATATTTTTTTTTCTTTGCTAATGCGGCAGACGATTGGACATTATCCAAAAAAATATTAAAATACAATAAAAGATATTATGTTCCTCAAACTGTACTACATTAACTGTACTATATTCTTTAGTATGTCCTATTACATTTAATTTGAATATTTTCTTCTAGATTATTTTTTCTATAAAAATATCCTTTACGATTTTTTTATAAATATATATATATATATATATATATATATATATTTTTTTTTACATCAATTGTATTTATTATATATATATATATATATATATATATATATGTGTGAGAATGAGTATGGCAACACAACTGAACTATTACTACAACTTCCACTCCTCACTACTGCGGCACGAAGGACTTTAAGCGGATGTGTTGTTCTGCAAGCTCCCGATGTTTAGCTCTTTTGATGCTTCTGTGTTTATTTTTTAATTTCATACTAAGTGTTAGTCCTGTCTTGTAAACATCGTCTAGTTTAATTAAATGTTCAAAATAATTAAGTCTAATGATTCACTTCTAAAGGAAGGAGTACTAACTCCTTCCTACATGGGTGCTCGGCCCTCGGACTCGAAAAATACCCCTAGCATGCTGAACTTAAAAAAAAAAAACTTTATTTTCTTTCGATGATACGACTTGATTTCGACTTGATTTCGACTTGATTTCGACTGGATTACTGTTGTCTGTCATTTTGGATTTGGATATCGAAAGCGAAAGCCAAAGTGATGTGCCACGGACTCTGATGATACTCTGATGGGATGATGAGAACCAAAACCAGAATTGTAAGTAACTTGGATCATATTAAAATTATTTGATGCATACGTTGACGCTTGTTCAAGAAAATTTTGATGATTAAGGGAATTCTCAACTTATTGATGATTTAAGAAAACTGAAAGATATTTCAACGTTCTTTTGATGCAGGAATTTAATTGATGCTAAATTCACTTTTGATGGTCTTTGACGTTGAATTTATCACTTCTGTTTTCTTGAAGAGAATTCTATTTCGATGAAATTATTTGATGATTTGATGAAAATTTCGACATTTAACTTGAAGAATTTTGTTTCCTTGAACAAACCACAACATAACATATATTTTGAAAGATCGCGAATTGAATACTTTTGAAGATTATTATATTATTATTTTGATGCATAATTTTGACGAAGCGAATGTTTATTTGATGACAACTTTGCTTATTTGATGCGCTTTGATGTTGAACTTAATTCTGCTGTTTTCTTGCGAGAATATTTTTTATTTTGCAGAATGCTTTGATGCTTTCGATTTCACAATTTTGATACTTTCGATTTCCCAATTTTGATGCTTTTAACATTAGAACTTTAACTATTATTTTGATGCTGCATTTACATCCTCTATTTTCTTCAACAGTGATTTATTTTGAAGATTAATTTGATGAATATTTTGCTGAAGTAATATCTAACTTGATACATATCTAAATTTACGTCATCTGTTTTCTTCAACCAGAGAAATTATTTTGAAGAACTTATTATTTGATATTTGATGCTTATTTTAGTTCATAATTTTGTTTTCTTGAACAAAACCTGTTTTAAAGATTACTTATTTTGATGCATATTTTGAGAATCAATATTTTATTATTGAATTGGTATTTGAAAAAATTTCGATTTGAAATATTATTTTCTACTTTTGAATTTGAGTAACTACGTATTATAATTATTGATTTTGGTTTTGAATATTTGTATATTTGTGTACTATAATTGTTTGAACCTAGTATATAGTTATGGCTACTCTCAACGATTACCCCAATATTGCAAAATCATTAAAAATTGGTGGTACGAATCAAATAAAGGTTCTACATCGTTTAATTTTTGGTACAGACGGCGACAGACAAAATCGTACCAGATTACGTAAATTTACAGGTTTTAAACAGCCATTCGTGTTAGAAGCAACGAAACAGAAAGTACTTAAAGATTTTTCACTTAAAGACTTGATTTCTATTTGTAATCTACTTCATTTAGAATTTTCAACTGACCCAGACAAATGTGCCAATACCATTCTTATGAGTCTTAGTGATTTATCGTTATTAAAAGCAGAATTTTCTGATCTTTCGGAATGCGAAGTGAATGATGACTCACTTCCGGGTGCACGTTCATCCCAAACTAACAGCGTTATAGAGGAAAATAGATCTCCCTTTTCCCCCACCATTGACGCAAAAGAATCTTCGAATAAGCAAAATACACACATTTCCGTTGGTGAATCAGATCAAAATTCATTGCCTTCAGTTGAAACTGCGAATCTCTCTTTCCAGTTGTTTAGTCTGAAAGACGTTGTTGATTTAATAAAACCTTTCTCGTCTCGTGATAATTACAGTGTTGAGAATTTTATATCTGACGTTGAAGAACTTTTTTGTTTATATCAGATAAACAATCCAATTCACCAAATTACTTTTGTTAGAAAATGTTTAACTGGTCCCGCTCAAACTTTAATTAGGTCTATTCGTGGAATTACAAATTGGGAACAATTGAAGCACCATTTATTAGACGAATTTTCGGACAAAATTAACGGTATTCAGTTACATAAATTAATGGAATCTCGACGTATGAAACCGTTTGAAACCCTACAAGAATATTTCTTAGCTATGAGAGATTTGGCACACAACGGTTCTCTCGATGACTCCTCTCTGTTTGAGTATGTCATAAACGGAATTCCTGATTCAACAAACAATAAAGTTATTCTTTACGGTTGTAAATCCGTCCCTGAATTTAAGGAAAAGTTGAAAATTTATGAACAAATCTTTACCAGATCACAAAATTTCAGACAAAATAATCAGAAAAAAATTGATGCTTCCTACCTCAATGTGAAAGTCGATAATACACGTAGCCCAAATACACAGCCAGTATGTTTTTCCTGTGGCTTGAGAGGTCACAAAAGCAACCAATGTTTGAATAAGTCACATGGTAAACAATGCTACGGATGTAAAAGTTTTGGTCATGTTCATGCTAATTGCCCTAAAAGTTATCGAAATTCTAAACCAAAACCTGATTCTCAAAAACCTATTTCTGATAAAACTGTAAATGCACTTTCTCCTGAAACTTCATCGAAAAATCCCATGCATGTTGACATTCAACTTGCAGGAATTCAATTGACAGCACTCTGTGACACTGGGTCACAGGCAACCCTCATCAATGAGAAAACCTATCGAAGAATTGGTTCGCCACCATTGCAGCCCACCAACATTCCCTTTTCAGGAATTGGCAAAAACCAAGTTCACAGCATCGGATTCTTTCAGGATTCCATCGAAATTCAAACCATTACTTTACCTGCTAAAATACATGTTCTAGAGGATGACTTGATTCCTTTTGATGTGATTATCGGAATCGACTTTTTACAGCAAACCCAATTTACATTTTATAACGACGGTATTCGTTTTACTCCTGATAACAACATCTTCGTTAATATTACTAATGTTCCTGATGATCAAGCTTTTCCATTTGATCTTTCACACATTTTGAATTCTGAAATTCGTGAGGAAGTTCAAAATATCGTTACTTCCTACAAACCCCATAAAGTTCAAGACACTGAAATTAAAAGGACTATTTTATTACAAGATGAAATCCCCGTAAATCAACGTTCTCGACGACTCCCTTTTGCGGAACAGAAAATTGTAGAAAAACAAATTCAAGATCAGGGCCAAATATGCATGTCTGAAAAACCTCTAACATCTACTCAAGATAAGATTTCTAGGTTAGAGAAAATGGATAATCCAATTGATTTTGAACGTGATGATGATGATGATGATGCCAATGATTTAGATTTGTTTCATGATAATGATGATGGAAAATATTTAGATGATGCTGATGCCAGTGATTTAGATTTGCTTCATGATAACGATGATGATAATGCTTTTGATATTGGAACTATCAAAGCAACTCTTGAACCAAAAATATTTGATGCCGATGATGATGCCCTTGAGAATGAATCCGTCAAAAGTGAAAAGGTTGAACCAAAATTTCAAGTTATTGAAGCTCCCAAACCCCTTGAACAAATAGCAGCTTTCCAACAACTGAAAGGCATTCTTTCACAAAACCCAGTTCTTCATGTTTTTCAACAGGGATACCCATTAGAACTCCACACTGATGCCAGCTCCTTAGGTTTTGGCGCTGTGCTCTTGCAACAATCCGATGATGGACAGTTTCATCCTATTCATTATTTTAGCCGTAAAACTACAGTTCAACAAGAAAAATATCATAGTTATGAACTGGAAGTTCTTGCCGTTATTGAAGCGCTAAAAAAATTTCGAAACTACTTGTTGGGAACAAAATTTAAAATTATCACCGATTGTGATGCTTTCCAAAAAACGATGCACAAAAAAGACCTACCAGCTAAAATTGCTCGATGGGCATTGATGTTAGAAGACTTTGATTATGAAGTTTGTCATCGACCCGGTAGACAGATGAAACATGTTGATGCTTTAAGTCGTAACCCCATTCTTGTAATTACCTCAAATGATATCACTCAAAAGGTGAAAAATGCCCAAGACCAGGATGAATTTATATCTCAAATTAAATCTATGCTTGAATCTACACCTTCTGATGAATTTTTTGTTAAAAACGGAATTCTTTATAAACTTCATCAGGATGCCGAACTTTTAGTAGTACCACAAATGATGCAGAAAGAAATAGTGCTAAACGCCCATTCACAAGGTCATTTTGCTTCACAAAAAACCGAATTAATTGTTTCTCGTGAATTTTTCATTCCTCAACTTAAGAAATTAGTTCAAGAAATTATTTCGAACTGTATTCCTTGCATTTTGTCCTCGCGAAAATCTGGAAAACAAGAAGGATACCTTCACCCCATTCCAAAAGGTGATGCACCCCTTGAATGTTACCATTGCGACTTTTTAGGACCTTTACCATCGACAAAAAAATGTTATAAGTATCTTTTTACAGTAGTTGATGCCTTTTCCAAATTTGTATGGATCTATCCCGTGAAGTCCACCTCTACGAAAGATGCCTTAGACAAATTATCCTTGCAACAAACTACATTTGGCAACCCTTCAAAAATCATTACTGACAAAGGTAGCGCATTCACATCTTCAGAATTTCAAAGTTACTGCCAGGAACAGTCAATTGAACACATTTCAATAGCAACAGGTGTGCCACGTGGCAACGGTCAGGTTGAGCGTGTTCATAGCACAATTATTCCCGTTTTAACTAAGTTAGCTCTAGATGAACCTGACAAATGGTTTAAATATGTCCCAAGATTGCAACGTATCTTAAATAGTACCACCACACGCAGTACAAAATTCACACCTTTTCAACTTTTAATTGGTGTTGAAATGAAACAACAAGAGGATCTACAGATTAAAAATCTTCTTGACGAGGAACACCACCAAAGAATTCTTGATGACAAAGAAGCGTTACGTATCGAAGCTAAACGAAATATCCTCCGTTTACAGGAAGAAAACATACGACAATATAACAAACGGCGTAAACCGGCTTGTAAATACAAGATCGGTGACAAAGTGGCAATACAACGAACTCAATTTGGAACCGGATTAAAGCTCCGACCAAAGTTCTTCGGACCATATGAGATCACGAACATCAACCCCAACGATCGTTACGAAGTTCGAAAGTTAGGACATCACGATGGTCCAACCATAACATCAACTGCAGCGGACAAAATGAAACAGTGGTGCAGAAACTGAACACCAATACCACTGTGTTGAACACTGCTTGATTTTTTGAAATATTTTTCCTTTTTCTGCTCTTTTTTTTTTATCTTTTCAGAATTATTGTTGACAACCCAGCCGCGGACGTCTGGAAAGTCAGAACGGCCGTGTGAGAATGAGTATGGCAACACAACTGAACTATTACTACAACTTCCACTCCTCACTACTGCGGCACGAAGGACTTTAAGCGGATGTGTTGTTCTGCAAGCTCCCGATGTTTAGCTCTTTTGATGCTTCTGTGTTTATTTTTTAATTTCATACTAAGTGTTAGTCCTGTCTTGTAAACATCGTCTAGTTTAATTAAATGTTCAAAATAATTAAGTCTAATGATTCACTTCTAAAGGAAGGAGTACTAACTCCTTCCTACATATATATATATATATATTTTTTTTTTTTTTTTTGGCATGAATTGCATACATTGACCGTTGTATTTAATTTGAATGTACTCCGTAGCGAAGTGCGGGTTTTCAGCTAGTATTGCATAAGCCTAAAAGGGCATGTTCGTGTAATCGGACCAACCGGTCATTAGGGCCAAAATGATCTCGTCCCGATATGGTCCATTTAACCGGAATCGACTGTATACAGATAAGATTTTGATACGGGACGATAGGTCCTATTTCAAACGGCTATGCTCGTATTCTTGATTGGGTTTTTAACCCTTATGTTCGCCGTTTATTTTGTGTGTCATTAAATTATTTGTAATGTTTTGCAGTGCTTCTGATTATTTGATTATTCTTTGAATTTACCACTGAACTACTTTTCGATTTTGCAACAGGGGTGTCGAGAACCAATAGTTTGTGCACCATTGGGTTAGAATATTGTCCCAGTTTAGCTAGTTCGATCTCCGACCCAGCCATCATTCGTTTTTATGTTGTAACGCCACGTGTTTTGTGCGGTTCCCACGAAGAGACTTCCACAGCTGCAAGATTTAAAAAACACAAGCCATGCGTACCCCTGCATTCTAAATTTCTATGGGGGTAAATGTTTGGGAAACAGAAACGTCTCCCATCACCGTCGTAAAGCTGTCTTTCCTAGCGATAGCTCTATGCGACTTTGTCACTGGAATGTAATAAAGTTTCGGCGTTAAGAAGAGCTGTCAGCCGGTAATCTGCCGACCCCCCGGTTTTGGAAAACAATTTCTAATAGCGCATATAGATTGGTGCAGAGTTCTCTGCCCGACTCCTGTCATCACATTAGTCACGGTAACATTAGACACGGTATTTAGAACCACCCCCATTCCCGCCCGCAAGGTTTCTTTGATGTGGTGTCTCCCCCGACCCCGCTCGACACCATTTGACCCGCTGACCCCTCACCCTTTCTTTGATGGACCGCCAGAGGAGGCGATCCACGCATAGTACAGAGTACAGAGTGATATAAATCACTGGATTCCCCAAGGCACAGGCAGAGAACGCTGCACCAATGTATATGCACCATAAGAAGGCGGCCACCATAGAAGTTTTTCAAACCGAGAGTGAGAGAGACTGTTATTTGGAGAGATTGGCATGTAACATCCAGCCCGAGCAGACGTGTTTTTTAGGAGCTGTTGTTGAGACCATGGGTCTAGGAGCGTACGCTGTGAATATACACTTAAATTAATTGAATATGTCGTAATTGTCTAATGTTTAATTTTTTTGTAAATAAATTTTCTTGTTGAGTTTTTGTTTTAAAATTGGCCTTTGCATTTTAGTTAGGACTCTGTCTTTCTTGGTAATGGATTCAGAATTAGTAATTTTAATAATGCCTCAGAGATTAGCCTTAAAAACCTACCGTGACGCTACAATGTACAGGGGAAAAAAATAACTTTATAGGTGCGGCATAAAAGATGTGGTGGTCGCAATGGCGTCCAGCCGAAAATGGGTGGTTTTCGATAAGGGTACTGGTGGTCCGTTAGGTATGCGCTTCTGCGGGCAAAATGTAAGGTTGATGAAGGGTACGATGGGGTCAATCAGTGGTCGGATTATTATTAGTTTGGATCCCGCAAAGATGCTGGGTTCAATTCCTGCTGCGGTCATGGAGGGGGAGGAGATGTGAGCTGGACGAGTGATAGGGTAAAAGAAAAAAAAGTCGTTTTCTCGTCCACATATGATGTTACCTCTGTTTTTTGCAGAGTTATATGGGCCGCAGCCTATACTGCAACATAAAATTGAACTCAAGAAAAATGAATCGATTATATTCTTAAAGCCTTGTTCACATTGCTTCTGGTTCGGATAAGTGATAAAAAAATCAACCAGTCACAGAGCTCAACGCAATGACTACGTCATATGTCAAACCAATCACAGGTCATGTCAGCAATCTCGGCACCAGTGTAGGAATGCTACGCTTCACTTCGGAAGCAATGTGAACAATACCTTATGTTTGTGCTAGAGTTTTTATGTAGTGCTTACCAGAATGCAAAACTGGATAACTAGATCGAGCGACCTCAAATAAACTGTGAAGTAGGCCGCGTTTGCTTCTTTAGACTGAAATAGGGATTTTGAATACGACCGGCCTCGGTAGTTTAAACTGCTTAGTGACGACTTATGGGACAAACGTTATAAACCACCAGATCAAGTTAAAATTGTGCCCTACTTTAATGACCTTTGGATCTCAAAAAACAAGAGTCTAGGCCGGGTATGGACACGTTAAATCCGTAGACCGGAGAGTCCTTCCACGAGGTTATCGGACGGGGAAAGGTGAGAGCCCTCCAAATATCGCTCATATAGCTGCTCGGTCAAAATTGAGGTAGCACCAAGGGAGCAATGGAACCTATATGGTGATCCCGGAAAAAAGTAGCCTACTATTTCCGCTGTTCTGTGCGAATGTCCCAGAACAAGTGCCTCGGCATTAGCAAGAAAAAAAAATAACTTGGGCAATCTGACTGTTTTGTTAGTCAAGAAACAGTTTCTTTTAGAATTGCAAAGTACGATGAAGAAACTTTTTAAGAGGCAAACTCAACTTTTCACGCAAATTTCAAGTTCACCCCAAAGTAAAGATAGTCGGAGTGTGTCGTAACGTTTTGTACCGCCCTTTAAAACTATCTTTGTCATATGGGATTTTCCCCCTAAGGGCTACGAGTATCACATAAAAATGGATACTGCCCCTTGACTCCCCAGTTTTATTCAACCAAAACCTACTTTTTAGCTCCAAGAACGTACCCCGCTTTCTTATCAGTGAAATTCCTCGTGAGGCGGGAAAGGGTTAGTACATCACGCTACTAATTTGGCTACTTTTTGCCTCCCCGAGATACACATGCATAATCGCTTCTCTTTGTGTCGCTTTGTTTTCGCAGTTTTTCTCGCCGCTTGGCGAGTTCTCTTCGCCAAATTTGGCGGACTGCTGGACAGATGCAAAACTCATCAGCCACCTGCAGAAGAGATCTCTCCCGACCCGTTGGACAATAGACTCCAGAGAAGGTATTTTACAGGATGCCCAAGATGAAGCGAGACAGTTGGACTTGGAACGGCGCTGTTCGCATGGGGACTCATCCATCGGTCTACATAGAATGACAAACATTCTGCATTTTTTGAGGCCTTAAGCCATTTTCTTCATATTCCCTCAAAATAAATATGTTCCATGGTTCATAATTTTTTGTCGTCGTTCCTCGTTTGTCTTTATTGATGTCATTTTTCTATTTCAGATGAAAGATATTTTTTTAGAATGTGCTCTTGTTACCCTGTAACAGAGTGTATACGAGCAAAAGAAATATATAAAAGAAAAGTGGTAAGATCCTAGTTCACATAATTCTTTAAAGTCACGTTAGCAAGAACTTGCACCTAAAATTTTACTTCTAGCCGGTGGCGCAAAAGTCCTTTGCCATTTTGGAAACTGAACATCTATCGAATAAAAAATGTGAAGAAATTGGAAGACGGATAATTTAACTAAATAATTAATATTTTGACAATGCCCCCCGAGGTAGCCTTACGGTAGCGCGTCGGCTTTCGGTGCTGAGGGAGCTGAATGGTCCCGACAAGCACCATTAAATATCTCAGTGTCTAGGATATAGACATGTTAAATCTGTAGACTGGAAAGTCTTCCTATGAGGTCAGAGAGGGTGGGAAAAGGTAAGATTCCACCAGATGTCACCTCTGGGGGAAGCTCGGTCAAAATTGAGGTGGTACCTGTCTAAATCAGACTCTGACCCTTGTGATGTCATGATATAAAAACTGAAGCCGCACCCCTCTGGCCGCCGGCCTATGTTGACATGGAATAGAATACGATTCCGTCGTGGGGACATTAGAAGCAACAACAACAACAACTTAATGATGAATTAAACAAAATTTGTTCTCTCAGTCGTGTGTACTTCTCTATGGTAAATATCGAAATTATATACTATGTATCATAATTTTAAGATTGTTTTTGGCAATACCTTTGAGAAATGCAGAAGGAGAGCCTTCATTTTTACCACGTTTTTATTATCTCGCTTTCTTGTTTGTGTGTGTGTTTGTGTGTTTGTCCCGTACAAATCTTGCAATCGATTTTTAACTAACTTCCCGACTAGCTAGACATTTGAAACTTTTAGAACAGCTCAGAACACGATGACAATGCATTATTTTAATACTTTTAGCCATCTTTAATCACAATTAAATTAATTTTCAGTTATTTTCAGTTAATTTTGTTTTGTAGACTGGTGCAGCCATCTATCGACCGGGAAGGGAATGAAAAGTTAAACGCAAGTTAACTTCGAATTAACTTCATTCTCTTTCAAGTTAATGGGATAATTCATCAAAAAAATTTTAAAAAAGTATTTATGAATACATAGAATTGTCAAGTTTATATGATTCAACAGAAAATTTAAAAACATGGTATATAAAAAGTTCTTTTTATCTTGTAATTATTCCGTACTCAAACTGGTAAAAAATTATTAACGCAGTACCCTTTCGGAAGAGATGATAAACGCCTTGGCAGTACTGTACACAGAAAAGGAAACTCAAAAAATTCTTTGTATTAATCAGTTTACATACGTCAAAATTAGAAAGCAAAAATTCTAAATTTTATAAAATAATTTAATATTGATTCCACATTTTCATTACAGTCTTACCTCGTTATAGCGAACCTGGTATATAACGAACTCCCGGATATAACGAACGATAATCTTGGTCCCACCGTTTTCTTATTGTATTTAATGCTAATTTATCCTTTTATAACGAACCTCCGAAATCTTAAGAATCGGCTATAACGAACATTTTTTTCAGTCGACAACTGATATTTTTTTAATTTTTAAACTTTTTAAGAATGTTGAAGATACAACGAATGTTGAAGAAGCAAAGAATGTTGAAGAAGAAGATGATGAAGATTTAACTAACGTGATGTGGATAGAAAAGCACAAAATTTCATCATTCTCAGATTGTGGCTTGCAATTGTTCGAAACATGTGATGATGAAGTCATTACATGTGAAAATCTGACTGATGAAGATATTGTGGAAGAAATTAAAATGAATCATTCTGAAATCGAAGATTCTGCTTCTGATGCTGATGAAGAGGAGCACATAAATGACGAAATCTCCACCATGTCAGATGCTACAGCAGCGATGAGTGTAATTAATATGTTTTTGTCAACACAAACAGTGGAAGAAAGAGTGTTGGAGTCATTTGATGTATTGGACAAAGAAATTCATAAAATGTTTTTGAAATCGGCATCAAGTCAGCAGAAGATTACCGATTATTTCTGCATCAAAACAGGGAGCAACTATTAAAGATAAAATCAATTTATTTCCATTTGTCTTCATTTTTAGTTAATTTAATTAGTATTGTGTCAGTTTAATGTAATCGATTTTAGTCAATTTAATTCATTAATGATCATTTTTAATAGATTTTATCATTCTTTCAATACATCATTATTGAATATACACATAGCAACTAATGAGTTATACATTTTGTAACATTTTTCTTAATGGTTCAGATATAGCAAACCACCGGATATAGCGAACAAAAACGTTGGTCCCTTGAAGTTCGTTATAACGGGGTTCGACTGTATATATTTTTTTATAGTCACAAACTAATAATATAAATTACCACTACTTCCAAAACTGGGATTTAAAAAACAAAAACAAAAACAAATATCACTCTGATTCTGGTTTCTAGAAGTAGGGCCCCAACAGTGGCTTAGCAAAGGGGGGGCAAGGGGGTCTATCATGCCCCGGGCGCCAATGTAAGATCTATATATTATATTACTATATGTTTTCGAGGTGGATGCCAATATAAGGTCTATATATTATATTACTATATGTTTTTCGGGGAGGGCGCCAATATAAGGTATATATATTATATTACTATATTATTTTGTGGGAGGCGCCAATATAAGGTTTATATATTATATTACTATATGTTTTTAGGGGAGGGCACCAACATAAGGTCTATATATTATGTTACTATATGCTTTTCGGGGGGGGGGGGGAGTGCCAATATAAGGTCAATATATTATGTTATTATATGTTAATCGGGGGCGCCAATATAGGGTCTATATATTATATTACTGTATGTTTTTCAGGGGGGGGGCGCGCCACAAAGGTATCGTGCCCCGGGCGCCAGTTATGCTTGCTACGCCACTGGGCCCCAAACTGTTATTTGTATGCCTAGGGCCCGAAAAGCTCTAGACCTTGGACCCAAATCAATTTTACGAAACATTTCTAATTGATCAAAAGGTAGTGACGCAAAACTTCTGAGAAATGTTTACGTATGTGCCATTAGCGCGAATTGGGTACTTTATGTGTTATTAAACGTGGCTACTGTTACCTTTTAGTCTGAGCCAATCACAGCCACCAGAAATGGATGACATCGCTTTGAAAGTCTCATGATTAGTGGCACCAGGAAAATCTGCCATCATAGCAACTGAGGAAGTCGTGTATTTCACACCACAAATGATAGAATCGTATTTGGACGGCAGAATGTGAGTACATGTAACTTCTTATAATTTTTTTTTTTACTTGAATTTCGGATTATTTAGATTCTGTGTTAGACAGAAAGTTCTGGATTATTGTTTAAAAAAAATTGTAGCGTTTTATCGTTTATTCCTTGTTAAGTACTCTGGTCCCGAAAAGGCGCCAGAAACGACAAAGGATTGCTAAAAATAACCTCACCTGGAGATAACGATTTGAAGCGATGGATGAAGGCGATACGGTTTCTTCGACTGTTTTATCAAAGTACAGTCGAACCTCCATATATCGAAGTAGCAAAATGCCGGAAAAAAATTCGATATATAGAATTGGTCTTAGTTTTATCATAATTCTCCTGAAACATTAAAATTAAAGCTAATTTTCGTGTACGAAACTCCATTTCTAATTTATATGCGAATCACACTAAATGAAAGTTAATAAATAAAAAATGAATTAATATGAAAGATTGAGTACTATATACCTTTAAAAAAACAATAATCCAGACAGTGGTTACAGTGATCACAGTTACATTCTTAAAAATAAAAAAAAAACTACGAATATCTTGCTGAACAGCCAGTTTTGCGAAAAGTTCATCAAAGAAATGCTCGCATTTATTCAGTTCACTAAAACTTCATCAGGGACATTTTCCGTGAATTGATGTCCACGAAGTATTGTTTCAAACGCCAAAAATTGGGAGATTTTATTCTAAAGTGGAATAAAATCTCCCAATATGTCTTGAAAAAAATTTCGATATATAGAGATTTTTTCGATGTATAGAAACAGTTTTTCTATGTAATGAACATGGGGATTTGCTAAGAGTTCGATATATAGAAAATTTCGATATGGGGAAGTTCGATATATGGAAGTTCGACTGTATTTTCCTTCTTGACCTTTTAAGTGGATATTTCACTAAATACGAGTACTTGCTCGTGTTTTCTACTTGCTCTTGTTTCTATTGAAACCAGTCGATGACGGTATGCTCATGATTAAGAACATTTGCCATAATTTTCAACAAAGTGCTTTCCAAACTATGCTGTTGCATCACTTTCAAGTAATTTTCAAGTAGACTGAGTAAAAATTAGGTTTATAGTACAGTAGAATCTCGTTTATCTGGACTAACTGGGACCATAGGCAATCCGGATAATCGAAAATCCGGATAATCCGGGTAATAAGCAAAACAAAATCCTTAACTAAGCAGACTTACCGTTTATTACGATAAAAAACTATGCTTTGTAACAAAATTACATCGTATTGTTTACAAGACATTAAAAAATATAAAAATAACTTTTCACGTCATTTCTTAACAAGGAATTGGTAAGTCTAGTAAAGCTTTCTTAAACTCAATAAAAATTATTTTATTACCATAATTTATTGTACAATCTATGCAGGATCTGTACATTGAATCAAACAAAAAAGCAAATATTTGGAGTACTTGTAGTTACGTAATTGCTATCATAGTTAAAAATTATTATCTAATGCGAACATTACATAAAAAAAGTCTACAAATCTGATCCGGATAAACTAGAGCAGGATAAACGAGGTTTTACTGTATCAAGATCTTTTTCATCTATGATCATTCGCAAAGTTTTATAGACTTCTGACTGCATTTCCTCCATTTGCATTTTTGGATCATGAGACACCCACATGTTTAGGTTCATTAAAGTCTAGGTTTCGGCGTGTTCTGAAAAGGTTTATATTTTTCGTTTGTTCCCCAATGTGGGCAGATATTTCTGTCTTGAGAACATTTGCGATGCCATGTCCATACTCTATTGGCCACTCTAGGAGCACCGCATAGACCAAGGGTGGCTAAGCTAAACAGCGTTAACCTTTTCTTTACTGGGTGGGATAGCATGTATCCCAAGAATACGGGCCCAAAAATGAATATATATATATATATATATAAATATATAAATATATATATATATATATATATATATATATATATATATATATATATATATATATATATATATATATATATATATATATATATATATAAGACAAAGTTGAAAGTGAAAAACCAGTATAAGCTCTAAAACTACTTGCAGCCAGGAACGAGAAACACGAAAAGATAATAATTAAATAGGTTTTAAACAGCATCTCATCATAAGCTGTGCCGATACTGTATAAAAACCAAAGGATTGTTTCTGATAAGTATGATCTAATCAATAAACATACTTAGACACCGTACAATCCATAAGAAACAGAAGAATTGAATAAATAGTTGCTTAATCATAGAACACCAAGCCTGGCGCTAGACAGGGTAGAAGTTAAGAATAGGAAACCGCAAGAAGACTGACGTCACAAAACTTGGAACCATGGAGCAATAGGAAACACAGAAGAAGACTTACTATGGAGACTGTGTTATAGGACAATTAAACCTAAATTAAATTAGTTTTTAATTATTACTAAGAGTAATATATTATTTATTTTTTAATATTATTTTTACTTTAGTATTTAATTAAAATTAATTAATTTTTATTTGTAGTAGTTATTTTCATTAATTAATCTTGTTTTTTTGTATTACTAATTAATTGCAACACAACAAGCTATTCATTAAATCTAAAATAACCAATTATGTGCTTGGAAATACTATCGGTGTAATGATTACGTTTTAGCACAACTAACAAGTCTAAAATATGCTTATTCCTATTGTCTTTAGAACAAAGCCTATTTATACGTACTAGCTGATTTACAATAATGTTATTAAAAACAGATTTATGTAAACAAGTTAGATAATTTTGAAATTTAACAATATTAAAATCATAATCTGATCTTTTATCATATAAGTCAAAAGTAAAATTGCAATGTGAATTTAATTTAATGTTAATATCTAAAAAGTTTACATTAATATTATTTTGGTTACTTTGTATTAGTTCCAGATTATGAGGGTAAAAATTTAAGGCTATATGATTATTACTTTTATAAATTACAATTATATCATCAATATATCTAAATATTTTGCAATTGCTATTATCAATATTATTAATATTATCAACGTCAAAATAATGTAAGTATAAATTGGATAGCATACTAGAAGCATTTCCACCTTGTGGTACACCTTTAGTCTGTAAGTATATACTATTATTGTGTATAATATAATTATGTTTAGTAACAAAATCTAAGAGCCCATTGAAATGTGTAAGATTAATCTCTTTGCTTAAGTATTGAACATTATTTTGTACTAACTTTATAGTTACTCTATTTAAATCATTTATATTGATATTATTGAATACATTTTTAAAATCAAAAGTTACAATTGATTTGCATTTATCTAATGTTTGTAGTTTTCTAATTAGACTCAATCTATTATCAATTATACCACAAACACCAGAAGTTATTATTTTATAGATTAATTTAAGGTAATTTAATAAAATAACACTTGCTTTAGTAGCATAAGTGTTGTGACCACAGGTTACTGCTCTAAAAGCAATAGGAGTTTAATGAAACTTAGGAACTAAAGTGATATAAGGAAAGAGATAGTTATCTGCTGTTATACCTAGAAGTTTATATTTTGCAATAATTTTCTTAATAATAATACAGGTAGTTTCTCTTAAAGGCTGAAAAGATCACTATTGTCTAGCTGTTTTTTTAAACATATGGCAAAATATTTTTACAAATAATTGCGTAATTGTTGGCTGCTTTATCTACATAAGTTATTATAAAATATTCTTGTAACTTTTTTATAGCTTCTTTTAAGTGTTTATAGGAATTATTAAAGAAATTACTATTATTAGGTAGTTTAGAATGTACAAGCTTAAGTAAATTAATTTTCCAATAATTGAAGGCTTCTGTTGGGATAGAATAATTAATAGCTATTTTATATATAAATTTATCTAAATCAGCATTTAAGAAACTTATAATTTTTTTATTATTAAAAGTACTAGGTAATCTATATTTAGTTCCCAAATTCATCAACTCACGCAGTGCTAAATTATCAACTAGTTCCAAATTGCCTGTTATTGCATGACCATGTGCTGTGTCAACATAACTATTGTATTTGGGCAGATCGCATAAACACTTTAAATTGATAGATTGAGAAAAATTTTTTGATACCTGATTATAGTTAAATATACGTCTTATGTATATATACAGACGGTCGTTCGCACTTTATGGAGACGATTTTGTAATTTGTTTTTGGCATTTGCATTTTAAGATAAACATTTGGCAACTTCAAAATAATCGTCTACTATTGATTTGCTTTGATTGGAATGTAAAATAAAAGATTTATTTTGAAAATTGCTCCTAAAATTGATAGATGGCTCGAAGGTTACGTAACTGCACTTTCCGGGGAGAAATATTCGTATCAACAAATTATAAAGCGGTGTAAAAATTGCGGTTGTGGCATTTAAAAAATAGATATTTTTAATATATTAAATTTGAAAGGTAAAAAACGTCCAACTGAAAGTAAAAATCAAAACATGACCACTAAACCTCATCCTAAGACTGTTCGAACGCAGGTAAATATCAAGAAAGGGAAGTCTCTGATCCTAAAAGAAAATACGCCGACTCAAAGATTCATTGCATCGAAACTAGGAATGTCTTCTGGCACTGTAAGTAAAATCATTCATAAAGATTTGAAGTTAAAAAAGATGTTTAAACCTAAAGTTCATCTGCTTTTGCCAAAGCATATTGCTGAAAGGAAAACAAATTGTACAATATTATATGAAAAACACCTAGCTGCTGAAAAATGAAAATTTGTGGTAACACTCGATGGGGTATGGGTGTATTTAAGTGACTGTAATAAAAAAAGATCAATTTTCTATTGCTCAACTGACGAGAATGACCGTACGAAATGGCTACGTTAGTGTACAGAAAAGTTCTCAAAGGAGTTCATGATAGTAGCAGGATTTTGTTACAACGGCAAATTAAAAATCAAAAAAGCCTCAAGTAAAGCCAAAATTAATTCATTCTACTATCAGCAGAATATTTTAGAATCAATTTTTGAAGAATAAATTCCAGCCTTATATGGAAAGGACATTGATAAAGTTGAGCTTCATATGGACAAAGCCTCTAGTCACACGTCTAAATCAACTGCCGCTTATTTAGCAAAGAAAGAATCTGAAACAGGAGTAAAATGTATCCCATTTAATGAAATACCTGTTAAATTACCTGACTCTTCTCCAATGGACTTTTGCGACTTCGGTTTTTTAATACGTGCCTTAGGAAAACGGCATCTAAGAACACTGGACGGACTTTGGAAAACGATCTAAGAGGAATGAGGTTAAACTGACATAACAGTATTAAGCAAAAATTTACTTTCATGGAAAATTCGAGCTACAGCTATTGTCAGGAACCATGGCTATCAGATAGAAGCAAATCACCGCATAAAATACGGCATTCATACATAAAACTTAACTATCAAAATCGATTCCATAAAGTGCGAACGACCTTCTGTATATATATATCTTTTTTAAAATTATTTAATTTTTTAAAATTTAAAATTTTTTTCTGTGCTTATGATAAAACTAAAACAGTTTTAAATATTTATGGCTGTGTTTGAGGTAAAATTAGAAGACTACTTCTATATTAAAAACAACTTTAAAAATTTGCTTTGTTCTATACTTCATAATTATTATATTCAAGTTATTTTATACACTATATTTTTATTGAATTTCCCCACTGTTTTGATTTGGCACATACACTGAAAAGATTGGTTTTCACTGGTCCAAACGCTCGTTCGAATTTCCTGAAAATGTGCATTTAAACTTTAGCGATGATATAAATCAAATAGAAAAGAAAAAAAAGACACTACGATTTCAGTTTCTTTTGGTTGATCACAAAGTTTTTTTTACACCTCGAAAGTCGATCAAACCAATGGTGGAGTTAGTCACACCTGTAATGTTAAAAAGGAAATCAACAAGCCCGAGCGGTTGGTTTTGGGCAATAATTAATTCATATATCGGAATGGTTGGAAAGTTTTTACAAATGGAGGACTTAAACACATGGGCTGCCCTTTTTATATCATTTTGTTATTACATTAGGAAACTCATTGTGTATTTTCAGAACAAGGAAATACAGTAACCACCGCTTATAGTGATCAGTGGTTATAAGAATCAACAGTTTATAAGAATCAATATCGCAAAAACAAAAACAAATATATTATTTCCATGTTAAAATTTTCGCTTTAAAGAATCAATCCACCGGTTTTAATAATCAGTTTACACTCTTCGCTTTCCTTTTATTTTTCCAAAAAGCCACTTAAACCCTCAAAAGGCACGAAGTTCTTTCTTTATTTTTTTTAAAAGAAAGAGTGATAAGATGGGATGGAATACAGTCGTAAAACGCATCCCTTTCTTTGTTAGACATAACATAATAGTGTCCCCTTAAACGCTTTAGCTAAACACAGTCCTACTAGCTTGACCCAGGGGCATCCTACCCGTCTGGATCCAATTTCACTTTTCTCCACTGTCAAACAGGGACTCTTTTTTCCCACCTCCCGCATCCTGGTTGTGGCTTCCTGGACCCTGAAACACATAAATCTTCGGCGAAGTGTCCGCTATCACTTAGGCAAACGTGACATTATTAAATTCAGCACGTTATCAAACCGTGAAACGTAAGATAGAAGGTGAATCTTCGTCTGAGACTATTGGTATTGAAAGAGGTATAAACAGCCTCCTGAAAACTTCATTACGTCAAGCTACCATAGAAAACTTTTTCTTGCACCCTTCCTGTAGTTGAAATGTTAAACTGTTAAGCAGGTATGTTGTACCAAATATTGGATTTTTTTCTTACTATAATCATGTGTATCTACTTATAGGTCTAAAAATTAAGTTGTATTTTTAAAACTATAAAAAATAATTTTAATAAAAGATAATTAACGTAAATTAAAGCGTATTTTATGGTAAATTTTCTAATATATGTATATATAGGTGTGTCTGTGCCTGCCCGAAAACCTAAATTTCGACTATAAGAATCAAAAACAGTAATAACAAACTTGATTCTTATAAGTGGAAATCACTGTAGTTTGATTCTCTTCTGTAAGCATTTAGGGAATATGTGTCACGTGTAATTACTTATGTACAAAATATTTGATTCAATGTTGCTAGTTCAAGTAGACTGTTTTTCCCCAATTTTCAAAGGAATGGAACTTTTTCTTGTCTTGAAATCTGCCCTCCCCTAGTAACATGGAGGTCCAAAGGTTCATTTGATAGACTTCTTCGGCCAATTTTTCCTTTCGCATTACACATTAATAGTAATTAAATTATTATTCCCCTCATAGATGGCAGCACAAGTAAACTTATCCAAATTATTATAAGTTATCAAAATGCATGATAGTATTGATACTGCAAGTATGAACCCCAATTTAAATTTCTGCAAAATTTTATAGAGACTCAATGGACTCATCTGTTGTGTTCTATGCATTATTCTATTGCAGTAATATTCATGAAGATATCTGGAATTCACACTATAGTCTCCTATCGAAAATATATTGTGATTAATAAAATTACGGCAGACTTATTTTTTAAAAAAAATTATTCTTTTTAGTAGCATTTGAAGACCATTGAGATTTAATCCTAAGGATTGTCAGCATGTTCTTCCTCCAATATCTATACAATTTCCTCTAGTATTACTTAGTTTTATGCATTTGTAAAAAGAATAAAATAAAGAAAGCCTGAAAACATCTGTATTGTGGTAGAAAATATTTCTGACGAGGTCTCAATTTAAATCAAAATAGTAGAAACATATGTATAGCCATTAATTTTAATTGGATTTTAAAAAAGCCCTTCAAATATTTTATGTTTTATATTCTAGTCATAGGCTGATAAGTATGTTTTATTATTAACTAGCTGAAAACCCGCACTTCGCTACGGAGTACATTCAAATTAAATAAAACGGTCAATGTATGCAATTTATGCCAATATATATATATATATATATATATATATATATATATATATATATATATATATATATATATATATATATAATAAATACGACGATCAATGTATACAATTGATGTAAAATATATATATATATATATATATATATATATATATATATATATATTTATAAGAAAATCGTAAAGGATAATTTTATAGACAAAATAATGTAGAAAAGAGTATTCAAATTAAATCTAATATAAAGAATACTAAAGAATATAGTACAGTTAATATAGTACAGTTTGTAGAACATTTCTTTTACTGTATTTTAATATTTTTTTGGATAATGTCCAATCGTCTGTCGCATTAGCATGGAAAAAAATATTTTTTGTTTATTTAGTTGTTATGCATGTGACGATAAATTTATTTAAAGTACCAGAAAAAGAAATCACGTGATCATCATTTAATAAATTAAATTCTAAAAATTAATCTTTAAAAATTCAACAAAAATCAGAAAAGGGAGGTAAAGATTTAAAAAAAAGATTTCATTTTAAATGAATGTTTATGGTCTTTCTCGTGATATAAATCTTCTAAACTTCAAATTATTATTTTAAATGCAAATTTTAAAAAAGTTACTAGAACAGCTTAAAAATTTAATTTTAAAAAATCTAAGAAGAATTTTTCAAAAATCTTTCTTAGTGCACCTCTAGACAATAAGAAGAATCGCCATGCAAAACTTCAAGCACTTTAAGTCCAGCAGTTTGGTCTGTGCGTTGTATGTCAGTCAGTGAGTCAGTTACGGAACTGTTTTATATATATAGATTGTTAAAATTAAAACACGTATTGAAAATATTTAACTTATTGATGATAATAAGAGGCATAAATTTTGCAAAGATATCAAAATGAGAGAAAATTCTGAATTCTCCTTTCGTAAATCGTGATTAAAAAAAAATGAAACCTATATGAACCGCTTTGGCTCAATCCCAATATACGGTACCCCAGCCGCTTTATTTTTTTGGCGATGTTTTTTAGATTTTTGCCAAGTTGGCGATAAAATGCCAAATGTGGTTTGTGTTTAATAAATGTTTTTAAGGTAACCATTTACTGTCCGACCACGGAAGCAAGGTCCCTGGAAGCTGTTACGCATGCGCGAGAAAAGCTAGTCTACTTAGAAAATAGGGGAAAACGTCATATTTTCGGATGTGTTTGTTTATGAAATATAGAATGTATTTCAGACTGCTTTTTGTCCGCAATTTTTAAAACTTCATTTTTGATCGAATATGTGAATAATAATTTCAAAATAATAAAAAGAAGGAAGCAAATCTATTTAAAAAATAGGAGTGGATATTTTCGGGTGTGTTTGTTTAAGAACTGCGAAAGAACGTTTTCAACCAACTTTCTTTTTCAGAATTTTTCTTTTGATTGAATGTATAAATAAAAACCGAAAAACATATTAAAATGAAGGTTTGAAAAATTCCATTTTTAAGTGATATATTGTAATAACATAAATATATATATATAATGCAATAAAAATAATATATTTGATTCGCAGTTTTACAATTTGCAGAAATAATTAGGATATACAACTCAAAATTTTCAATCTTTTGAATTTTTCTCAAAGTTTCTCTTTGATGAGTAAAATTGATTTTTTCTCTTAAGACTGGAATTAGTTTACGAATTGTTGGTACTATTTTACAGACAGCATAAAATTCATGAATTGTTCTTCGAATTACATCACAATCAAAATTATCTAAAGCTACGTTTTCGGTGGTTCTTTTTTTCTGACGTTTCCTCGGAGATTCAAATTTTGGAGTTTCTTTTGCTTCTCTGCGTATTCTTTTTACACTGGACATTGATATCCGGGTCATTTCACTAGCTCTCTTTAGGGATTGCGAAAGTGGAACAATAACATTTCCTTCTAGTGGTTCTTTATCACACAATTTAATTACATTGTGTTTTATACGTTTACAATCACTACGGAACGGCTTATTCCGAGCAGTTGTGTTGGGTAAAGGATCCATTAATTTTAATATAATAATACAAAAAAAAAAAAACAGATGAGGCAAAAGCAAGCAAGCGCAGTTAGTAACCGATTCTAAAGAATGTCGAGAGAATACGAGACTTTTCCCCCTCCTTCCTCAGCAGCCTTACCTACAGCGTGAATAGAATCGTCTTGGCACTATGCCAACCGTGGTTCTTCGTACTGTGGTCGGACAGTATTGCTCCCGATTTGAATAATATGGCGATATTTTTTTGGCGATGTTTTTTAGAGTTTTGCCAAGTTGACGATAAAATGCCAAATACGGTTAGTGTTAGTTAAATACTTTTAAGTTAACCATTTATTGCTCCAGATTTGAATAATTAGCAGCCAATCAGAGCTTGTGATTTACTCCTACACGAGTTTAATCTGGATTTTATAACGCGCTTGTTTAAAAAAATTAAACCGTTGAATGTTCTTTTTGGGATGTGCAGTTCCACCGCTCGGACGTACTTTTATTTGCGAGGTATGGCTTCTTTTACGAATGGGAGGGTTGATTTGGATTTTTTTCGGCATTTACAAAATGCGGGTAAGAGAACTATTATAGATTATTTTATTTATGTTGAGTTAATAGCTAATATTTATTATTGTCTTAATTGTAATTCGCAAATGACTAAAACTGAGAGGAAAGATCTGAACATGGTGTTAAAAGATCCATTAGATGTGGTTCCCGGTTCGAAGCGAGTAAATTGGATTTAATTACGGTTTTAAAATTAACTTATTTATGGGTATAAAAACGCCGTGTTCTTGGATTACAGACGAATTGGGGGTATCCAAAAACACCGAAAAAATCAACAAAACGTAATAGAAGCTAAACCGAAAGTGAATAACCGGTAAGTGTTTTTTTTTTTAAATTTTAACATGAAATAATATAAAAGACAACATGCAGAACTTTCATTTTTTTATTTTCCGATATATTTAACCAAGATGTATTTTATATTTATTTAAATGAATTATTTGCAATATACTGACTTTTTTTAGGGGGGGGGGGCAGTCCCCCCACACATAACAAATTTCTCATTATTTTTCAGCTTTTATTTTTTGTATTTGTGTGTTTTTGTGCTTTACTGTGGTTGTACAGTTTAAAAAAAGCGTATTTTTGGGACTTTTCGGACTTTCCCGTTCCAAAAACACGCGTTCTGCTTGGGCGACAAAAAAAAAAAAAAAAAAAAAAAAAAAAAAAAAAAAAAAAAAATCGACTGCCCTCATTTAACTTCATTTTTTTATTTTCTGGATAATTTTTCAATGAAAGTTCTGCATGTTGTCATTTATATTATTTCATGTTTCCCAGGGCGGTGGAACCGCCATGTTGGTTGAGTCTGCCATCGCGAACTTGGCGTTGGGAGACGTAACCAAGATAGCGGTTCCATCGCAGCGAAATACATAGGGGTACCGTATATTGGGAATTAACCTCAGCTTTGATTAATGTAGAGCAATTATGCTGTATAGTGAAAGTTAATTCTGTATTCCTTTTCAAGAAGAGAGGATGCATCATACACTGGTGTTTAAAATTTTCATGTTTTATCAAATTTCTGGAAAACTAATGATGAATTTTAATGAAATTTGGTATGGATACACACTTATATAAGAGAAATAATTACAAGATGAAAAGAACTTTTTATATACCATGTTTTTAAATTTTCTGTTGAATCATATAAACTTGACAATTCTATGTATTAATAAATACTTTTAAAAATTTTTTGATGAATTATCCCATCAACTTGAAAGAAAATGCAGTTAATTGGAAGTTAACTTGCATTTAACTTTTCATACCCGTTCCACCCAATAGAGGGCTGCACCAGTCTACAAAACAAAATTAACTGAAAATAACTGAAAATTAATTTAATTCTGCTTAAAGATGGCTAAAAGTAATAAAAGAATGCATTGTCATTATGTTCTGAGCTATTCTAAGAGTTTCAAATGTCTAGCTAGTAGGGAAGTTAGTTAAAAATCATTGCAAGATTTGAACTTCACAAACGCACACACAAACACGCAAACAAGAAAGCAAGTTAATAAAAACATGGTAAAATATTACACCATACAGCTGTCATGCTACGCACTCATGATCGCCAGTTAGGCTCATCAGCATAGGAATGTCCAAAACCACCATTGCATGATCGAATACAAAATGATTTTAATAGGGGATATAGACGCCTCTCACATTCCGATGCCATACTGGAAACGAGGCAGCTTGTTGAGTCCCCGTGGCAGTTAGTCCCACTCCTGCAGCAAGGCAGTTTTCAGCTCCTGGATGGTTCTCGGAGGGGGATGGCGAGCTGCAATTGCCCTCCAAAGAGAGTTCCAGACATGTTTGATAGGGTTTAGGTCTGGATTTATGGCTGGTAAATCCTCCCGGCGAATATCCTCACTTTCAAGATAATCGTCGCCTAGGTGAGCCGTGTGCGGAGAGTTGTCGTCCACAAAATTGAACCGAGGGTCAACTGCGCCCCTGAAAAGTCGAACATAGGGCTGCATGATTTCATCCTTATACATCTCGCCAGTCAGGGAGGCCTCTGTCGGACACATAGAGTGGTGTGCGGCCATTTAGCTTGGTGCAGACAAAATTAGCCTAGGACTAGACTGCAGCGGGGTAATGTTCTCTTCCCAGACGAGTAGCGATTCAGCCTGGACACTGATTCTCGCCGTACCTTCATCTGGAGAGAACCTAGGACCGATAACTTTCCTCCAACATGCGAAGAAAATGACCGCTATGGCAGGGCGAGTGTCATGGTCTGGGCAGGCATCGTGTTGGACTCTGGACAGCTCTCCATGTGTTCGACAGAGGATCCCTGACTGGTGAGAGGTATAGGGATGAGATCTTACATCCATATGTTCGACTTTTCACTACCCCGCTGCAGTCTAGTCCAAGGCTGATTTTGTCTGCACCAAGCTAAATGGCCGCACACCACTCTATGTGTCCGACAGAGGCCTCCCTGACTGGCGAGATGTATAAGGATGAAATCATGCAGCCCTATGTTCGACTTTTCAGGGGTGCAGTTGACCCTCGGTTCAATTTTGTGGACGACAACTTTCGTCCACACACGGCTCACCTAGTGGACGATTATCTTGAAAGTGAGGATATTCGCCGGGAGGATTTACCAGCCATATATCCAGACCTAAACCCTATCGAACATGTCTGGAACTCTCTCGGGAGGGCAGTTGCAGCTCGTCATCCCCCTCCGAAAACCACCCAGGAGCTGAAAACTGCCTTGCTGCAGGAGTGGGACTAACTGCCCCGGGGACTCATCTGAATAACTTGTTTCCAGTATAGCAACACGTTATGTGAGTTGTATGACTGTGGGCGTCCATGCCCTATATTAGAGTCATTTTATGTTCGATCTTGCAACGTGGATTTTGGATATATCTGCGCCGATGAGCCTAATGCTAAGTGTGCATTTGAGAGAAAATCTCGAGATTAGTCTCAGGGTGTTGTCTATTTGAGATCACCTACGCTCTCGACACAGTTTCGTGAGACTCGACATTCACTGCAGTCTCGTCACCAGGAACATTTCGTGTCGACTTCAGAGTCAACTGGCAGTCAGTTGTGTGATTTGATCGCAATTTGTTTATTACCATGTTTTTATTAACTCGCTTTCTTGTTTGTTTGTTTGTGTGTGTGTTTGTCCAGTCCAAACCTTGCAATCGATTTTTAACTAACTTCTCGACTAGCTAAACATTTGAAACTTTTAGAATAGCTCAGAACACGGCGACAATGCATTATTTTAATACTTTTAGCCATCTTTAAGCAGAATTTTAATTCAATTTCGGTTAATTTTGTTTTGTAGACTGGTGCAGCCATCTATCGGCAGGGACGAGAACGAAAAGTTAAACGCAAGAACTTCCAATTGACTTAATTTTCTTTAAGTTGATGGGGCAATTCATCAAAAATTTTTTTTAAAAGTATTTATTAATACATTGAATTGTCAAGTTTATATGATTCAACAGAAAATTTAAAAACATGGTATATAAAAAGTTCTTTTTAATCTTGTAATTATTATCTTTACTGTCCAAATAGATTCACTTCAGGCCCTAGCTTTTATAATTGCGTATAAAACTGCGAAAAAAAAGCGTATAAAAGCGAAAAGTGAAAAAAAAAG
This sequence comes from Dolomedes plantarius, assembly GCA_907164885.2. Classification (NCBI taxonomy): domain Eukaryota; kingdom Metazoa; phylum Arthropoda; class Arachnida; order Araneae; family Dolomedidae; genus Dolomedes; species Dolomedes plantarius. Next base: position 5,554,069 of record OU015503.1, read on the forward strand.
GAGTGTGGGTAAGAAAATGGGCGGATCTACGAAATGAATTCGGAGCTTGTTTAACTATCGTAAATGAGTTGCGGTTGGAAGATGCACAACTGTTCAGAAATTTTATTCGGATGTCTGCAGTGCAATTTGAACTGCTTCTAAATTTAGTAAAACACCAGATTGTCAAACAAGATACAAAATTACATGACGCAATTCCTGCTCATGATAGATTAATGGTCACACTTCGTTTTTTGGCTTCAGCACAGTAGAGTCCCGCTACATATTTTAGCTATTTTTTTCTCTTTTTTATGAATACATCTTTTTCTTCAGCTTAATTTTATTATCGATACTACAAACTGCATACGCAGATCCAAGTTTTTAATCTAATAAACTAGGGTTAACAAAACAAAATAATTACAAGATAAAAGGAGCTTTTTATATACCAGGTTTTTAAATTTTCTGTCGAATCATATAAACTTGACAATTCTATGTATCAATAAATACCTTTTTAAATTTTTTTTAACGAACTATCCTATTAACTTGAAAGAAAATGTAGTTAATTGGAAGTTAACTTGCGTTTAACTTTTTGTTCCCGTTCCGGCCGATAGAGGGCTGCACTAGTCTACAAAACAAAATTAACTGAAAATAACTAAAAGTTAATTAAATTCTGCTTAAAGATGGCTAAAAGTATTAATAAAAGGCATTGTCATCGTGTTCTGAGCTATTCTAAAAGTTTCAAATGTCTAGCTAGTCGGGAAGTTAGTTAAAAATCGATTGCAAGATTTGTTAGAGACAAGCACACAAACAAACAAGAAAGCAAGTTAATAAAAACATGGTAATAACAACTTTGTGACTGTACAATAAAATTCAAATTTTATTTATTGTACAGCTTTAAAAAACATATCTGTAACCGGCTCACAAATAACGAATAATAAGCTAAAATTACCAACTAACAACTGAAGGGAAGGAAACAAAAGAAAATGACCATCACAGATTTTAAATTTTGTCGCAAATTCTTCGAACATACTCCTTTTTTTTATCGCGATTCTTGTAAAATTTATGTTTCACGTTCCACAAAAACTCCTGTTCCTCATAAAGATGGATTAACTCCAACACTTCATCATCAGTCTACTCTCTTTTATCTGGTGCAACCTTCTTTTCGCTCGTTTTGAAAAATTATTTACCGATTTATGTTTATTGCGAAATAAAAATAAAAATAAAATTAAAAGAATGAAATCAAGTCTCAGCTCTGACAAAATCTTCGAACAGTGACGGAAGACTGGAGACTAGTCACGAAAGCAGGAATGAGCATGTCCACTTGTGACAGGTTCTGATACTTGCCCCTGCTTGTTTCCGAGACTGCTTTCAGGCCCTTATCCATTTGTGAGTCTAGTCTCGAGACTACTCTCGAGACTATTTTCTCACAAGTGGACACTTAGCCTAACTGACGATCACGAGTACGTACCATGACTGTTGTATAGTATAAATTTGTCTCTTATATAACTGTGTATCCCGCCCTGATTTTCCATTAGGCCCAGTAGGCCCGGGCCTAGGGGCCCCTGAATGTTGGGCCCCCCCCCCCCCCAAATTTTTTTTTAAAAGAAAAAATTCCCAATTCAATTTTTTTTAATTTTACCTTTTTTAATAGCAATTTTTTTAATATATCCTTACAAATTTGATTGATAGGTTCGTCATATGTATAGTTCATCATATGTATGTTATAGTGTATATAAGGGAACTGCATGATACGGTTTAATTAATACGGTTTTCTGGTTGTATTGGTGTTTAATGATGAAGTTAATATGTTGTATAGTTTTTCGTTATTTCATAATGTTCTAGGCTTCTACGCTTCAAATAGCCAATTCTTGGTAAAATGGTACTTTCACAATGATTCATGATTATTTTTTTTTTTTTTGTGTCAATTTTGGAAATTTTACGTCCACATCAGTGTTAGGGGGGGGGGGGCATCCCGAGGGCCCATCCCGAGTTGTGCCTATAGTCAAGAATTTTCTAAATCGGGCCCTGCTGTGTATCCGTACCAAATTTCATTTAAATACGTCCCTTAGTTTTTCCGAAATTACATAAAATGTGAAAATTCTCTCAATTTTGAACACCAGTGTAGTTTTGTGAACTAAAAAGTTTTCAAGAGAAAAGAAGAATTGGATGCAAAACAGTATCAACAAAAACGATTTTCAGTATGCGATTGCGATTCTCTGTCATAAATCGACAGTAAGTAAATGCCATGAAGCTACAGATCTGTAGCTTCATGGTAAATGCCTTGAGAAAACATAGCTTGTACTTACAGTGCTGCCATCTATAGGCGTGTTTTAAATTTACAAAGCGTTATTTTAATATTAATATTTATATAATTATTAAAATTATTTAAGAATAAATTAAGTGACGAAATAATTAAGCTAACTGTTACTAATTAAAGAGTTAACATATTAACTAAATTAAAAAGTTAACATATTAACTAATTAAGAAGTCAAACTACTAAGATTATTAATACAGTAATAACAATAACATTAGTAAATAAGTACCTTGACAATCTGTGAATGATTTATGCATTAAATTTCAAAATCCGAGAAGTGAAAATATGTTAGGTATCACAGGAATATAAGAAATATAAAGTTATTTATGATAACTTATATTTCAGCTTAATAATTGAAGCCATAATTAAATATCAGCACTTACGCTACTTCAATGATAAGTTTAATCAGGGAATTTTTAAATTCCCCGATTTAAAGAAGCAGGTATAATATAACAATATAAATTGATGATTACGGACAATGATAGATTTATGATAGTTGCTTTTTAAGAGTCCGGAGTACCAATAAAATTTCCCTATAATTGAATTTTAAATCTGCATCATTTTATCTTTGCAATACATTTTTCTACATGTAATTATGCTAAATAATCTGAATGACCTTGGAAAGATTGCACAGATATTTATTATAATCATTATTCTGAAACGCTCTCTTTCTTTGTTTTTAATTACAATCTCTGAAATTCAGAAGCATAAAGTTGATAAATGTATTTTTTTCTATTACAAAACACCTTTTTGCATCTGTGGAAAGATATGTTTTTTTTCTTACAGATCCTACTTTTTCGAAAATGTAATTTCCGAAAACCCATCGTTTCGAAAATGCAATTTCAAATTGAACAAATCACGTAACTAAAGCAATCGTTCGCAACAGTTTATAGATGGCAGCACTTATCAAAACGAAACCTTCGAAATGATGACATCTCGTCAGGAGTAGTTTGATGTCCTTGAGGTTAGGTGAGAAAGAAATTAGTATTCCAGAGCCAGACCAATGAGGTGGAAGGCTAAAATGTATGAATTAAAATGCGATTTTCTTATTTGTGTTCAGGGTAAAACATCCCACTCGTCTCTAGCGGCTTTTAGACTTTTTTCAGACACTTGAATGATTCCAAATTGCCATCCTTAAAAGCTGTGCGAGATTTTGTAGGAGACAAGAATTTTAGCTTTTTATGTCTTTCTCATTTTAATTATTTGCTCAGCATGAAAAAAAAAAAAAAAAAAAGAGGTTATTTTCTCAAGGAATGTACTTATCTCTTGCTTAATGTCAGATTAATTATGGAAACGAGAAAACCTTGTTTAGCAGTGAAAATTTAAAACTGTAACAGCCAATGCATGGAGTGATTGAGGAAAAATAATGTGGTTTCGAAAATGGGTCGTTTAATGATGTGTATCTTTTTAATCATCATAATATTTATCTAGCGATTTTTATGGCGATTATTCTTGAAAATTAAGGTAAGGTAAATTAGCTTAGATAAATTTAAAATTAGCTTAAAAGCTTAATATAAGGTAAATTGGATTATCCTTGAAGATAAATTGGCTTCTTATCACTCTAAGTTTAAAACTTTACATTCGAGGCTAAGATTCACTATAAAGTTCAGTGGTGTGCTGAAGATTTGAATTAGAGGACTATCCTTACAACCTGATAATGCCTTTTAAATAAACAATTAAAAGAACGCTTGATCATAGTATACCCCCCCCCCCCCCTTTCCCAAGGAATTCGGAAAGGTCAGTTAAAAATTGGGCATGCGAGGAAAACAAAGGATCGATAAGAAAATTTTTAGCCCATGTAATTCCTAGGACTACAGTTGAATTTATTTCAATACTGTAATGAAATCTGTTTATTTTGCGGAATAAAGGATCTAAGCTTCTAAACAGCAAAGAAGCTGAATCTGGAAGACTGCTGCGACTACATTTTATTTTATTTTGGGGAATAGGGGATCTATTCCTTTAAACAGTTAGGAAGCTGAATCTGGAAATACTGCAACTGCATTTTATTTATTTGGGGAATAGAAGACCATTGCTTTTAGACAGTAAGGAAGCTGAATCTGGAAGAATACTACAACAGCATTTTATTTTATTTTGGGAATAGAAGACCATTGCTTTTAGACAGTAAGGAAGCTGAATCTGGAAGAATACTACAACTGCATTTTATTTTATTTTGGGTAATAGAAGACCATTGCTTTTAGACAGTAAGGGAGCGGAATCTGGAAGAATACTACAACTGCATTTTATTTATTTTGGGTAATAGAAGACCATTGCTTTTAGACAGCAAGGAAAGCTGAATCTGGAAGAATACTACAACTGCATTTTATTTTATTTTGGGGAATAGAAGACCATTGCTTTTAGACAGTAAGGAAGCTGAATCTGGAAGAATACTACAACTGCATTTATTTTATTTTGGGGAATAGAAGACCATTGCTTTAGACAGTAAGGAAGCTGAATCTGGAAGAATACTACAACTGCATTTTATTTATTTTGGGGAATAGAAGACCATTGCTTTTAGACAGTAACATAGCTGAATCTGGAAGAAAACTTTAATTAATTTTGGTATAATTTATCTGGTAGAATGCCGCAATACTGATACATTTCAAATGAACTGCGAAATGACCACATATACATGAATACTGCAGTTAAGTTTAGCTTTACTTAAGAGCTGTGATTCCCAACCTTTTTCAGCTGGCGATCCACCTTTTCTTATCGGAATACCTCCACAGTCCATCGTTCCATGGTGGGGTAAAAACCTTATTTGTATCGTATCCCTTCCTTATGTATATATAATTTACCTTCAAATATTGCAAATATATATATTATATATATATATATAATAATATATATATATATATATATATATTATATATATATATATATATAATATATATATATATATATATATATATATATATATATATATTATATATATATATATATATATATATATATATATATATATATATATATATATATATATATATATATATATATATATATATATATATATATATATATATATATATATATATATGCTTTTTTGAAGATACAGATTGATTATTGATAAACAATTTGTGTTCTGATTTGAAAATAGTTGACAAAATATAAGCACTTTGTAGCAAAACTGTTATTTATTTAACACTAGATGTATGTTTGCAATATATGCAACAAGTGGTTTCATACTGACTAACAAGTGTTCCTAGGTAAGATAAAATCTACAATTATAAAAGTACACAAAGAACATTTTAATTTTTCAGGCAAAAAAATTCATACAGCTTTGATATAATTACAGTTAAGAAAATTGTTATCACAATCTATCAATATGTAAAATTGCTGTTTTTAAGTAAGTTTCGATTTTTCTTATCTTTTCTGATGGTTTATTCGTTGGTTTCTGATAGTTTTAGGATCGAGTGGCGACCCACCTGTAACCCTTCCGCGACCCACCGGTTGGGAACCGCTGCTTTAGGGGAATAACACTAAGCGAAATCAATGTAACCAGACAGCAGTTCAACTGAATTTAAAAGAATATTGCAACTGAATACGATTTACTTTTTCGACAGTTAATAAAGTTTCGTGATACGACATAACGGATGTTTTAGAATGCATCTGTACGAAATCTGGGTAGCTGAATTTACAAGAACACTGCATATGATTTCGAGTAGAAAATTGGCATCGGACAAATAAATAAAACCCCCACAATTTAAATTATCAGCCTGACGACTAACCCCCATTTTTGATGCAGTTTATAGCTGTGAATCCTTGTGTTCTTTATTTAGGTTGATAAAAAAATTAACAAAGTCAAACATCGACATACCAACATTTGATTTTGCAACATCTCAATAATGCGAGGTTTGAATAATTTGACTAAACAATTAAAAGAAAAATAATTATCAAACTCATTAAAACTATTTAAGAAATTAGGTATGTTGATTATTATAACTCACGGATAATAATATTTTTAACAAATATGTTAAAGAAAAATTCCGTCTGAAATTTCTTCCGTATCAAATATCACATTTTTTTTCTGTTTTGGCTCTTCTAAGTATGCAGACATTTCTAAATGGCTTTTAAAACTGCTTACCTAGGCCAACTCTGGTATATACCTCTTAAAACTGCACCGAAAATCAAGAATTTGGGAATAGGATTCTGATGCTTGCTCCTTAAAAGAAAAAAAAAGTCTAATTAATTTAAATAAAACGAATGTTATTCAAATGAACTTTCGGTTACCCGTTGAAAATATTTAGACGAATCTATGAAGGACAGCAAGAGCGTAAAAACAAATTAAAAACTGAAATTGCAAAACCTGAAGCTACTCAAAATGCAACGAGGGTAGAAACAAGATAATAAGAAATAGGATAAACACAAAAACAACAAACAGAGAAAGTAAAAATACACCTATTTCAAATATACACAAATCTTTGTTTTTTCAAATCATTACAACCTCTGAGGAGAAAGTGGCGTCTGAAAAACCAACCCGTAAGAAATACTAGAATACTAAATAAGTACCAAAAACAGTGAACAATACTTACGAAAGGAAATTTCGGGTTCGTACTCACAAAATCTCCATAAGACTCTTTTAAGTAAAAAAAAAACCTAGAAGGACGTCTTCGGCCAAGGATATTTCCTCTCATAACATGATTGCGTTGCCTTTTCTCCTCTAAATGTTCTGAAATCCCCGAAAATGCTTCCTTGGTTTGTTTTTAATGTTGCTTTTAAGGTTACATTCAGCGCATTTCATAGGCTATCATCACCCACGTGCTACAATCTGCGGGTTCTAGACCCGCGGCTAACTTTGGTTGCTGTATAAACCTTGGGAATCAGCTTTAAACTGTACGTCCCTGCTTACCCTCACATGGCAAAAGATGACCAGATCATCTTAGGGCTACAAACCAACTTCTCTAAAATTTCCTATATCTTTTGATGCTTACTGTATCAACCTTTTGGAATCAGCTTTAAACTGTACGTTCCTGATTACTCTCACATGGCAAAGATAACCAGATGACCATAGGGACTACAAAACCAACCTCTCGAAAATTTCTTATACCTTTTGATACTTGTCGTATCAAAAGGCTTTTTGATAATTGCTGTATAAACCTTTGGGAATCAGTTTTAAACTGTACGTCCCTGTTTACTCTCACTTGGCAGATGATCATAGGCCTACAAACCACTTCTCTAAATTTCCTATAATCTTTTGATGCTTACTGTATCAACCTTTTGGAATCAGCTTTAAACTGGACGTTACTGATTACTCTCACATGCAAAAGATAACCAGAATTACCATAGGACTACAAAAACCAACCTCTCGAAAATTTCTTATACCTGTTGATACTTGTCGTATCAAAAGGCTTTTTGGATAATTGCTGTATAAAACCTTTGGGAATCAGTTTTAAACTGTACGTTCCCTAGTTACTCTCACTTGGCAGATGATCATAGGCCTACAAAACCAACTTCTCTAAAATTTCCTATATCTTTTGATGCTTACTGTATCACCTTTTGGAATCAGCTTTAAACTGTACGTTCCTGATTACTCTCACATGGCAAAAGATAACCAGATGACCATAGGACTACAAAACCAACCTCTCGAAAATTTCTTATACCTTTGATACTTGTCTTATCAAAAGGCTTTTTGATAATTGCTGTATAAGCCTTTGGGAATCAGTTTTAAACTCTACGTCCCTGTTTACTCTCACTTGGCAGATGATCATAGCCTACAAAAACTAACTTCTCTAAAATTTCCTATATCTTTTGATGCTTACTGTATAAAACGTCTTGGAATTAGCTTTAAATTGGTACTTCCCTGTTTACCCTCATATGGTAAAATATAACCATATGACCATAGGGCTACAAAACCAACCTCTCGAAAATTTCCTATACCTTTTGATACTTGCCGTATCAAAAGGCTTTATGATAATTGTTGTATAAACCTTTCGGAATCAGTTTTAAACAGTACGTCCCTGTTTACCCTCACTTGGCAGATGATCATAGGGATACAAAACCTACTTCTCTAAATTTTCCTATATCTTTTGATACTTACTGTATAAGCCTTTTGGAATCAGCTTTAAATTGTATTTCCCTGTTTACCCTCATATGGTAAAATATAACGAGATGATCATAGGGCTACAAAACCAACCTCTCGAATATTTCCTATACCTTTTGATACTTGCCGTATCAAAAGGCTTTTTGATAACTGCTGTATAAAGCTTTCAGAATCAGCTTTAAACTGTACGTCTCTGTTTATCCTTACATGAAAAAATCAGATATCCTATGACCAGATGTTCATAGGGCTACAAAACCAATTTCTCTAAAATTTCCTATACCTTTTGATAGATGCCGGAGAATTTATTTGCAGATTTGGCTCAACTGGACAAACTGAAATGAATGGTAGGTTTCTGCTCTAACAGAATCAGAGCTATGTTCTTCTGGGTTAAACTTTAACTCACAAAACTCCTCGATGAGGCCGGTAAGTATTGGATGAAAACTAGGTTCAGTCGTCTTTATTTTCATGCAATTTTTTTTCTCTCCATTAGTAGCGTTTGCTCTTAAAATTGCGTATTACCTTCCTCTCCCTAATATATTGTTCAGTCCAAGTGAATCTGACATTAAAAAACTTACTGGTCTCAATCACTTGTATTCACCAAATTTATAGAACTCAGTCTCCCCATATTAAGTTTCAACTTGCCCTTAGTACCCGGTCTTCTTACCACCTTCCTATGTTGTTGTCAAGGTTCCTGAGGGTCACGCTTCTGAGACCCCAGTCCTTCTTATGATCACCTTCCTATGTTGTTGTTAAGGTTTCAGAGGGTCACGCTTCTGAGACCCCAGTCTTTCTTATGACCACCTTCCTATGTTGTTGTTAAGGCTTTTGAGGGTCACGCTTCTGAGACCCCAGTCCTTCTTATGACCACCTTCCTATGTTGTTGTTAAGGCTTTTGAGGGTCACGCTTCTGACCAGTACTTGTTAGCTTTGAGGGGTCACGCTTCTGAGACCCCAGTCCTTCTTATGACCACCTTCCCATGTTGTTGTTAAGGTTCCTGAGGGTCACGCTTCTGGGACACCAGTCTTTCTTATGACCACCTTCCTATGTTGTTGTTAAGGCTTCTGAGGGTTACGCTTCTTAGACCCCAGTCCTTCTTATGACCACCTTCCTATGTTGTTGTTAAGGTTCCTGAGGGTCACGCTTCTGAGACCCCAGTCCGGTGTAATTATGAAGATAAGACAGGAAATAGAGACATAAATTTACACAAGAAATTTTTATTTACAGACTAAGACACATGCGATGGACGGTACATGTACTGCTTCTATGTGGAATAGTTGTTAGACTCAAGTTCCACTTTTATTTATTTATTTTTTAATTTAAATTGTGCACTTGTCTTGAGACATTTGCCCTTCAGCACCGAAAAGTTTTGCTGGCTACTTCGTTACGGGAGCACCATTTAGGCGAGCCGGCATTACTCCCTAAGAAGAGACAACACGGATACAACCAAGCCTTTCACCGCATTTACACAGTCGCGCTAGCGGCGAGTCGAATCGCGGAGGGCACGAATGTGTAGACGGTGTGCTTGCCGTTTCTCCCCGCCAATCGTGGCGCTCGTTTCGGCAGCGGTTTCTCTGGCACGAGTCAAAGGGGCGAATGGCGACGGGAAGTCTTGCCCACAGCAAGAGGCGCGACTATGAGAACGGTCACTCGCGTTGATGCAGGAACGTGACGAATGTCTCGCGAATGTCTTGCGGATGGCGCGAGCGCGAATGTGTAAATGCGACATTATACGGGATTTGAAGGCCCGAGGTACTGACGGTGCTCGGATAGAACCCCGGCATGCGCTGCTAAATACCTTCGTGTCTAGGCCGGATATGGTCTCGTTAAATCCGTAGATCGGAAAGTCCTTCTATGAGGTCAGTGGGTAGGGAAGGTACAATCCCCCCAGATGTCGCCCTTGGGGATATTCGGTCAAAATTGTGGTGGCACCAAGTCGGACTACGACTCTTAGGCTCGGTGCACACGAGCGATCGTTCGTGTGAGTCGGTTAGTTCAACTCTATGTACTGCTTGATCGCAACTGCGGTGCCGCCACGACACCGGATCGCTCGTGTGCACCGAGCCTTATGGTGCTATTATAAACCGAAGCCGCACTATTCAGCCCGAAGCCTCTATGGACCTGGTCTGCAACTTCCCGACAGCGGGGAATTAGGAACAACGACAACAAGGATTTGAACCCAAGCCCCTGCGGGGAAACCATTATATCATTTGGGCGGCAGTTTCTGAAATGGATAAACAGGAATTTCTGATCTCGTATTTGTCTTGAATTATACTCAGTATATTGAATTCAAGTACTTGCTCGTTTGTTTGTTGTCGTGTCTACGGATAGGAGCACTATCCGCAGAAAAGGGGGAGCCATTGCCTCAAGAGAGGTTGGACTTCCATACGTCACACCCTAGTCCGGTGTACATATGAATACAAGGAAATGGAAATCACACAGTCACAGAAAAATTTTATTAACAAACGATGACAATGGCGATGGACGATGGGTTGCAGCTCCCCTTTCTAGGCTCCTTCTGCAGGCGGAAGACTGACGAGTTCCCCAGAATACAACCAAGTCTTATGCGGGAATCGAACCTGCGCCCCCGGCGTGATAGGCTGATGCCTTAACCACTTGGCCACTGGGCGACCATTGAAGTACTGTAATATAAATAAGGTTCTAACCTTAAACTCTGTTTTGGGTCAACTCTTCATCTGTGGGCAACAGCAAATTCCGATTTTACTTCGTCTGTGCGTCTAATAAGGCGTCCACACACATGCAGAATTGCAGAGCATTCTGCGGTGAAAACAGTTATTTATGGGGCAGAGCGCTCTGCAGCGATCCCTCGTCAGAGCGGTTTTTTCACAGTTCATCAAAAAGACACGAGGGACCTTGGGGGGGATTCTAAATGGGGGAATGTCTGGAAGACAATCTAGTGTTCATTCACACATCGCTTTGGAATAGAAGGGGGGAGGAGCGTGACAAATCGACCCCAAAATGTGTCAAGAGGAGTCGGGGGGGGGGGTGCTTACTGCATATGCGCTCTGTTTATCTGTGGATGCACTATTACGGGAGTGAAGACAAAACCGTACTCTTCGGCTTATCGGTACTGCTTATCGGTAAACTAGCTTATCGGGAAGAGACGCAGTTATTTACTTTATTTAGATTATTTTGTTACTTTTTAAGTTGAATTAAAACTGTTTTTTATGGGGTTATGCTATTACATTGAAATTGCTTATGATGGTGAGTACAGATAAACATAATTCACTAAATTACGGCTACAATTGAAAAAGTTTTAGTGATGTCTGGAGTACTTCATAAAATCATTAAAAACAGCCCGCGGCACGTAAATTAAGGCTGCTATGTACCGGGTGTTTCAAAATTCACGCACATCAACCTTTGTGTTTGAGTTTTAAAGACAGATGAATTATGTTAACAAACATAATAAAGGACAAACAAAGGTTGAACGATTATCTTTATTGTCAGGTGTCAGACATGGTCAAATCACAGTAAATGTTCAAAATTATGCCCGTTTTCCTGGACACACAATCGAACTCTTTTTACCAGATTAGTCTACACTTTACGAAGTGTGTGAGAAGTAATGTCCGATATTGCATGAAGGATGTTACTCTTAAGTTCATCAAGCGTATGGGGATTATTGCTGTAGCAACATCCTTCATGCAATATCGGACATTACTTCTCACACACTTCGTAAAGTGTCGACTAATCTGGTAAAAAGAGTTCGATTGTGTGTCCAGGAAAACGGACATAATTTTGAACATTTACTGTGATTTGACCATGTCTGACACCTGACAATAAAGATAATCGTTCAACCTTTGTTTGTCCTTTATTATGTTTGTTAACATAATTCATCTGTCTTTAAAACTCAACCACAAAGGTTGATGTGCGCGACTTTAGAAACACCCGGTACTAAGAAAAAAATCGTATTTCCCTTTTCCTCTTCTTGCAGACTCTTGTGGTGGGAGGAGTCCAGTTGACAGTTCAAGAATTCTACCCCTTTAGGATTGACATTTCGAGGGATTGTAATGGCTCTCTCTCTATAGGGAGGTTAAGCGCTGCTCCCCAATTTTTTATTTAAAATATATTTTGTGAACTATTTACAGGTACATAAATGCAGATAATCCAATAAAATTGGTATTGTCAGATAGCCTGAACTTTTCTGCAAAGCGCTACAGGATTCATTTTATAAATTTCGTCCACTGAAGGAATTTATGAGCGTTTAAGACACACTATACCAGATTTTTCCCCGAATAATTTAAATTTTAAAATATTAATTGCAGTTTAAAAAAAAAAACGAAAAATGTACACAAATGTAAAATTTCTTTCGCTATGACGGAGTACAATTTTTTAAAAAAAAATCTTTGAATCCCAGTCGGCAATCCGTGGACAAATTTTCTCCATAGGTTAACATTGACGTGAGCGAATCCAATGGGGTTAGTACATAGCAGCCTTAAGATGAGTAATGCCCCACTTATAAGGTGTTAATGAAGAAGCGGCAGAGTAGATCTAAACCTTTTATTAGAAATTTAAAAAAATTCAGATTTTTTATGTAAAAATGGTATGCAATCAAACCTGCTTTTGTGCGGTAAATAGGGACCGCACAAAAAAAAATTAATTCAGAAACTTCATAAATAGCTGTATTAAGGGAGTCCAGGACACAAAATTGTTCGAATTTTCGAAAAAAATTTTATTGCATTAAATTTTTTTTTGTTCTTTTACGCTTAAAATGACGTTTAAATTATGTTTCTATCTTAATTAGAACAGGATAAATTATTACTTTTTTTGTAACATTCTAATAGTAGCCAATTGTTGTTTAAACCTGCAAGTGCGTTTTTCTTCATGATGGGTTTTTTCCCCCATTTCTCGTCTTTAAATCGTTATAAGTCAAGAACCGTTAAAGATAAATGGTTGAAACTTGGAACATGTCTTTTTCAACTATTTTACTTTAATTTTGATTCGGCAAATTTGAAAAAAAAAATTATTTTTGAAAATATGATTTTTTAAAAATAAGTTACATAATTTTTTTTGTAATTTTTAATCTAAATATTTTAAATTTTTTTAAAAATTAATATTTCAAAATTTCTGCACCAAAATTAAAACTTATATATTTCTGTTTAATTAAATGAAAAAAATTTGAAATTCGACAAATAATATTTCGAGTTATAAAGATTTTCAATTACCCCACTTTTATTAAAAATTTAAAATTTTAAAAATTTATAAAAACTTTTTGAGAAATTTTATATGATTTTGTTTATAAATTAGATGGTTGACCATCACAAAAAATTCAAAATTTTAACTCAATAAATAAAATTTTTTTTTAAAATGCGTCCCGGACCCCCTTAAATAATTTTTCACAACATATTAAAGAAAAAAAAAATTTCATGCGGTTGAGAGGGACCGCATAAAAACTCGTCTCACTTAGAAAATATGTCAAAGCTTTACGAAAGAGCGAGAAAGGGTTTTCCGAACAAAATACTATAAATAATTAAATTACGCATGGAAACATTTTTAAAAAATTTAATTTCTCCTTTTAAACATGGAGAAATTTTCAAAATGTACATAATTCGAAACCACTCGTCGTAGTCCAAAACGCGCTTATACTTGTGATGAACTGGTTCGTAATTGCTTTCGTCGCTTGAAGATATTAGAGTTGATTTATTTTTTGTTACCATGTAGTCGGTGATAAGTTTTTGCGACGAAGGTCATTTGATCAGCTGCTTGTAAACGTCGCGATAGCCAGATATACACGATCGAAGCTCTTTTTGGAATTTCAAATAAATAATGTGAAATATATACAGTGGTTTCCGCTTATAAGAATCACGTTTGTTATTACTGTTTTTGACTCTTATAAGCGGTTGATTCTTATAGCCGAAATTTAGGTTTTTGGACAGGCACACACACACCTATATATACATGAGATAATTTACCATAAAATACTCTTTAATTTACGTTAATTATCTTTTATTAAAATAATTTTTTATAATTTTAAAAATACAACTTAATTTTTAGACCTATAAGTAGATACACATGATCATACTAAGAGAAGAAAAAATCAAATATTTGTTACAACATGCCTTCTTAACAGTTTTAACATTTCAACTACAGGAAGGGAGCAAGAAAAAGTTTTCTGTGGTAGTTTGACGTAAGGAAGTGTTCAGGAGGCTGTTTATACCTCTATCAATACTAATAGTCTCAGACGAAGATTCACCTTCTAACTTACGTTTCACGGTTTGATAACGTGTTGAATCTACTAATGTCACGCAACCAGGATGTGGGAGGTGGGAAAAAAGAGTCCCTACTTTTGTTTGTCAGTGGAGAAAAGTGAAATCGGACCCGGACGGGTAGAGATGTCCCCGGGTCAAGCTAATAGGACAGTGTTGTGCTAAAGCGTTTATGGGGAAACTATTATGTTTTGTCTAACAAAGAAAGGGATGAATTTTATGACTATATTCCATCCCATCTTATCAATCATTTTTTTAAAAAAGAAAGAACTTCGTGCCTTTTGAGGGTTTAAGTGGCTTTTTTGAAAATGAAATGAAAGCGAAGAGTGTAAGCTGATTCTTAAAACCGGTGGATTGATTCTTTAAAGCGAAAATTTTAACATGGAAATAATACATTTGTTTTTGTTTTCGCGATGTTGATTCTTATAAACGGTTGATTCTTATAACCACTGATCACTATAAGCGGTGGTTACTGTAACTTTAAATTTTTTCGATACTTATTCATATACCGCAGGGGTGTCAAACTCAAAGGCTAACTTGGTCCAAACAAACAAGGTTTAACTATAGGTGGGCCGCAAAAAAAAAAAAACAATATTAATAGGAACGTAGGTTTTTTACAGTATATTACCTAATTACAGTATATTCAACATAAATATGTACATTTTGTTTAATAATAGCAAAAAAAGAGTATAATTAAAAAAAACACTTAGCGAATTCTTCCTATCTAATTATAATCGTCGGTTATTTTATTATATATTATTATGTGCCAATATATTGGCCGGGCTGCAAAAATGTTCGTTGCGGGCCGCGAGTTTGACATCCCTGATATACCGTATGAAAAAAATCGCAAAATACAAATCGCAGAAAAAAAAACTCACAAAAACAAATTGCACAAAATAAATCGCACAAAAAAAATCGCATAAAAAAAGACAGCTCAAAAACAGGTTTGACTGTATTCCATAAATCATATCCGTCTTCAGCATCCGTCCATCTATCGAATGATTAATGGATTGCTTGCTTGATTCACTGGTCGATTTCATCTCCTCGACTCTTCAACCATGCTATATCGCATCATGCTCTCTGGAACCTCTGCTGTCTGCGTCTTTATTGCCTATTGCTAAAACAAAGGAAGCAATTTGTCAACTATGGGCTGTGAAGCTTACTTAAATTGGTTAAGGCAGCTGTGTACTAACCCTACTGGATTAGTTCACCTCAATGTTTACCTATGGAAATTTGTCCATGGACTACCGACTTGGATTTAAAGTTTTTTTTTTAAAGAACTGTATTCCTTAATAGACAAAGATATTTTACTCCTTGGGACATTTTGTTCTTAAAATGCAAATAATATTTTAAAATTTAAATTATTCGGGAAAAAAAATATGGTCTAGTGCAGAGGTGGGGAACCTTTTTACCATTAGAAGCCACATGTAAATTAGGTAGTAATAAAGGAGGCCGCATAAGTTGATGTACCTATAAATGCGACTTTTATGAAATTTTTATAGTTAGGTATAGTTTTAACAATTTGGTGCATTATATAGTAAAATAACAACAAAAAATTAAGTCCTTATTTATTTATTATTTGACTTAAAAATTTACAATATAAAATATTTTTGTATTCACATAAGGGTAAAAACTTGTTATAACATTAACCATTAATTATTATTATTTTTATAAAATTATAAGATTCATAGATACCACTGTAATTTTTTACATTTCACTGTTGGTATTTTCATTTATGAAAGCACATATATATAGATCCAGATTTTTAAACTTTAATACACAACTACATATTTAAATACCACTTCAAATAAAAATAA
The DNA here is from genome assembly GCA_907164885.2 of Dolomedes plantarius. Taxonomy (NCBI): domain Eukaryota; kingdom Metazoa; phylum Arthropoda; class Arachnida; order Araneae; family Dolomedidae; genus Dolomedes; species Dolomedes plantarius. The sequence goes on from OU015503.1 coordinate 5,570,435, forward strand.
TAAAGTAGAAGTATTTTTAAATAATTTTAACATTATAAAGAAATACAATAGAAAAATAATAGTATTAAATTATAAATAACTGACATAGCAACAATTCCTAAAATAATTTTAAAATCCGATGGAAAATTTAAGCTAGTAGGATATTTGCATTTGTTTCTTGCTTGAAAGTAATTGAATATTTGGATCAAGCTTCGTAACGCGAAGCCTGCATACATACATTCATGCCGTTCTTTATTTAATTCCATTGATTTGCAAATTGTAGTAATCTATAAAATTAAATATTAATTAATACAAGTGCTAGCTTTTATGAAGGCCGCACAGATCACGTAGGCCGCATGCGGCCTTAAGGCCGCGCGTTCCCCACCTCTGGTCTAGTGTGTTTTAAACGCTCCTAAATTCCTTTGGTGAACGAAATTTATAAAATAAATCCTGTTGCAAGGTGCAGAAAAGTTTAGGTTATCTGGAAATACCATTTTTATTGGGTTATCAGCATTTATGTGGCTGTAAATAGTAGACAAATTTTCTTCATAGGTTATTACTGGGGTGAGCGAATCTAATAGGGTTAGTACACAGGAGCCTTTATAAAAAATCACTTTAAGTAAGCGTCTTCAAATACTGAAGGGAAATTTTTTAAACTAGTAGAAATTGAAGGGAAACAATAGAGGAAAATCACCAAAAAAGTAACAAGAAAGTTTGCCAAGTGCTGTAATGGCGAAAGGAAGGGAATCTTACGGAGCTGAATGAAGCAATATAGAAGGTCCGCCTAAGAAAATTAATGATAAGTCTACTAAGTGCTGTAATGGCGAAAATGAAGGAAACTTACAGCTTGGTAATTAGAATTGGCGACGCATCTCCCGCTATGAACGTGAGGGGTATTGCAACAGCACGAGGACGGTTGCTGTCAGCAAGGGCAATACAGAGCGCAATTTCGAAATGAAATGTGCACGAACTCCCGTTGAAAAAAAGGATAATTTCGCGGGAGGAGTTCAAGAAGGAAAACAAGTTTTCAAGGCCGCGATATGAACTCTGATTGGCTTAGGTGATTTCCCAAAAACGAAAACTTGGAGATTTTCTTTTTATCCTAGCTTTCAATCAGAGGTCGGAGGTCATTTTTGATGATAGGTCCACTGTAACATTCTGTCCCTTGCTTTGTTCAAACAGAAAACAGTGATCAGATTTCAACAAGAGGCCCCTCGTGGGAGTTTACTACGTTTGTTTTGAAGTTGAAGTCTTGAAAAACCAGAAGTTGTGTCAGGACGGATTGGCGAAACAGTTGCGAGTGTGTGTCTGTGCGGAAATATTCCAAAAGTTAAAATAGTGGAATCTCTTGTGTGGTTAGACTTAAATCTACAAGACTTGTGGATACGCCTAAAACCTTTGTTTTGTTCGACTTCGGTAGTGTCAGTATTAGATTCCGCACCGTTCACCTGATAGGATATGCCCAAAGAGCAAAACAGAACCACGAGTATTTTGATTCTGCTAGGAAAGAGGAGTCCGAAAAAACAGTAATTTGAGTTGTTTTAGGAAACGGATCGTTTACCTTTTACTCCAGATACAAGGATTACTCAGGTGATCCCCCCGTCAACGATAAACTCAAGGTATTTATTTCTTTTTATTTTCTAAGAGAGTAGTCATGGGTTATTTTTGCCGGATTTACGTATTAACCAAAGAAGCTAGACCTTAGGGTCACGCAATTTGCCGGGGCCTCAAATAAAAAATAAAAAATATATAAAAACTAGCTAAAAGCCCGTACTTTGCTACGGTGTACATTCAAATTAAATACAACGGTCAATGTATGCAATTAATGCCAAAAATATGTATAAATATATTTATAATAAATACAACGATCAATGTATGCAATTGATGTAAAAAAACGAAAAAATATATTTATAAAAAAAATCGTAACGGATATTTTTATAGACAAAATAATGTAGAAGAAAATATTCAAATTAAATCTAATAGAACATACTAAAGAATATAGTACAATTAATATAGTACAGTTTGAGGAACATATCTTTTACTGTATTTTAATTTTTTTTGGATAATGTCCAATCGTCTGCCGCATTAGCAAGAAAAAAAAATATTTTTTTTGTCTATTTAGTTGTTATGCACGTGACGATAAATTTATTTAAAGTACCAGAAAAAGAAATCACGTGATCAGCATTTAATAAATTAAAGTAAAAAAATTAATCTTTAAAAATTCACCAAAAATCAGAAAATGGATATAAAGATTTGAAAAATATTACATTTTAAAGGAATTTTTATGATCTTTCTCGTGATATAAATTTTATAACCCTCAAATAATAATTTTAAATGCAAGCTTAAAAAAAGTTACTAAAAGAGATTAAAAATTTAATTAAAAAAAAATCTAAGAAGAATTTTTCAAAAATCTTTCTTAGTGCACCCCTACACTATAAGAAGAATCGCCATGCAAAATTTCAGCTCTTTAGGTCCAGCGGTTTGGTCTGTGCGTTGTATGTCAGTCAGTGAGTCAGTCAATTACGGAACTGTTATATATATATATATATATATATATATATATATAGAAATATCTCGTAGAAAAATCAGTCAAATGAAATCAGACATATCACGATGATAATTTATAGATAATTTTAAATATACAAAATATAACATTTAAATAATTTTGGCGCATAGTAATATTGATTGAGACTGTTAAATTTTCCCCTGAATAAAAGATTAATTTTTTATATACTACCATTTAGGTTGTTATATTAATTTAATTTTTATTGAACGAATCCAGTATGGTTAGTACAAAGCAGCCTTAGAACTAACTCCAGGTACAGATATTTTATCTAGTAGACTTTATTTAACAATAGTTTTAAATACGGAACTGTATTTTGGCAATGCAATCAAAGGAAAGGGTCATTTGCCATGTAAACGTTTGACATTAAAACTTACCCCAGGAACAGATTTTCTTTTCTAGTCAATTTTATATAGCAGTAGCTTCAAATACAGAACTATAGTTTGAGAATACAATCAAGAGAAAGGGTCAAGTGATCCATTAAATTCGATTTTGCTTTTGCTTTAGAAATGAAATGTTTTTTTTAAGCATGTTTAGTACTAATTGAAAAGGTTTTTCGTCTATTTTCGTCTATTTTCTTATAATTATCGCTTTTTCATATTTTAATTTAAAATTTTTGAATTTAAAAACCTACGCTTCTGAAGAATTTCTTGAATTGACCTAAAAAGCTTCATGTATTTTAATTCTACTAGCCGTTGCTCGACCAATATGGTCGCTTTTAGTTTTATATTTTCTTTTGCAAAACAGGTCAACTGAAAGTAACATATGTAAGGAATGTTACAATTACCTGTCATCATAAATATACGTTGTTTGGTAGTGCGATCTCAGCCAAAAAATTTGTAATCATTGCAAAATTCTCTATGAGGCTGATTCTAAAACATCGTGATTAAAAAAATGTGAATTTCCATTAATTCAGAACAGAGTTAAAAATGTAGTATCTTTCAAAATTAAGATATCTACCCTTTATCATTATATCAAATAAGAAATTGTTGGAGAAAAAGTTTTTCACTTAAAAAAAGGAGTAAATATTCAACAAGTACTAAAATACAGTGTGGATTACATCACCTTCTGTATATACTATTGTTCACAATTTAGATATCTACACTTAATCAGATAAAATAAAAAAATTGTTGGGAAAATTTCTTCACTTATAAAATGGAGTAAAAATTCAGCAAGTACTAAAATATAGTGTAGAAAATTAACTGTTACTTACTATTAACGTATTATAATGCAGTTATTAATATTTTACAATGATATACGTCTTGGTATACACAGCTGAATATTTCAGAAGTAGGAGATACTGTAGTGACAGAAACAAAAGAAAAATCGATGGAACAAATTAATAAATTAAAATTATCTCGTGAATAAATTAAAATTATTCATGAATAAAATACAACAATTAAATAGTACCAAATTACGTGGTATCGTCGAGCCACTACACACACGCGGTTGGCTGCTAATGTTTACATTTGGTAGTTGCAGCCGTTGCCATTCGGAGTGTAGAAATATCGTGGATTTTTGTGCCGTATACCTATGCGTTTTATATATATATATAGATTTTTGACAAACTGTTAGTGTAAACTAATACACTGCTCTACGTTTTCCATTAAGACTAATCCCAGGAAAAGGGTCTAGAAACAGATCTTCTAGCACTTGCATTAAATAGGGATCGATTCCGCCCACATGATGTAGTGGTTAGCGTAGTATGCTGTCACGCAGTGGGGTCGGGTTCAAATTCCTGAAAGAGCCTTGGTCGTTTCCGTGTCGCTCTCTTCAAAGGAAGAATGTTGGTTCACCTGTATGCTGCTCCCATAAGTATCCAGTAAATCGCGGGAAATAACAAAAGGCTAATGTTTCACGGCAAAGTGCCTCCGCATTAGACTCCCCCCCCCCCCCAAAAAAAAAAAAATATGGATCTAAAGTTAGACGATATGATCTAGAATAAAGTATGTCTGTTCTCCCATTTATTACAGATTTCATGGATTTTATTTTAGGGCTAAAATATTTGATTAAAACATTTTATTATTTGTTAGAAGGCTTTTGTTTTTGTTCTCGTCTCATTTTCTAAACACATCTTCCCTTTTCCGTATTTAAATTGAGAATATTTAGAACATCGGCTACGAAGAAACTATCAATACCTATCTATATATATAAAACAGTTCCGTAACTGACTGACTGACTGACTGACTGACTGACATACAACGCACAGACCAAACCGCTGGACCTAAAGGGCTGAAATTTTGCATGGCGATTCTCCTTATAGTGTAGGTGTGCACTAAGAGTGATTTTTGAAAAATTCTCCTTAGATTTTTTAAAATTAAATTTTTAAGCTGTTTTAGTAACTTTTTTTAAGTTTGCATTTAAAATAATAATCTGAGAGTTATAAAATCACGAGAAAGATCATATAAATTCCTTTAAATGAAAACTTTTTCGAATCTTTACCTCCATTTTCTGATTTTTGGTGAATTTTTAAAGATTAATTTTTAGAATTTAATTTATTAAATGCTCATCAGGTGATTTCTTTTTCTGGTACTTTAAATAAATTTATCGTCACGTGCATAACAACTAAATAGACAAAAAAAATTTTTTTTTTCTTGCTAATGCGGCAGACGATTGGACATTGTCAAAAAAATATTAAAATACAGTAAAAGATATGATTCTCAAACCGTACTATATTCTTTAGTATGTCCTATTAGATTTAACTTGAATATTTTCTTCTACATTATTTTGTCTATAAAAATATCCCTTGCGATTTTTTTTATAAATATATTTTTTTTTTTTTTTTTTACATCAATTGTATACATTGATCGTCGCATTTATTATATATATATATATTTTTTTTTTGGCATTAATTGCATACATTGACCGTTGTGTTTAATTTGAATGTACTCCGTAGCGAAGTGCGGGTTTTCAGCTAGTAGTTTACATAAAAAAAGTATTTTAGATTTTGAGTCAGTGTTCAACAATCTACTTGTGTGAATTGACATCTTAGTTTTTACAGCTAAGGCTTCGTACACACGTTTCGGTTTTTCTTTTACCGCTTACGGTTTTCCCGTCCGCACAGAACACCTTTGCAATCATTGCAGTGTAGTTCAATTTGAGGGATGGACGTAAATGTCTTTCTTGTAATGTACTAGTATCGTCGTCATCGAAGCAGCATTAAAAAATGTTATAGAACTTATTGGGTACATCCTATTTTGAGGGACAGATATTGTCTGGGATCTTTTCAAACGCTTATGATTGAACTAGCTGAAAACCCGCGCGTCGGTACGGAGTACATTCAAATTAAATACAGCGGTCAATGTATGCAATTAATGCCTACAAAATAATATAGTACAGTTTGAGGAACATAATATCTTTTATTGTATTTCAATATTTTTTTGGATAATGTCCAATCGTCTGCCGTATTAGCAAGGGAAAAAAGTATTTTTTTTTGTCTATTTAGTTGTTACGCACGTGACGATAAATTTATTGAAAGTACCAGAAAAAGAAATCACGAGATCAGCATTTAATAAATTAAATTTTAAAAATTAATCTTTAAAAATTCACCAAATATCAGGAAATGGAGGTAAAAATTCGAAAAAAATTTCATTTTGAAGGAATTTTTATGATCTTTCTCGTGATATAAATTTTATAACCCTCAATGTGTTATTTTAAATGCAAACGTAAAAAAAGTTTAAAAAACAGCTTAAAAATTTAATTTAAAAAAATCTAAGAAGAATTTTTGAAAAATCTTTCTTAGTGCACCTCTACACTATTAGAAGAATCGCCATGCAAAATTTCAGCCCTTTAGGTCCAGCGGTTTGTCAGTCAGTCAGTCAGTGAGTGAATGAATGAGTCAGTTACGGAACTGTTTTATATATATAGATTAAGAAGAGATTAATCGAAAATTTTCAACTACTTCCGAATGACGATACATACATTTATTGAGTTAAAACTTTGAATTTTTTGTAATGATTAACCATATAATTTACAAACAAAATCACATCATAAAACTTCTCATAAAGTTTTTAAAAAATTTAAAAATTTAAAATTGAAAAAAAAGTGGGGTAATTTAAAATAGTTATAACTCGAAATATTATGTGTCGAATTTCAATTTTTTTCATTTAATTAAACAGAAATATATGTTTTAATTTCGATTCAGCGTTTTTTAAAATATTAATTTTTTAAAAAATTAAAAATATTTAGAGAATTACAAAAAAATGATGTAACTTATTTTTAAAAAATCCTATTTTTAAAAGTAAATATATTTTTCAGAGTTGTTGAATCAAAATTAAAGTAAAATAAAAGACATGTATCTTTAATGGTTCTTGACTTATCGCAATTTAAAGATGAGAAATAGTGAAAAACCCATCACGCAGAAAACGTATTTACAGTTTTAAACAAAGATTGGCTGCTATTAGAATGGTGAAAAAAAATAAATAATAATATCAATAATAATATCTCCTGTTCTAATTAAGATATAAACATGATTTAAACATCGTTTAAAGCGTCATTTAAAGTAAAACATTCTTATGTTTTGTCCTAAATGGTCTGTCTCTCTTCAACCAAAGGAATAAAAATTTCCGTGTCGATTTTCTCCATTGTGTTTAAAAAAAAAATAAAAAAAAAAAAAAAAAAAAAACCACTGCAAAAAACTGTAAAAAAACAACTAAAAAAATCACTTCAAAGAATCACTTCAGTAGCTAGACTAACTGGTGTACGTTTCCTTCAAAATAACCGAATCGTGTGTACTCCCCCTCTCAAATCTATACTCCAATGGCAACCGAAACGGCCAGGCGTCGGTTCCGACTATTCGTTTTCGGTAGACAAAATCGAACGACATCTGCTACCGATTCAGTTGTTCCCTCGTTTGCGGTTTTCGACCGCAACGTGTGAACGTACAAAACAAAATACATTGTTTACTGTAAACGGAAATGCAAAACCGAGACAATCATAAAACCGAAACCGTATCGTGTGTACGTGGCCTAAGTGCAACTCAATTTTTCAACCGTTTCATTCTACTTATCTTTTCATATCATTCATCTAACCTTATATTTCAGCTAACCTTATCTTTTTACAAGGAACAAGAGGGAAACAAAACTTTGGACTGTGAGTACAAAGTTGCAAACTGTTAATCATCTGGAAATCGCCCAAGGTAGCCTAATGCAGTGGTGCGCAAAATTTTTTCGAGAGCGATCCATTTTCTTGAAATAAAAAATCCCGCGACCCTAATGGAAATTTATTGGTAAAATTAAATTTTTTTTTGAAATTTAGGAAAATGTTAAAAAAAGAATCGAAAAATGAAATATGCAAATTTTGAGAAGCTTATTCAAAACTATATTTCGAAAATCAGTGAACTGTGGATTTTGGGTATATTATTGAGTACACCTATACTTCGCTATACGGCCGTTCTTTATACGGCATTTCACTATAACGGCCTTTTTTAATTATGGCACTTTTTCGATTTACGGTGCACAATGTTTCGTTATACGGCCAACAACAGCAGAAAGTTATGATGGCAGTATATTATAGCTTAGTGATTCTTCATGTTAATGTTCGTCATCAGATTAAAACAGTTTTTAAACTTTTTATTTTGTTTTTTTATTATATGTATATATATATGTGCGTATGATTTCTTTTGTTTTTTGTTTATATGCTTATTTTTTTGAATTTCTGTGACACACACTTTCTGTGAATTTCTGTGATTTCTGGCTTTTGAATTTTTTGATAACATTGTTTTGTACTTTTATTTTTATATAAGCATTTTTATAGAAAATAAGAAGAATAAAATGCTTTATGAACTAAAAACTATTTTATTTATAAAAATTTGGAACAGATCCAATTAAATTTGTATGGGTTTGTATCAAAATTATTGATTCGTTATACGGCTTTTCGCTTTACGGCCAACTTTTCCGGAACGTATCTAGGCCGTAAAGCGAGGTATGGGTGTATATTATTGGGTATATTATGTGCGCAAAATTTTTTCGAGAGCGACCCATTTTCTTGAAATGAAAAATTTCACGACCCAAATGAAAATTTATTGGTAATATTAAATTTTTTTTTTGAAATTTAAGAAAATGTTAAAAAAAGAATCGAAAAATGAAGTTTGCAAATTTTGAGAAGCTTTTTCAAAACTATTTCGAAAATCAGTGAACTGTAGATTTTGGGTATATTATTGAGTTTATTATTGAGAATATTATGTGCACAGAATTTTTTCGAGAGCGACCCAATTTCTTCAAATAAAAAAATCACCGACCTTATGAAATGTATTGGTAATATTAATTTTTTTTTTGAAATTTAGGAAAATGTTAAACAAAGAATCGAAAAATGAAATATTTGAATTTGAAAATTTGAATTCAAAACTATTTCAAAAATCAATGAACTGTAGATTTTGGGTACATTATTGAGTATATTATTGGATGTATTATTTACGCAAACTTTTTTGGACAGGGACCCATTTTCTTGAAATGAAAAATCACGCGACCCTAATGAAAATTCATTGGTAATATTGAATTTTTGTTTTGAAATTTAGGAAAATTAGAAAAAGAATCGAAAAAATGCAAATTTTGAGAAGATTTTTGAAAACTATTTAAAAAATCAATGAAAATCAGTGTAGATTTTTGGGTAGATTATTGAGTTTATTATTGGGTATATTATGCGTGCAAAATTTTTTCGAGAGCGACCCATTTTCTAGAAATAAAAAATCCCGCGACCCCGATGAAAATTTATTGGTAATATTAATTTTTTTTTTCTGAAATTTAGGAAAATGTTAAAAAAAGAATCGGAAAATGAAATATGCAAATTTTGAGAAGCTTTTTCTAAACTACTAGCGGCCCGTTCCGACTTTGTACGGGTTGAACAATTATCTAAAGTTCAATAATTCAAGTTCGATTTACGCAAATTGTGCATAAAATTGTTCATAAATTCTAAAACATAAAGTTTATAATTTAAATAAAGTTCTGTAATATTATACCAATAAATTTCCAGTTGATAGCCAATAAACTGTAAATTATTTTACCTTAAATGTCCAATAAAAAGCGTAGTTCCAAATGCAATTTTCTTCATTAAACCCTTAAACGTCGCCAATTTCAAAAATCCTTTTTGTATTTATCAATACCTCCTCCACTTAATTCTTTAAAATATTAAATGTTTTATTGATAATAAATGAAAATGTAGTTTGATGTGTTGCTATGGTTACTTGACTATGGTTGGCAAAGAAAATTGAAATGTTAAATGTTTTACTGATAATAAATGAAAATATCGTTTGATGTGTTGCTATGGTTACTTGACTATGGTTGGCAAAGAAAATTGAAATGTTAAATGTTTTACTGATAATAAATGAAAATATCGTTTGATGTGTTACTATGGTTACTTGCTATGGTTGACAAAGGAAAAGTTGTAAAGGTGAAGCATCAGCTCAACATTTAGGCCCCTAACTTTCTTTCTACTGATCAGATATACATAATATATAGCCTATGCCCATCTGGAAAAATGTACCTTTCAAATAGTGAAAGAATTTTTCAAATAGGTGCAGTGGTTCCGGAGATTACCCTCCACATACAAAATCCGCTCTCTCTCTTTATATATTAGTATAGATTTCAAAAATCAGTAAACTGTAGATTTTGGGTATATTATTTACTTTGCAAATAATAACAAAAAAAAGTCTTCCTTACCATCTACACTTGTTTTTTGCCAAATCTTACGTGACTAAAATTTGATATTTAAATATTTATATACTAGCCGCTGCGCGACCAGCATGGTCGCTTTTAGTTTTATACTTTCTTTTGCAAAACAACTCAACTGAAAGTAACCTATGTAAGGAATGTTACCATTACCTGTCATCATAAATATACGTTGTTAAGGGGTAGTGGGGGCTCAGCCAAAAAAATTATAATCATTGCTAAATTCACTATAACGCTGATTCTAAAAGATCATGATTAAAAAATGTGAATTACATTACTTCAGAACAGAGTTAAAGATAAGATTGAGAAACCCAACACCAATGATTTTAAAAATTACATTCCTCTCTGTGTGTACAATTTTCAGAATTAAGATATCTACACTTTATCATTACATCAAATAAGAAATTGCTGGGGAAAATTTTTTTCACTTAAAAAATGGAATAAAAATTCAGCAAGTACTAAAATATAGTGTGAATTACATCACTCTCTGTATGTACTATTGTTCATAATGCAGATATCTACACTTAATCATATCAAATAATAAATTGTTGGGAAAATATCTTCACTTTTAAAATGAAGTAAAAATTCAGCAAGTACTAAATATAGTGTGGAGTACAACTATGATATTCATAAAACTTTTTGATATACACAGTTGAGTATTTCAAAAGTAGGAGATAGTACAGTGACAGAATCAAAAGAACGGACTCTAGATAAACCTACATACAAGTGTCCATGCCTAAATACTGGATTTGATAGGTCTAAACATATTTTGTCAAAAGATCAGCGGTTGTAACATATGCCGCCACTATATACACGCGGTTTTAAATTGCGGACAACCGTTAATGTTTACATCCGGTAGTTGCAGCCGTTGCCATTCAGAGTGTAGAAATATCGTCGATTTTTGTGCCGCATACCTACGCGTTTTATATATATAGATATTTGTATTTCATTTAGTTTACCTAAATGAAATACAAATTAGCAAAAATTAAAAAAAAAATTTTGAAAATTAACAAAAATTAAAATTAAAAAATAAATTAATGAGAAGTGTGAAGCTGGACCTTAGAAAGTACAGGGGGATTTTTATTAAACTGACACTACTCAGAGCCATCTGTAGCGCGATCTATCAACCGGAATTACACCAAAATTGATAGAGGGATTAAGGACGACATGGGAAAACGTTTCCGACCCCCAAAAATTCCAAAAGTCATCGATAGGGGAAGATATGGCGCTGTTGTTGTCGGCGCACCCGAGAATTTGCACAAAGCGAAAGTAAAACATCAAAATACAAATTCACGACTACGTAGTCGACAGGATCGCCAGCTATAGATATAAGGGGTGAATACCGAAAAGGTTGTAATAAGCAGACAAATGAATAACAAAAAAAAAATTCACTGCAACACCACTTTATATAGCAAATTCACTTCTCCTTCCTTCGAATTGACCACCATCCTGGTGGACGACACATTGCATCCTGAACACTATGTTCTCAACGGCCGAGCGTAACATGTGACCAGGAATGTTCATCAAAGTCCGTGATATGTTGCCCTTTAGGGCTGCCAAGTTAGAGATTCCACCAAGACACACCTTCGACTTTACATAACCCCATAGAAAGAAGTCACATGGGTTAGGTCCGGGGAGGAAGGTGGCCATGCAATTGGAAAAAAAGCGATTGATGACCCTTTCTTCTGTAAAGCTACGGCACAACAGATTCCACACTGATCTTCACAGCCCAAAATACTGGCGCTGCTGTCGATTACGTAGCCATGAATTTGCATTTAGATGTTTTACTTACGGTTTATGCAAATTCTTGGGTGCGCCGACAGCAACAGTGCCATATCTTCCCCTATCGGCGACTTTTGGAATTTTTTTTCACGGAAACTCTTTCCCATGTCGTCCTTAGTCCCTCTATCAATTTTGGTGGAGTTCCGGCTGATAAATCGCGCTACAGGTGGCTTTGAGTAGTGTCAGTTTAATAAAAATCACCCTGTATTTGTTCAATATTTGGTGAAATATTTGAGAACGCTACTCTCATATCATCGTTGCTTGTTTTTTATAGCTACTCCTTTTGAAAACCCAGGATCGCACATATAGGTAAAGCAAATGGAAACTATGTAGCCTTGTACGACTGTTTGACACGACTATTTAACGATACTGACTATTTAATGATATCATATAATTTTTAACATACAAAATTATAAATAAAAATAGCAAAAATATGTAATTATAAAAAGTTTAAAGCATTTTTTTTAACTAAATAATCCATTGCGATATAAATTTACTTTAGACTATCCTCGACCCTTCCAATTTTTTTCACGACCCCCCTGAGGGTCGGGACGTACAGTTTGACCTAGTGGTAGCTCATGGGACAGGGGATGGTCAGTTCGAATCCTGACCAAAGCCATTCAGTACCTTCGTGCCTAGAACGGATTTGGGCACGTTAAATTTTCTTAATTTTTTTTGTATTATTAAAATCAGTCGAAACGAACTGAAAAATTTATTTTGCATAAAATAGCCACTGCCTCGTCTGTGGCTCATATATCATAGAAATATATGTTGAGTTACGAAAAATGAGAAAAAGAATGTGGGAGAATAAAAAAACAAATAATCTAGTGTCTTATAATAAAGTAGGAATTCTAAGACACTTAATGTTCTGAGGTGTCTAGACACTTCAAAACATTGCTCTCCCTCTATTAGGTGACGTGTCTAGGTACCAAAAACATTACATTACATCTATTAGGTGAGGTGTCTAGACACAGAAAAATATTACATTTCATCTATTCGGTGAAGTGTCTAGACACAGAAAAATATTACATTTCATCTATTCGGTGAAGTGTCTAGACACTTCACCTAACAGTGTCCCGTTTAGCCTGGCGTGGACGCAAGGCAGTCCTTCCCCCCCATTAGTTCTAAAGAATCCTAGAATGTCCTGACAGAGGGGGGGGGGAAGGGAATGATACGTGTTCGTATTAGGTATAACATAAACTGTTGAGACTCCAGGAAGGTAATTATATGTACAGTTTGTTTACTTCATAGCAATCAAACACTAACGGCGTTATGTATTGTGAAAATATTAAGAGTTTTTAGCTCCAACGTCCCCGACAGGGGCCTGAGGTAGCCTAGTGGTGACGCGTAGGGTCTTCGTTGCCACATACCTTTATGTCTATGCCGGAGATGGGTACGTTAAATCTGTAGACTGGAAAGTCCTTCCACGAGGTCAGTGGGTGTGGGAAGGTGCGTCCCTCCCGATGTCGTCTCTAAGAGTTGCGCGATCAAAATCGAGGTGGCATCAGGGGCTAATGTTGACTCACCTGTATGGTGATCCTACATAAGAAGTAGTCAACATTATCAGCGGTACTGTGTGAATTCCTCACAACAAGTGCCTCTGCATTTAAAAAACAATAATTACAAGATAAAAAGAACTTTTTATATACCATGTTTTTAAATTTTCTGTTGAATCATATAAACCTGACAATTCTATGTATTAATAAATACTTTTTAAAAATTTTTTTGATGAATTATCCCATCAACTTGAAAGAAAATGATCAAATGAGTAATCAATCGTTTAGCTCGAGAATTGGAAGTTAACTTGCGTTTAACTTTTCGTTCCCGTCCGGCTGATAGATGGCTGCACCATTCTTCAAAACAAAATTAACTGAAAATGAATTCAAAATCTGTTTAAAGATAATAAACAGGAAATCCAACGTAAATAAAGCACAAATAGCAATAAGATGCAATTATTTTGCATACAGCCGTTTCGAAGCTACAAAGGAGCTTTTTCATCAGTGCAAATAACTTAGTGGCAGCTCAACAAAGCCGAAAACTAAGTGACTAGACACGTGCGCATGCACTTAAGTACCCGCACGTATCGAGCACGCGCGAAGCAGCAAGGCGCGAAGCAGCAAAGAGACAGAAATAGGGCAATCAAGATCGGCAGGCAAGCGACATTTCTGAATAATGGAGTCAGAAGAAAAATCAAACCGATGATTCGAAGTCCAGGCGTGCTGAGAAATGGACGAACGATTTAACTCTTTTTTTTTAACTGGGGTATCTACCGGGTTTCTTGCCAGTGTGGCCTTTCTTATATTGGACAAACCAAGCGTGCTATAACTTCCGCTTGAAGGAACACGAGAGTTATGTTAAAAAACAAGAGTTAAATCGTTCGTCCATTGTTCAACACGCCTGGACTTCGAATCATCGGTTTGATTTTTCTTCTGCCTCCATTATTCATAAATATCGCTCGCCTGCCGATCTTGATTTCTGGGAAGCTTATCAAATTTTAAAAAATTCGGGTTCTCTGGTTAATGATTTGTCAAGCACCCCTGTTTTTCCTCAATTGTGGAAAGGGTTTATTTAGCTGTGTTGGCCTCTTACTTCACTTTTTTCAAATTTTCAATTTTTTCCCCTCTTTTTGCCACTAGATGGCTCTGCTTGCCCTATATCTGTTTCTTCGCTGCTTCGCTCCTTTGGGTGCTCGATATGTGCGGGTACCTAAGTGCATGCGCAAGTGTCTAGTCGCTTAGATTTCGGCTTTTTTGAGCTGCCACTAAGCTCTTTGCACTGATGAAGAAGCTCCTTTGTAGCTTCGAAACGGCCGTATGCAAAATAATTGCATCTTACTGCTATTTGTGCTTTATTTACTTTGGAATTCCTGTTTATTCCTCGAGTACAAAGGTTATATCTTTTCTTCTGCTTAAAGATGGCTAAAAGCATTAAAATAATGCATTGTCATCGTGTTCTGAGCTATTCTAAAAGTTTCAAATGTCTAGTGTCTAGCTAGTCGGGAAGTTAGTTAAAAATCGATTTCAAGATTTGTACCGGACAAACACATACACACAAACAAACAAGAAAGCTAGTTAATAAAAACATGGTAAGAAACAAAAACCCACCACTGACAGAGTTCCATATTTTGTTTTTCAGAGAACCCTCACCACAGTCCAGTCATGACGTCTGCTTGTGTCAAAGAGATAAAGAAAATGAGGATCGGATTCCAAAAACTTGAGAACAGCGACGATGACAAATCCATCTCGTCCGAGAACAGCGACGAGGCCTTGCCGATCGTCCTCTCCTACCTGACTCCAGCCATGGTGGAAGAGGCGAGATCTCAGCTCAATGAAACAGAGGAGACGAGACAGAAGTGCCTTGCCGAATTCAGGAAGCTGATTGAAGGTAAGTTCGAGCCTGTCATGGAAGTTTCTTTGCATTTCTTAGAAATTCAGCTACTTCCTGTGGCGAGGAACACACGCATACCACCCTCTTTATCACCTTTCATTCTTAATGTAACAGTCTATTTATTCTTTTAGATTTATTTTATGAAATTATTACTGATGAAATGAAATGAAGGGAGCCATTATTTTCTCCCGGCCAATGAAGGTTGAGGCGGAACATTATATATATATATATATATATATATATATATATATATATATATATATATATATGTATATGTATGTATATGTATATGTATATATATATATATATATATATATATATATATATATATATATATATATATATATATATATACACTGCTGGCCACCCAAATTGCAACACCAAGAAAGACAAGAGATATCACAACAAAATTTATTTTGTAGATAACATGTTGACCAAGTATTAAATAATTAAATTTATAGACTTCTGTGAAGTGTGGTTCCTTCCAAAATCAGTAGCCAGAGTAGCCGCCATTGTTGGAGATCACCGCTGCCACACGCCTCAGCATTGATTCAAAGAGACTTTGGATAAGTTCTTGGGGTACAGCAGACCAAGCAGCTTCCACACGTTGCCAAAGTTGATCTGCTGTGGCAGCTAGGGATGGAATCTGGGTCAATCGTAGAGCAACCATGGACCACATGTTTTCTATCGGCGAAAGATCCGGAGAGCGAGGCGGCCAGGGAAGCAATTCAATCTGTCGATTGACGAAGAACTGTTGGACAATGCGTGCCACGTGTGGTCGCGCATTATCCTGATGAAATATGGCTGTGGGCAAGCCCTGAAGGTAAGGAAGGACAACTGGCTCCAACACCTCGGAGATGTAGCGCTGTCTGTTTAAAGTACCGGCAATGCGTACTAGAGGTGTGCGAGAGTGATATCCAATACCGCCCCATACCATAATACCCGGTGCAGGACCAGTGTGGCTGTGCATAACTTCAGCTGTTCAGCATCCTCTCTTCACGGTGTCTCCAGACTCGAATGCGACCATCGTGGTGTTGCAGACAGAAGCGTGACTCGTTAGTAAAGACAATTTCATTCAATTCTGCCGTCCACATCCTTCTGTCATCGCACCATTGGCGGCGGAGACGTCTGTGGTTCTGCGTCAAGGGTAGACAAAGCAATGGACGTCTTGCGGACAGACCACTCTGCTGTAAACGGCGTCGAATGGTACGCGCAGACACTGGATGATGCGTTATAGACTGCATGTGCTGTGCTATGGTTCGTGATGTGACTGAGCGATCCGTCACTGCCATGCGCATAATTTGC
Organism: Dolomedes plantarius; assembly: GCA_907164885.2. Taxonomy (NCBI): domain Eukaryota; kingdom Metazoa; phylum Arthropoda; class Arachnida; order Araneae; family Dolomedidae; genus Dolomedes; species Dolomedes plantarius. The sequence continues at coordinate 5,587,115 of OU015503.1, forward strand.
CTGTCATCACGTGAAGTGCTGCGCTGAGGTGGATGCGATCGAACACGCCGGTCCGTCGTACCCTCCTGCATCCAACGATCACATATCCGCATTACAGTTGTTTGGTTTCGTCCAACACGACAACCGATTTCCCTGAAAGATAATCCACAATCTCGGTAGGCCACTATCCTTCCTCTGTCGAACTCGGATACTTGATCAAAAGATGATCGCTGTTTTCGACGAGGCATAATTGATCGTTTTTTTGAAAAAACCACAAGAAAAACACAATTGCCGAACTTGAAATCGTCGAAATCTCGAAGCCTTAAATAGCGCTTTGAAGTGGCGCCACAGACGCGCTTGATGTACGTCTGCGCTGAAATTCTAATCATTTGCATATCTCACCTCCGCTAATGAATGTTGTAAATTTCATGTTATTTGCATGTTTCCTTCAGGGTGTTGCATTTACAGTGGCCAGCAGTGTATATATATATATTATATATGTATATGTATGTATATGTATATACAGTCGGACCTCTATTTAACGAAGTCGCTAAAACCCGAAAAAAAGTTCGTTATATGGAAATTTCGTTAAATAGAGATTCACATTTTAAAATACACTGCTCAGAAAAATTAGGGGAACAAGCAAAGAAGTTAGGACAACCTTGCTAGACAGCCACGTATTGGCATAAAGCGGATAGTACACGCGTATCAATCCGCAATACAGAAAAAAAGACGTAAAAAAATTTGCAATTAAGCTTTAATTCCTTGAAAATATGGAAAAAACATCAAAACATGATTTAGGGCAACAATTTGGTTACATGTAAACGATAAAAAAAAGTATTGTTTAGAAATGACGCAAGATTTTTAATATGGCGTGTGGTCTCCTCGAACAGCTAAGACTGCTGCACACCTGCTTTCCATGGATGCGATGATGTTATCGATAAGACTTTGGTTAATACTGTTCCACTCTTCAAGAAGTGCAATCTCCAAGTCTCGGAGAGTAAAAGGTGGCCTTGGTCTCGCAGCAATGCGTCGTCCGAGCATGTCCCAAACATGCTCGATTGCATTCAGGTCAGGAGAGCACGCTGGCCGTTCCATACTCTGTATTGTTTCAGCTTCAAGCATGTTCTCATCAAGACGAGCTGTATGCGGTCTGGCATTATCATGCTGGAAAACAAAGGAATATCCAATGGCTGCAGCGTAAGGTATGACATGAGGTCTCAGTATCTCGTCTGCATACCTTCTGGCCGTCAAAGTACCATTCCGAATGATATGAAGGTTCGTACGTCCACCTATGCTGATTCCACCCTATACCATAAAACCAGCTCGTCGTCTGTATTATGACATTTCACGAACGAATGTGGGGTTATTTCGAGTGTCCCTTTCCCTCCATACCAAAACACGTCGGGTGTCACACTCCAGACTGAATCGGGACTCGTCTGTAAACAGCACTTGGCTCCAATCATGTTGCTCCCGATCTCGATGTTCAGCAGTCCAATATATATATATATATATATATATATATATATATATATATATATATATATATATATATATATATATATATATATATATATATATATATATATATATATATATATGCAGGTAGCCCTCCTAAAGCACGGCATCTTGCAACACGGCTTCGCTCTAACACGATAGGATAAATTGCGGGAATCCTCGTATAACACTGCAACCTGTGATACAGTTTCGCTCTAACACGATAAAAAAAATTGGGAAAACTTTTCTACAACACTGTACTTATACAGCACTAGATAACATGATTTTTGTTTAACATATTTAAAAGCTAAATTACCTTAAAATAGTGACGGGAAGATTTAATGAACTGTAGTGGCTTTACATGAAAATGTATTAACAAAGTATAATTTATTCATTTATAACTCTATTTCGATGTCATAGCGGAAAGCGTCATGAACAAACTTATTACATAAGAAGAGCATTGCACTGAATTTTAGACGTAACCGATTTGAAATCAATTAATGTAATGGAAGCTTGGAAGCAATTTTCAATTAAGCACGTCATCGACATCATATCTTTGTCGCTGTAAGAACTAAAATCATCGACGTTAATTGCATGTTGGAAGAAGATATGGCCATCTTCAGTTGAAATAGAATCGCCAGAAAATGAAATTGGTGGCATATTAGAACTTGCTAAATTAATCGGAGGCGAAGATTTTGTGGATATGACTATTGAGAACGTTCAAGATTCATTAGTGGAAGAAGTTGACGAAGCGGATTTGTTGGAAATGGCATCTGAAGCTGTAAATCATATCGATTTTGAGGACAATAGCACTGATGAAGATAGTGAGGTTAATAATTTACACTAAAAAAATTACAAGAAGGCCTAAGCTTAGCTGCAAATCTTGAATTATTTTTCTTGAATGCAAACCCTTTCGCTGAAAGAAGCCAAAAATTCAAAAGGGAGCTGCAAAATTGTTTATCTCCATACTGTAAAACCTACAATGATTGTTTAATAACCTGCAAACAAACCATAATTACAGATATTTTAAAAAGGATAGAAGGTGCAAAAAATCTAAAAGAAGAAAAATGTTCTGAAAGTGAAGGTGACATCGTTCAACCGAAAAAAAGTTCTCGTTTGATTGTACTGAGCAGTGATGAGGAAGAAATTTATTAAATTAAAGTCGCATTGAATGAAAATAATTTTTTTTGTTTCTTTTCATTTTGTATTATACATACATTTATATTTTTTTAATAAATTTCAAGTTGCTTATATGGAATTTAAAAAAAAAGGTTTGATTTTAATAAGTTTTCGGAACGCAATCCCCCTTTTTGTACTGACTCTGGGTCTCATATAACACGATTTCCCACAACACGGCATTTTCTGGGAACCTATCTACCATGTTATAGGAGGGTTACCTGTATATATATTATATATATATATATATATATATATATATATATATATATATATATATATATATATATATATATATATATATATATATATATATATATATATATATACATACACTGCTCAAAACAATTAGGGGAGCACATGGTTTTAACAAAATTACGCAAATACTTATTCCGATAAGTAACATAAAATAAATCATCCATAATTTAAAGCCTAGCAGGAAACAGAAGAAAAAAACTTCATATGCAAATCAAAGTTCATGACGTCAAAAAACAGAAAAAGAACATGAGGGCGGAAATCGGGATGTTGCTGAAACGTCTATTTCACTGCCTTAACTGTGAAATTCGATTGCTCAGTTATTCTTTTTAAGAAAAGGTGACTTGAAAATGTCCATGGCATGGCGGAATACATGGCATGGCGTATTATAGGCAGACTTGAAGCCGGACAAACACAACTTAGTGTCTCGGACGCTGTTGGAGTCGCCAGAAGTGTCGTTGCAAGGCTGGGGAATCGATTCCAAGAAGCAGGGAATGTTATACGTCGACCAGGGCAATGTCGGCCACGCGCTACTACAGCAATTGATGACCGGTATATACTGTTAACAGCTCGTCGAAACAGAACAGACAATGCTACTCAGCTGCAAAGACAGTTGCTCTTGGCAACAGGACGAGTGGTGTCTAGCCAAACAGTACGTAATAGGCTTCATCAGGTAGGTCTCTATGCACGTAGGCCAATGGTCTGCATTCCATTGACCTCACGCCACCGTGCGGCCCGAAGAAGATGGGCTGCAGAACATCGAGATTGGAGCAACATGATTGGAGCCAAGTGCTGTGTACAGACGAGTCCCGATTCAGTCTGGAGTGTGACACCCGCCGTGTTTTGGTATAGAGGGAAAGGGGCACTCGAAATAAGCCCCCATTCATTCGTGAAAGGTCACAATACAGACGAGCTGGCTTTATGGTATGGGGTGGAATCAGCAAAGGTGGACGTACGGACCTGCATATCATTCGGAATGGTACTTTGACGGCCCGAAGGTATGCAGACGAGATACTGAGACCTCATGTCATACCTTACGCTGCAGCCATTGGATATTCCTTTGTTTTCCAGCATGATAATGCCAGACCGCATACAGCTCGTCTTGTGGAGAACATACTTGAAGCTGAAACAATACAGAGTATGGAACGGCCAGCGTGCTCTCCTGACCTGAATGCAATCGAGCATGTTTGGGACATGCTCGGACGACGCATTGCTGCGAGACCAAGGCCTCCTTTCACTCTCCGAGACTTGGAGATTGCACTTCTTGAGGAGTGGAACAGTATTCCCCAAAGTTTTATCGATAACATCATCGCATCCATGGAAAACAGGTGTGCAGCAGTCTTAGCTGTTCGAGGAGACCACACGCCATATTAAAAATCTTGCATAATTTCTAAACAATACCTTTTTTTAATCGTTTACATGTAATTGTTGCCCTAAATCATGTTTTGATGTTTTTCCATATTTTCAAAGATTTAAAGCTTAATTACAAATTTTTTTAAGTCTTTTTTCTGTATTGCACATTGATACGCGTGTACTATCCACTTTATGCCAATACGTGGCTGTCTCGCACGGTTTTCTTAACTTCTTTGCTTGCTCCCCTAATTTTTTTGAGCAGTGTATATATATATATATTCCCCGCTAACAAAGCTCTCGAAGGAAAATTTTCTTAAGTTGGGAGAGATTCGAACTTCATCTATTGTAAACATCATAATTATATTACAACAGCTGCGGTATTTTGCTGGTGTGATACATGAGCATTTCATCTCCGCTTTTCAGGTGACAAGAAACTGGTCACTCTTACTGATGACCAGTTCTTGCTGGCCTTCCTGCGTGCCCGGAAGTTCAACGTCAAGCGGTCCTTCAAGCTGATGCAGAGCTACTGGTCGTTCCGGAAGCAGTACAGGAAGATCTACGACATCAAAGACGTCGATTCCGTGAAGGATCTCATCTTACGGAGCTTCCTAGGACTCTTGTTGTTCAGAGACAGAAAGGGCTGCGCCGTTTACATCTTCAAAGCAGGTATAGATAACAAATAGATACCAAGTTTTCAAGTTTTGACTAAGGTGAGATGCAAGAAAATTATTGTGTGTGTGTGTATGTATATATATATATATATATATATATATATATATATATATATATATATATATATTCTAAAAAAAAGTAACTGCCGCTGCTGTCGAAGCCGCTGTCAAAAGCTTGTCACGCTATCTCCTCCGAAACCGCTGAGGGTATGGAGTCGAGACCGATATCAATAGATGCAGAACAATGTGGGGAAGAAAGTAAGACATGTCTCATCTTTGTCGGCCTTTAAGTTTTTTTTATTTTATGTTTTGTGGAAAAATATTGACTTTTTCATGTTCAGATTACGATAACTCGCCAAAAAAGGATCGTAGAATTTTGATTTTTTACAATCTCAGACTACAGACATTTTTCCTTCAAACAAGACCTCATTTGTTTAAAAATAATTTAAAACAGACTAATATTTTCATTAAAATTTAAAACCCACTTTTTCGACAAATTTATGCGTTTTGACAAATATAAGTTCGATGCTCTCAGATTTATTATGTTACAAAAAAAATATTTACATCATCTGGAAGACGAAAGCTTCCTCATTCATATAAACCTCATTTCAAGTCTCTATCTCAAAATTTCGATTTTTAATTGAATTTTAAAGAAATACTTCAAAAAAATCTTCACATTCGCTTCCTTCGCAGAAGGTCATGAAAGAAGATCCAATTTTTCACCCATAGGAGGGCTTCTACCACTTCGCATAAGGGCGACTGACAACAGTAAATTGCTGTTACATTGCCCGAGAATCACCCCTATGTATCTCGCTATTAGCCATAACAGAGGAGCAAGCGTAGCTAGCCTAGGGGCAAAGCCCCTAGTATTATATATTTATATATTATATATTATATATATATATATATATATATATATATATATATATATATATATATATATATATGTATATATGTATATACACACACATATATATATATATATGTAACCACCGGACTGTGGACAGTAGGTCCGACAGCAACAAGAGCCAGAAACGAAGAGAGAGAAAAGTCTTCTGTTCATGCAATATTAAATGGGTGTTTTGCGATATTTACGCCAGAGGGCCTAAACTACTTAATATTTTAATTGGGTGTCTTTAGGTTCGTGGAGTTCACGTGTCCACTTAAGTTTATCGGGGACTTTACTGCTAGATCCCGCGCTTGTTAGAACCGCGAACTGTTGACCTGGGCGTAGGATAAGTGGCAATAAAGTTCTTGCAAAGTGGGGTTTTTGACCTTATAGAAGACATAACTTCAGAGTGGTTCGAGGGCTCTTCAAGAATTTTGACACTATACTGACATTCGGAATCTCATAAACTTCTAACACTCATATCTGGGGATGTTATTCAGTTCAGATACTTCACATGCCTGCTTAATGATCTGCAGGGCTAATATAATTATCTTCTTTTACTTTTAGGTCGCAATTTTGGACAAGGGGTCGTATTTTATTAACAATAGAATATGCTTTAAAGTAAAGTAATTTAGGAAGACGCGTTTTCTTGTTACATTTATATGTATATATATATATGTATATATATGTATATACATATATATATATATTATATATATGTATATATATATGTATATATATGTATATACATATATATATATTATATATATGTATATATATATGTATATATATGTATATATGTATATATATGTATATATATATGTGTATACATATATATACATATATATACATATATCTGAGGCAAACTTTAAAAACGGCGCCATTTCAAATTTTTAGAGTCTCTATGTAATGAACGTATTTATATTAGAAGTAGTCTACTTTTAGAATAACGATTATTTTACAAAAATATGTATTAATTAAAAAGTTTTATTCATTAGAAAAGGTATGAAAATTATAAAAAATATACAGAACTTAAAAAAAATATAAATCAGAAAAAGTAAATAAATATAGTTTGCCATGAAGTAAAAATAATTACTGAATCATTCTTTGAGCCATTATTTCAGCAGATAGATTGATTGCATCTTATAATTAACCGTTTAAGACACTACCTTTGCAATAGCAACTATTACTAGACTTCCAATCACTCTTGGGTTATTGTTCGTAGATAATTCTCTAAGGTGTTCAGTTTAGAAAAATTGCGTTTAGCAGATGCTACAGTTCCAGGTAGTGTTAGTAGAATTCTTAGAGCTACAGCAACGTTTGGAAATAAGCATTCAAAAGTTATTGCTAATTCAAAAGTTATTGCTAATGATCTCAACTTCAGGAGTTTATAAAAAATAGCCTGACTATATGCTTATAATTGTGTAATTTTTCGAATTTCGTCATACATCAGATTAAACTACTAATATTCTTTCGTTATTCGTTAAGAATTTCGTATTTTTACTTTGTGTCATTTTGACGCCTGGTCGCCTCACCTATGGGACCGGCTCTGTATACATACATACATACATACATATATATATATATATATATATATATATATATATATATATATATATATATATATATATATATATACTATATATATATACACTGCTGGCCACCCAAATTGCGACACCAAGAAAGACAAAAGATATCACAACAAAATTTATTTTGTAGATAACATGTTGACCAAGTATCAAATGATTAAATTTATAGACTTCTGTGAAGTGTGGTTCCTGCCAAAATCAGTAGCCAGAGTAGCCGCCATTGTTGGAGATAACCGCTGCCACACGCCTCAGCATTGATTCAAAGAGACTTTGGATGAGTTCTTGGGGTACAGTAGACCAAGCAGCTTCCACACGTTGCCAAAGTTGATCTGCTGTGGCAGCTGGGGATGGAATCTGGGTCAATCGTAGAGCAACCATGGACCACATGTTTTCTATCGGCGAAAGATCCGGAGAGCGAGGCGGCCAGGGAAGCAATTCAATCTGGTGATTGACGAAGAACCGTTGGACAATGCGTGCCACGTGTGGTCGCGCATTATCCTGTTGAAATATGGCTGTGGGCAAGCCCTGAAGGTAAGGAAGGACAACTGGCTCCAACACCTCGGAGATGTAGCGCTGGCTGTTTAAAGTACCGGCAATGCGTACTAGAGGTGTGTGAGAGTGATATCCAATACCGCCCCATACCATAATACCCGGTGCAGGACCAGTGTAGCGGTGCATAACGCAGCTGTTCAGCATCCTCTCTTCACGGTGTCTCCAGACTCGAATGCGACCATCGTGGTGTTGCAGACAGAAGCGTGACTCGTCAGTAAAGACAATTTCATTCCATTCTGCCGTCCACACCCTTCTGTCATCGCACCATTGGCGGCGGAGACGTCTGTGGTTCTGCGTCAAGGGTAGACAAAGCAATGGACGTCTTGCGGACAGACCACTCTGCTATAAACGGCGTCGAATGGTACGCGCAGACACTGGATGATGCGTTACAGACTGCATGTGCTGTGCTATGGTTCGTGATGTGACTGAGCGATCCGTCACTGCCATGCACACAATTTGCCTGTCATCACGTGAAGTGGTGCGCTGAGGTGGATGCGATCGAACACGCCGGTCCGTCGTACCTTCCTGCATCCAACGATCACATATCCGCATTAAAGTTGTTTGGTTTCGTCCAACACGACTACCGATTTCCCTGAAAGATAATCCACAATCTCGGTAGGCCACTATCCTTCCTCTGTCGAACTCGGATACTTGATCAAAAGATGATCGCTGTTTTCGACGAGGCATAATTGATCGTTTTTTTGAAAAAACCACAAGAAAAACACAATTGCCGAACTTGAAATCGTCGAAATCTCCAAGCCTTAAATAGCGTTTTGAAGTGGCGCCACAGTCGCGCGTGATGTGCGTCTGCGCTGAAATTCTAATCATTTGCATATCTCACCTCCGCTAATGAATGTTGTAAATTTCATGTTATTTGCATGTTTCCTTCAGGGTGTTGCATTTACAGTGGCCAGCAGTGTATGTATATACATATATATATATATACACTGGTTATCAAAAATTAAGGAAAAGTCACAAAAATAGTGATTCCTCAAAAAATTACCCTTAGAAATTAATGAAACTTATTTCTACCTATGTGTTGTATAATGTACACATTATAAAATAACATAAAAAGAAATCGTCAGACAATTATGGTGTTATAGAAACTAGCATATGTATACAATGAACAAATCGGATGTGTCAGTTTGGTACAGGAAATGTACGTTTAATATGGCGTATGATTCCCCCCGAGAAGCAATATAGCACAAAAAGCGATGTGTGATGCTGTCAATTATGCGGTCTATGAGTTCGGTAGGAAGTGAGAGCCATTGACCTAGCAGTTGAAAGCGTGGCTAGGGTCCTAGGAGGAGGATTGAGAGCAGCTATACCTCGCCCTAAAGCGTCCCAAACATGCTCGATAGGCTTCAGGTCCGGTGATCGATCTGGTAACTCCGTGCGCTAAATTGTTTCCTGCTCAAGATAAGCATCCACGATGCGAGCCCTGTGCGGTCTCGCGTTATCGTCCTGTAGCACGAAGGCATCACCTATTGCCCCTGTATAAGGGCGCACATAAACATCAAGGATGTCATCTCTATAGGTGTGAGCATTCACATTGCCACGGGGAAAGACATGGAGGTCTGTGCGTCCACCCAAAGAGATACCACTCCAAACACAGACACTGCCTGATCCGTATGCATTACTTTCACGGATGTGGGATGGATGAAAACGAGTCCCAGGTTCTCTCCAAATCAAAATACGCCTACTATCGCTTTGGAGGTTAAACCTGGACTCATCCGTAAAGAGAACAGCCCTCCATTGATCACTCGTCTAGTGGACATGTTGACGTGCCCACTGCAAAAGTTCCCGCCTATGGCATGACGTGAGAGGTACGCAAATGGCTGGTCGCCTTGCAAAAAGACCACTTTCGTGAAGCCTTCTATGCATGGTTGACGTTGATACCAACCTTCCGGAGCTTGCAGCGAGGGAGGATCTGAGTTCAGACGGAGTTGCGGTTTTATTCCTTCGTGCGCATAATGACAAATATTGGTAATCGGCACTCGTCGTAGCGTATGACCGTCCTTGGCTGAAGCTCCTGGATGCCGAATCCGTGGTTAGAAATTGTTGCCAAAGTCTATGAACCACAAACGGACTCACAATTAGCCATCTGGCCACTTCTGTCTTATGGATACGATATCGATGTCGATGTTTTCAAAACATCGATGTTTTTATAAAAACATCGATGTTCTAAACATCGATTTATTGAAGCCGATGTTTTTTAACATCGATGTTTTGTGCTCGATGTTTTACGTTGTTTCGATATTTTTTTTTCAATGAAAACTACCATAATAAAAAAAAATAACCACGTAGCATGATTTTCATACTCAGTAAATGTAAAATGAATTCTGAAAAGGACGAATACAAAAGGGGGAACGATACCCTAGCAAGGAGATAAATGGAAATCAACAACCAATGAACCAGTCAGAGAGCTTGGAATGTTCTTGACACTCCAGAACCTTCCATGGAGTTTTATTTTATAAATAGTATAAACACGAGAGCGGCCATTTAAATTTTTGTTTTGTTCTGGTTTTATATAAGTTAACGTTAATATTATATAATAATAAGAACAAGTTATTAACAAAATAAAATATTTGTTAATAAATTGTTCTTATTTTTTTATATAATACTCTGTTGAACCAAACTCAAAATTCTTTTAAATGGTTTTGCCTTATACTCGATAGATATGAAACCAATCTTTTTGTTTTGTGATAAGTAATGAACTTCAGAATTTTTTTTTTACTAAAATATTTAAGCCTCTTGGAAGTAAATTATTCTCGAACTTGTAAATAAATATGAGAATAATTTTTCAATCAATTTAAATTAGAAAACATCACGGATATTTCTCTATGGCTTTCGTCCTTTCAATTGTTTTTATAGAAATAATTTCTTCCTCAATTTTCTGATAGCAATAATAAAATCCGTCATGGAAATTCTGTGATATGCGCTGACTCTAGCAACGAAATTTTTTCATTTGTGTTAGCCCAATTAGAGAGTAAAATTAAATCCCCCCCCCACACGACTAACCGAAGTAACAATTAATGTTAGAGCTTACTAAACCAGTTTTAAGAAATGTTTGTTCTAAAACATCGATCGTTTTGGGGCGATGTTTTACTAGCATTGATGTTTTAATATTGAATATCGATGTTTCAAAACATCGATGTTTTGTTGTCGATGTCGCATCCCTATTCTGTCTGACTTTGTCCTGCTTCCTGGAAATGATGCCTGGAGGTCATTGTTACAATTTCACAATGCAAGATGTCTAATCTCAGCCTCGCAGCGACAATTGTCGCCTTGCTCTGAGACATGCAGTTTTATGCTCCTCGCAAATGACGTATTCCGACTGCAGTACCACTATTTTGCATAATGTAGTATTGTTTAGCATCTTTTACTTAACAACATATTCAAATTTTAAACAGATTGGCCTAGTTTTGAACGTGTTATCCCTCTTTTTGTGATTTTTCCTTAATTTTTGATAACTGGTATATATATATATATATATATATATATATATATATATATATATATATATATATATATATATATGTAATATAATCATTACATCTCGTTCTTAAAATGCAACCTGAAAAGGAAAACTAGCTCAAATTTACATGGCTGGAGCTAGACTCAGCCTGAAAGGAATTAAAATTTTGAAACAGTCGGGTCGAATCGTTTTATTAGGAGCGATAGTAACATACGTCCTTTCATTTCAGATGCTCGGAGCGAAGTGCAATATCACCTTTCAACCTTACGCGCTAGAAGCGAGGTACATGTGGCTGTTGTTTTGAAATGTCAGCGGAATTTTGGGGCTGGCGATGCGAACCCACGCTTTTATCGAGACGTATACACGTGTAGAAATGCAACGTTTGCTGTTTTATGGGAAGTTCTGTTGCTATGGGTTTTTAAAGCGCTAAAGTAATGTTACTGGGGATTGGATTTAGGAAAGGGAATTTAACTGATAGAATGGAGGGCCTAATATTTAATTTATTACACACACATATATATATATATATATATATATATATTTTCCTTTTCAGGTAAAAACTTATTTATAATTATGCAAACAAGTATCAAAGATTTTCTCACGGGACATGGCTCGTCGCGTTCCGTAACAAGGAGCCCTGCTGCACGTCTTGTTCAGGGGAGTGTGGTGGTTAATAAGTTACCTGAACAACTGTTACGTTTATATAATTTAAAATTAAAAAAATATGCAAAATGTAAAGATAAAAGATGTCTTACGTGCCCTATGGCGAACAGTAGTCAAGTGGGGGTTGGTTCCGGCAATAGTAATTTATTTTGTAAGTGTAAGGGATTAACTTACATTATAGAGTGTCAAGAATGTAATTTATGCTATATTGGGCAAACGGGGACTGAGTTTAATAAAAGGGTTAATAGCCATAGGTCTGCAATAAAAAATTTTAAAGACGAAACTTCTTTTGATTATGAACTTCTACACTTTCAAGTACATAACTTCGAGCAAGCTAAATTATATATTATTGATGAGATTAATGATTTAAATAAAAGGTTGGATTTTGAAAATTTATATATTTGTAAGCTTAAAACACTATTTCCGTACGGTTTAAACAGTAAACTTAACGTGGAAGGACCGGTGGATTTAGATACTAACTGCGTTTATAAAAAATTCATGGTTATTGATAGGTTTAATTATATACATTCTAATTATAGGGATAAAAGAGGAAAAGGTAGCAATAGTTTAAAAACAAAATTGAAACTGGATGATCTGCAAAAAATTTGTAATTTAGTTATTGATTTTAAGAACATTAAAATATTTAAACATTTTTTGTTCAACCAAAAAAATTCTGGTTTATGGTGGGTAATTAAACATCATTTATCTTCAATTAAATTTGTTTCGAGGTTTACAAAACTAATAATTTTAGATTTAATTAAATACAAGCTTAACCTGACTAATTTGGATGCTAAGAGGGGAAGGAATGTAGGGGTAGAGTACTGTACTATTAACTTTCTAGATAAAGATTTCGAGCATTTAAAACTACCTACTATTGTACATAATAATTCTAAATTATTACCAATCAAGGATTGTGGGAAAATCGCTATTGCTTTTAAATATCAAAAAACGTTAAGGGACATATTCTGCAACTATAACTTTTATAGTCATAACTTAGGCAAAATTTCTAATTCTGATTGTAATTGTCATATTAAGGAGTTTAAAAACTTTGTTCATCCAACTTCGGGGCATATTGTAACAGGGGATCTTAATATTGTTAAAGATGTTAGGTTGAGGGAAGTTCTACGTAAGGGATCAAAATTTAGGGTAAGAAGTAAGGTAAATTTAATGCAAATTATAAGTTCTATCACTAAAGATTTGGATTATTGTATTGTAAAATTAGCAAGGAAGTACAATTGGCCTGTCGAAGGTTTTATGGAGTGGAAGGTGCATATTTTACAGGATATAAAAAGGAATTATGAAGAGTATGGTATGGAGGACAAGAGGTTTTTTTCTAAACAAAGATCTATACAGTAAAATTAAAGGATTAAAAAATAAGTTTATTATTACGGTTGTTGATAAGGCTGCAAATAACTTCGGTTTTATGTGTAAAGATTATTTTAAGCAGTTAATTTCTAGGGAATACAACTCAAATAATACCTATCAAAAAATTAACCTTACCAAAAAAGAAATAGATAATAGGATTTTAGCTTTTAGCAAAAAATTTAAGTTTAAGATTAATAGCATAAAATACCCTTACCTGTTTCCTACCATAAAATTCTAAATAAAATAAAATATTATTCTAAATAAAATTAAGGTTACCGAAAATAGCTTTATTATAAATAATAACCAGGATGTTCTACATTTTTTAAAAAGTAAGAATATAGATAGCATATACACGTTTGATTTTGAAAACCTGTTTACCAGTATTCCGCATGATAATTTAATGATTATCTGTTCAGAAATTTATGATGCTTATCTAGATAGTATTTTAATCTTAAAATGTGACTGGATTGATTTATGTAAATTTAATATTTTTGAAAACTACCTCTTTAATGGCTTATGTTTCTTTAAACAGATAAAGGGTATACCTATGGGAAATAGCTACTCCAGTGCATTTGCAAACCTATTCTTACATTTTTACGAAACTAAATTTCTTAACTCAAATAATTTAGATATATTGATGACCTCATAATTTTTAACTGCAACGATTTGGAATTTCTTAATCAACTCTACCCAAAGGAACTAACTTTAAACCGGACTAACGATAATAATCTTTGTGCGACTTATCTGGATTTAAAAATTAAAATTCAAAATAGAGAAATAAAAATAGGGATATATGATAAAAGGTTAGATATTAACTTTGAGGTTATCACGTTTACCAATTTCCATAGCAACTTAAACTATAAAATTTATTATAATATTTTTTACTCACAACTTTACAGAATAAAAAACATATGTAACAACGGTGGGGATTTTTTGGAAGCATGTAACATTTTCGAGGAAAACTTAAGTAAAAACAATTTCCCTAAAAATTTCGGCAATTTAAAAGTTTTTAAAAAAATGGCATTTAGACTCAGGAATTTTTAAAGATGTTTAGAATAGTATTTATGTTTTCATTTGGTTAAGCTGTAATGGGGGGTGGCGCTGTAGTAATGTTACAATGACGTAACTTCTAGGATAGAATTGGCAGCTGTTTCACCACAATCATCACTTACGGAACTGGGGTGTGTATGCATCTTTTACTTTGCATTAGGATTATTTGTGTGCTTGCATGTACGGTGCGTTGAGCCCATACTGTAAGTTGTGTTTGTCTTTTCATTTTATTTTTGACTTATTGCTTCTTTGGGGGACTCGGGGCCTTGGGATGTCTTTTGCGCTTACCTGCATCCTATTCAGAAAGTTCCCCTTGAGGTAACTGATTTGGTTAGGCTCCCTGAGGACGAGACCTGTCGGTTACCTCTATGTTGTTTTATGGTTCAGTTCCGGCACTTATACAAAATATTGCCGTTGGTGCGTGGATGCCCAGAGTGCTTGATTTCTGTTTGTTTTTTGTCTATATTCGTATTATTTTTATCTATCTCTGTTGGATTATTTATATATATATATATATATATATATACACTGAAGTGCCACTGAATTAGGGATACCTACCTAGTAACGAGTTGAGCTTCCCTTGGCCTTGATAACGGCTGCCACACAACGAGGCATAGATTCAACAAGTTTCTGGAAACGTTCCACGGGAATGGCTTGCCAAATATTGGCTAAAGCTGTCCATAATTCAGTAAGGTTCTTTGGTGCTCTGTGATGGCCTTTCACGCCTTGTTCCAAAACATCCCAAAGATGCTCAATAGGATTTAAGTCTGGGCTTCTAGGTGGCCAATTCATGACAGAGAAGTCAGAGGAATGCTCATCCAACCAGCCAGTAGCTAACCGGGACTTGTGAGAGGTACAGTTGTCTTGCTGGAAAACTCCATTACCGTGCGGATAACAGAACAGCATAAACGGATGGAGGTGATCACCCAGCAACTCTACGTACCGAATTGCATTGAGGGAGGTTGGTACACGCACCAAAGATCCCAAACTGTGCCACGAAAAAACACCCCAGACCATGATTGAGCCACCATGCCCTTGTACAGTTCCAGCCAGGCATGCAGGATCCATGGCTTCATGAGCCTGACGCCATATTCTCAGCCTCCCGTCGGCGTTAAGTAGTCGGAATCGAAACTCATCACTCCATGCTACTCGTTTCCAGTCCTCTACTTTCCAGTCTCTGTGCTCTCTTGCCCAGGCAAGACGTGCAGCCCGATGGCGAATATAGAGCAATGGTACTCTCGTAGGTCGACGGCTCCCGAAACCCATACGGTGAAGAGAGCGTTACACAGTCCGTTTACTAACTGTACGACTGGTACCGCCATTAAACTGGGTGGTAATTTGAGCTAATGTTTGGCTTCGCTGGCTACGTACAATACGCCTGAGCCGTCTCTCACCACGCACTGTCAAGGCTAATTGTCCTTTACAGTTTGCCCGATCGCTAGTTTTTTTCCACCATCCATGTATTCTTGGTATACTCTTGACACTGTCGACCTTGAAAATCCTAGCTGTCTGACGATTTCGGAAATTGAATGGCCCATGCGTCGCGCACCTACGATTTGTCCGCGATCGAAGGCGTCTAAATCAGGCAGTTAACCCATACTGGCAATTCCAACAACTAATTCAGAACAACCACAGTACGCGCTATATATGCAGTTACCACAGCGCCCTCACTTGCGCATACATGATGCGCAGAGCCCTCACTTGCGCATTCATGATGCGTAGCGCTACACAATTTGCATAGGCTTTGGTATCCCTAATTCAGTGGCACTTCAGTGTATATATATATATATATATACAGTCGAACCTCCATATATCGAAGTAGCAAATTGCCGGAAAAAAATTCGATATATAGAAATTTCGTTATATAGAATTGAGCTTAGTTTTATCATAATTCTCCTAAAAAAATTAAAGCTAATTTTCGTATACGAAACTCCATTTCAAATTTATATGCGAATCCCATTAAATGAAAGTTAATAACTAAAAAATGAATTAATATGAAAGATTTATTGAGCACTGCATACCTTTAAAAAAAACAATAATCCAGACAGTGGTTACAATGATGACAGTTACATTCTTTTTAAAAAAAACTACGAATATCTTGCTAAACAGTGAGTTTTGCGGAAAGTGCAAAGAAATGTTCATATTTATTCAGTTCACTAAAAACTTAATCGGGGATATTTTCGGCGAATTGAAGTCCACGACATATTGTTTCAAATGCCAAAAATTGGGAGATTTTATTCTAAAGTGGAATAAAATCTCCCAATTTGTCTTGAAAAAAATTTCGATATATAGAGATTTTTTCGATATATAGAAACAATTTTTCTATGTAATGAACATGGAGATTTGCTAAGAGTTCGATATATAGAAAATTTCGATATGTGGAAGTTCGATATATGGAGGTTCGACTGTATATATATAAACCCGGTGGCGTAGTGGTTAAAAAGCGTCAAGCTGCCATCCCACAGGTCCATTGTTCGACCCTGTGACTGGGCAAGGTCGACTCAGCCTTTCATCCCTTGAGTGGGTCGATAAAATGAGGATCAACCATGCTTGGGAACTAAACTCTGGGGGTCCTGCGTCAGGTTGACCACCTGACTTAGACATATGCTGTATGGCAACCCAAGCTCGTTGGTCAAAAAAGCGGAGATGGGTACCGCCGGCCCTGGTCCACAACGGACTGTTGCGCCGTGAATTTAGTTTATATATATATATATCAGAGCCGGGCCGATGAAAGTGATCGTGAAGCCTCATCTCTAAATTCTAATGTAAGTTAAAATGTTTGTAGGTTTCTGGGATCCCGAAAAAGATTCCTATGAGAGCCTGTTCCGTGCGATTTCTGGGATTCTTGTCTACGGGTTGGAGCAGCCGGCCACGCAAATTACCGGATATCGAGCCATTATTGATGCCAGAGGGCTTTCCTGGAAACAGCTAAAATACTTTACTCCAGGAAACATGTTGCTTCTCGTTAAATCTACCCAGGTAAGAATTTTAATTTTACTAAACAGGCAACAATTGCAAGAATTCACGATACCATGTTGAAAAGCTGAAACCAGGGCTTGAAATAGGTTTAAACCAAAGTGAAAATTTCGTTATCCACATGAAACTTTTATGTTGGGATACATTTGATTTTGTTCCTGAAGATGCCAATTTTTCCGGATATTGTATCCGTCCGGAGCAATTCATTTCCTTCCGCTAAGGATGCGTTTCGAACCGGAACAAAAATTGTCTCTCACAAAAGATTTGGCACCTTTTCTACTTTATCGAATTTTCAAAGAAAATTAAGCTATTCCGATATGACTAATTTATTTAAAATTTTGAATTATCAAGAAACTTTTATGCAGAAATTTGTTACACACACACACACATATATATATATAGTATTTGTATATATATATATACAGTATATATCTATATATATCTATCTATCTATCTATCTTTCTATCTATCTATCTATCTATCTATCTATATATATATATATATATACAATCAAACCTCCATATATCGAACTTCCCCATATCGAAATTTTCTATATATCGAACTCTTAGTAAATCTCCATGTTCATTGCATAGAAAAACTGTTTCTATCTATCGAAAAAATCTCTATATATCGAAATTTTGTTTCACGACATATTGAGAGATCTTATTCCACTTAAGAATAATAAGTATCTCCCAATTTTTGGCATTTGAAACAATACGTCGTGGACTTCGATTCGCGGAAAATAGTCCCTGATAAAGTTTTTAGTGGACTGAATAAATGCGAGCATTTCCCTGATGAACTTTCCGCAAAACTGGCTGTTCAGCAAGATATTCGTAGTTTTTTTTTTAAAGAATGTAGCTGTGATCACTGTAACCACTGTCTGGATTATTGTTTTTTTTAAAGGTATATAGTACTCAATAAATTTTTCATATTAATTCATTTTTTAGTTATTAACTTTCATTTAATGTGATTCGCATATAAATTAGAAATGGAGTTTCGTATACAAAACTTAGCTTTAATTTTAATGTTTTAGGAGAATTATGATAAAACTAAGATCAGTTCTATATATCGAAATTTCCATATATCGAATTTTTTTCCGGCATTTTGCTACTTCGATATATGGAGGTTCGACCGTATATATATATATATATATATATATATATATATATATATATATATATATATATATATATATATATATATATATATATATATATATATATATATATATATATATATATATATATGTATATATATATATGCTATTTATGTGATGTATTATACAATGTTCAACTCTCTTCTCAGTTCTGTTTCCCTGCGAGGTATAAAGGAATCCACATCCTGAGTGAAAACAAGATGATTAACTTTATGTGGAATGTTCTCTATCCATTCCTCACACCCAAACTGAAGAAAAGGGTAAAATACTTTTAATTTATGTCAGAAATTATTAATGAAGTTTTCTATGTATACGAAATAGTTTTATTTAATGTTTTACGCAAAATGGTTATCTATTAAGGGGTCAGGTACCTTTTAAAGGCCAAGAGACCAGACAAACATATACCTATTTTCAATCACCTGTAGTTCGAAAATAATTTATTAAGAAATATGAAAATTTTAAGGTGAGTTAAACATTCTTTCTTCTTTATAAATATGGTTCTCAATTTTTTGAGCTTGAAGAGAAAGTTTTTAATTGCTTAAAATTTGAACCATTGATTTTTCATTGTTTTGTCATTACGCACGCAATATCACCAATATAGTTGGTCTGAATACCGTGAAATTTTATACTCGGGCAATAGAAACATGTATAATTAAAATGACCGACTACTATGTCATTCCTATATACAAATAATAATTACAGTAAAATATATCAAAAACTTTTTTTGAAATTTTAAAAAGGTTAAAGATTTTTTTTCTCCTATGAAGAACTAAGAAGTTTGATTTCAACGTTGGTTATTTAAAATATATACAGGTAGCCCTTCTACAGCACGGCATCTTACAGCACAGTTTCGCTCTAACACGATAAGATAAATTGCTGAAACCCTCGCACAACACTGAAACTTGTAACACGGTTTCGCTCTAACACGATAAAAAAATTGCGAAAACCTTTCTACAACACTGTACTACTATATCACTAGATAACATGATTTTTGTTTAACACATTTAAAAACTAAATTACCTAAAAATAATGACGGGAAGGAATAAGGAACTATAGTGGCTTTATATGGAAATGTATAAACAAATTATAATTTATTCATTTATAACTCTATAAAATTACAAGAAGGCCCAAGCTTGGCTGAAAATCTCGAATCATTTCTCCTGAATGCAGACCCTTTCGCTGAAAGAAGTCGAAAATTCAAAAGGGAGCTGCAAAATTGTCTATCTCCATACCATGGATATGCAATGACCTTTTAAGAACCAGCAAATAAACCAAAAATTACAGATTTTTTAAAGAGGATAGACGGAGCAAAAAATCTAAATATGAAGAAAAAGGTTCTAAAAGTGAAGGTGATATCGTTCATTCGAAAAAACGTTCTCATTTGAGTGTACTGAGCAGTGATGAAGAAGAAATTCATTAAATTAAGGTCGCATTAAATGAAAATAATATTTTTTTGTTTCTTTTCATTTCGTGTTATACATACATTTATATTTTTAATAAAAATTAAGTTGCTTAAATGGAATTTAAAAAAAAGTTTGCTTGTAATAAGTTTTCAGAACGTAACCCCCTTTTTTGAACTGTCTCTGAGTCTCATATAACACGGTTTCTCACAACATGGCATTTTCTAGGAACCTATCTACCGTGTTATAGGAGTGTTACCTGTATTATATAACTTAATTTTCAAACTAAAATAAATGTATATATTCATTAAAATACAGATTCGATTCTGCGTGCAGTGATATAACATTGAAAAAAACAATGGTTGAAATTTAAAAAAATTAAAAAAAATTATCCTCAAGCTAGAAAAAAGTTTAGAGCCCTATTTATAAAGAAGAAAGTGTGTTTAACTCACAGTAAAATTTTCATATTCCTGAATAAATTATTTTGTTAACTACTGTTGATGGAAAATAGGGATATCTATGTCGAGTTTATTAGCTTTTAAAAGGTACTTAACGCCTTAAGGGGACTCACGACCCTTAAGTCGAGGAAATAAAGCATATTTTCGCAGTTTTTGACTCTGTAACTATTTCAATTTACTCCCAATTTTTCCAAATTTTATGTATATGATAAATTGATATTTTTATTTTAGTAAACAAATTTTCAACTCTCAAAATAATAAAAATTTTTTTTTAAGAAAATGCTTTAGATATACCTTGTTTTTTAAGTATTTTTATTGTATACTGGCTTGCGCGCAGAACTATGAAATTAATTTTATCCTTAAATGTATAATTCCTGTTTTATGTATAAAATAAATAATTCAATATACAATTAAACATAAAACATTCAACATTAATATATTTTTCAATTTTTTAAAACTGCTCAAAATATACTTAAGATTTCCTTAGATTTTTGCATTAATTTACCCCTGAAAAAATAATAAAATGTGCAGGGATTGCAATAATTCTAGTTCAGACTCAATTAAATAACATGATTATATAGTGATAAAAATTTCATGGAAGTATGTTTCATAGTTTTTGAGACATCAGTTGCGGAATGATGCAAAATTACCTTTTGCGAAAAATGAGTTTAAAATTTTTCTTACCATAAACTTGATCAGTAATTAAATGTTTAGAATATCAATATCTCCGGAACTAAACGTAATATTTTCATGTGGTTTGCTTTATTTTGTTCAGAAATGATCAGGCTTTAACATATATTCTTTTTAAAAAAATCGAATGTTTTAAAGATTTAAGGGTAGTGAGTCCACTTAATGGAAGAATGACATCTGAGAAATATTTAAGTAGAAAGAAATCTGCATAAATAAATAATAGGCTTAAATCAGCAGCCATTTACTGTTTTATGCCTAACAGAAACATCAGAATATCCTTTTTGACCGTAGGTGGCGGTTAACTTGTCGGCTACTTGGCGGTTAACTTGGCGGTTTGCTTGTCTACTATCTCTGCCTGCGTTGCTCCATAACCGATAATAACTGTCGTTTAGCATGGTGCAGACAACATGGGCTTTGGTCCAGACTTCAGTGGGGTCCTCACAGACGAGCCGAGATTCAGCCTGGGCACTGATTTTCGACGTACCTTCATATGGAGAGAAAGGAACCGCTATGGCAGCTCATGTGTCACGGTCTGGGCAGGCGCCGTGGTAGACGGTCGCACGCCTTCATGGGTTTGACAGAGGGTCCCTGACTGGTGATATGCTATAGGGATAAGATCTTACAGCTCAATGTTCGACTTTTCAGGTGCGTACTCGTAGCTGGCCCTCTGTTCATTTTTATGGACGACTAGCTGAAAACTCGCACTTCGCTACGGAATACATTCAAATTAAATACAACTGTCAATGTATGCAATTTATGCCAAAAAAAATAATATATATATCTTTATAATAAATACGACGATCTATGTATACAATTGATGTAAAAAAAAACAAAAAAATATATTTATAAAAAAATCGTAACGGATATTTTTATAGACAAAATAAGGTAGAAGAAAATATTCAAATTAAATCTAATAGGGTATACTAAAGAATATAGTACAGTTAATATAGTACAGTTTGAGGAACATAATATCTTTTATTGTATTTTAATATTTTTATGGATAATGTCCAATCGTCTGCCGTATTAGCAAGAAAAAAAAATATTTTTTTGTCTATTTAGTTGTTATGCACGTGACGATAAATTTATTTAAAGTACCAGAAAAAGAAATTACGTGATCATCATTTAATAAATTAAATTCTAAAAATTAATATTTAAAAATTCACCAAAAATCAGAAAATGGAGGTAAAGATTCGAAAAAGATTTCATTTTAAAGAAATTTTTATGACCTTTCTCGTGATATGAATTTTATAACCCTCAAATTATTATTTTAAATACAAACTTAAAAAAAGTTACTAAATCAGCTTAAAAATTTAATTTAAAAAAATCTAAGAAGAAATTTTCAAAAATCTTTATTAGTGCACCCCCTACACCATAAGAAGAATCGCCATGCAAAATTTCCGCCCTTTAGGTCCAGCGGTTTGGTGTGTGCGTTGTATGTCAGTCAGTCAGTCAGTTAAGTCAGTTAAGTCAGTCAGTCAGTGCGTTGTATGTCAGTCAGTCAGTCAGAATTGTTTTATATATATATAGACAACGCTCGTCCACGTAGGGCTCAAATAGTCGACGATATTCGCTGGATGGAGCCAGCCTAAGCCAGACCTAAGCCCCACTGAAGATGTCTGGGACTCTCTTGGGAGGGCAATTGAAGCTCTCCATCCCTCTCCGAGAACTCTCCAGGAGCTGAAAATTGTGTTGTTACAGGAGTGGGACCAACTGCCACAGGGACTCATCAAACTACCTCATTTCTAGTATGGCATGGAGCTGTGAGAGCTATATGACTATGAGCCGGGTCCGCACCCCATATTGGAATCAGTAATTTGATATTCGATCGTGTAATGTGGGTTTTGGGCATTCCTACGCTGATGATCCTAACTGAGATAATGAATACGTACCGTGGCTGTTGTATGATATAATTTTTTCTTTTATATTACTGTGCATCCATACTAAATTTCATTAAAATCTGTTCATTAGTTTTCCAGAAATTCGACAAAATGTGAAAAATTCTCTGAATTTTGAACTCCATGGTTTAAATTCAGGTTCAGGGGTGTGAAATATAGGGTGATTCGTTGAAAAGAAGCCTGAAAATTCTGCAATAACTTTCACTAGGATGAAGCAGTCGGACCTCCCCCCCCCCCCAAAAAAAAAAAAAGCTACATACCTTGACGTATGTCCGACGCCCTGGCAAAAAAAGGGTGCATCTGTACTACAAACTTCCAGTAATGAGGTCTCTTACAACTCATTAAAGTTGCTTGTAAGAGAAACTTATAGGAACTCCCTCTCACAAGAACTGTCGTCTAGGAGTTCAAATAAGATATGGTGGAGCAAAATTGCCCAAGTCCCAGAATGGCCAAGGCAGAAAGCAGTCGCCTTGTTTCGACTAGTGACGAGCCATGATTGCTTTTTGAAACATCTCTGCCATATAAATATCGTTTCAGAACTCTTTTGCAAGCCCTGCAATCCACGGGAGGACACGGATTTTACCCATATGCTGTCTTGTCCCGTTCTACCTCCATCTTCAGTGTGGGAGAGATATAGCTAGGAGACTTTTGGGTCCACGGACGTTTTAGTTCGCTTTTGTTTGTTTGTTCTTGTTATATATATATATATATATATATATATATATATGTGTGTGGGCGGTCAGAATGGGCGATAGAGAAGAATGATGCAATTTACATATAATCACATTTAATGACGAAAAACGAACAATTAATACAATTACACATACTAAGAAATAAACGCTAACGTCTTTAGCGTCCTTGACGGAGTCATATCCATAATCGTCGTTCAAGAAATCGCGTCTGCTCCCAGTGAAGAACTGCTATATCTATTCCGTCGTAATAGGTAGAGGTCGCTTCTGCTAACGTCTGGAGGGAGATCATTGAGGGCCAGTTCCATTCTACAATTCGGCGGGAGGTGTGATGGCCAGTTCCATTCCACACACACACACACACACACACACACACACACACACACACATATATATATATATATATATATATATATATATATATATATATATATATATATATATATATATAGTCTTGTAACCCGCCAATCGAAAAAAAACCTTGACGTATGTGTAATCGATTGTATTGCATGCGATGTTGGAAGTGATCTTCGTTTTCTACCATTCACATTTGGACGGGGCGCCGAACGTATTGGCAAGGGGGGTGATGGCAGCAATTTCCGGTTAGATGTTTTCTTCAAATCTTCCACAGTGCGTGGCTTGTTCCGATAGACTTTTCCTTCGAGCATACCCCAAAGGAAGAAGTCCGGTCGTGTCAGAACCGGCGATCATGGGGGCCAAAGCCCCTCTGAAATCGCCCTGTTGCCGAACAAGGACTCAATTTCTGCCGTGCTCCTTGCACGTTGTACGTTCCCACATTGTACGTTGTTTCGTTCAGATTGCTTCGTACTGGCGAGAGTTATTATCGTCAACTGGGGTAACTTTGGCCCAACAAACGAAAAAAGATTGCATGTGCCGTGTCTAGATAAAGGGGAGTGATTATCACTTATTTATTGCAAGGGCCAATAGGTGGGTTAAATATAATAGGCATAAGTATATAGGTATATAGGTAAATTATAATAGGTTTGTTGGGCCAAAGTTACCCCAGTTGACGGTACAGAATATTCGGAACCTCTTTCGAGTGAATCACCCTTGTATATTACTACGCAACACAGATGTCTACTCATCAGACGGAAATTCTGGTCTGGAACGGAAAATAATCTGCCCGGTAAGACTATTTTTATAACCGCTTATCGCCGTTTAAGAAGGTACAACCGAAGAAATTTCTTGGAAGAGCATTCTGGAAAAATTAGTAACAGTATTAGCGGATATAGTCACGATAATCAGCTCAGTGAATAATATTTTTTTTACAGTGAAATTGAAGAATCTATAATTACAAGATAAAGAGAACTTTTTATATAACATGTTTTTAAATTTTCTGTTGAATCATATAAACTTGACAATTCTATGTATTAATAAATACTTTTAAAAAATTTTTTTTGAAGAATTATCCCATCAACTTGAAAGAAAATGAAGTTAATTGTAAGTTAACTAGCGTTTAACTTTTCGTTCCCGTTCCGGCCGACAGATGGCTGCACCAGTCTACAAAAAAAATTAACTGAAAATAATAAAAACATGGTAAAAATCTGGTTAAAGATGGCTAAAAGTATTAAAAAATGCATTGTCATCCTGTTCTGAGCTATTCTAAAAGTTTCAAATGTCTAGCTAGTCGGGAAGTTAGTTAAAAATCGATTGCAAGATTTGTACTGGACAAACAAACACACACACAAACAAGAAAGCAAGTTAATAAAAACATGGTAATAACTCATAACAAAGAATATGAACATATTCTTGTGTATGCTTGTACATAGTATAAAATAATTAGAAACGGTTCTTTTAATTTCTTTCAGATATTTTTCCACGGAGAGGATCTAAGTCCTTTGACAGAATACATCCATCCATCTGTTCTTCCGGTAGAATTTGGAGGACAAGCTACGTGTTTCGACAACAGCTCATGGGGGGATATCATAGACAGACAGGAAGTTAAACTCCAAGAAATGCTGAAGTGTGGTTACAAAGACTAACTTGAAGCTATGTAGTGGTACTTCATGTCGAAGTCCTTTTTCCAGTTTAGTCACTTTCTGTCATGTAGTAGATGTTTCAACGTGTTATTTAGTATTTTTGCAAAAAATGTGTGTGTTGAGACATATTTTGGTGCTCTCGTGACAAACATTTCGGTTGCATGGAAACTCAGGTCCTGCCGAATTTTCCCTTCTGCTGATATTGAAAGGCATGCAGAAATGTAACTTTCAAAATACTGTGACCGTACGGACTTTTTATATATAAGGATCTGTAAAAATTATGAAATAAATTACTGTTAGAAAATGATTAATTGTTTTTATCGGTATTCAACAATGCCCTCATTTAAACTTTTTTTGGCTAATGTAGGGGTATTTTGAACATCGTTGCTCGGCAACTTCAGTCAAGTTGCTCCCTTCGTGCCACCTCAGTTTTGATCGAGAACCCCGAGGGGTGATATCTAGAGGGCTTCCAACTCCCCCCACCCTCTGATATCGGAGGAAAAATTTTCCGGTCTACGGATTTAAGGTGACTGCCTACGTTGAAAATGTCATTTTTTGACTATTTTGGTGAACTTCATTTTTTTTCAAGAATCGTGTAATTCAATCTTTTCTCTTTTCAAAGCTGTTTTGATTTTCATTCTACATCAGTTAGAAGCAGAGTTATAGCTATTTAAAAAAAAAAAAAAACACCTTCTGCTACAAAAATGAAGTTACAAACAACTTTAAATGCATTTTTCTCAGAATTATGTCTTTTAGCACAAATCTCTTCGGTTATCATGATATCTCACATAATAATGTATATAATTTGATAAAATTTTCAAGAAATGTTTTAGATGCTATTTTTAATGAAATGATGCTCAATAATTGGTGTATAATAAATAGTTTTTTATTTGGGGCTGTTTTTGTAAGGAATGGAATGACAAATTGGGGAAAATTTTCATATTGGAACATAAAATTACGTGTATTATTTTTGCATTTTAAAATTACTCTTAGATTGTAGGTCATTTTGAAGATAACTGTCATATGTATCATGCGTGAGAAGGAAATTTAAATAGTAGCATTAGGATTTTGTACAGAGAGATAGGCATTTTAACTAAATTTCTTTAAAAATTACTTCAAATTGACCAATTTATAAAAAAGTATGATATTTACGAGTAAGTTTTTGTTCCTTTTTTAAAAATTTTTATGTGCTATTTTACCATAAAAGACCGAAAAATCTTTTAAAAAATCATTTTTTTAAAAAATTGACTCCGAACCTAGGCAGTCACCTTAAGGCTGCTGTGTTTGAAAGTACTTATACAGTCGAACCCCGTTATAACGAACTTCAAGGGACCAAAGGTTTTGTTCGCTTTATCCGGTGGTTCGCTATATTCGAACCGTTAAAAAAAATTCTAAAGTTGACAAAACGTATAACTCATTAGTTGGATTGTGTATTCAATAATGATGTATTAAAAATGATTAAATCTATTAAAAATGATCATTAATGAATTTAATCGACTAAAATCGATTACATTAAATTGACATAATACTAATTAAATTACGTACTATAGGAAAAGGCAGAGCCAAAATTTTCGTTCGTTATATCCGGGAGTTCGTTATATACCAAGTTCACTATAACGGGGTTCGACTGTAATTTATTCTTTCCCCCCTAGATGTCAGTCCAATGTAATCATAATTTTGAATAGTTTTGTATTCATAGATTGGCATCTCCTAGTAATGTTTTGTCTTTTCTATAGAATTAATTTTGATTCGAAATAAGACGGTTGTGTTCTGTTTAGCTTCGTGCTAAGATGAGCATTGCGACGCTGTTCTGATTTCTGTCTAGATGTGTGAATAAATACCTTGTCTTTGTGTTGTCAAGTGCCAGATGATTATTTACAGCCGTTGGGTTTTTTTCCTGAACATTAATCCGAAGATATGAACACTGGCTCCCGCCATGTCATGCTGTGTACAGTCCGACCACGGAAGCAAGGTCCCTGGAAGCTGTTACGCATGCGCGAGAAAAGCTAGTCTACTTAGAAAATAGGGGAAAAAGTCATATTTTCGGATGTGTTTGTTTATGAAATACGGAATGTATTTCAGACTGCTTTTTGTCCGCAATTTTAAAGTTATTTTTTAAAACATCATTTTTGATCGAATATGTGAATAATAATTTCAAAATAATAAAAAGAAAGAAGCAAATCTATTTAAAAAATAGGAGTTTTATAGGAGTGGATATTTTCGGATTACATCACAATCAAAATTATCTAAAGCTACGTTTTCGGTGGTTCTTTTTTTCTGACGTTTCCTCGGAGATTCAAATTTTGGAGTTTCTTCACCCTTTGCTTCTCTGCGTATTCTTTTTACACTGGACATTGATATCCCGGTCATTTCACTAGCTCTCTTTAGGGATTGTGAAAGTGGAACAATAACATTTCCTTCTAGTGTTTCTTTATCACACAATTTAATTACATTGTGTATTATACGTTTACAATCACTACGGAACGGCTTATTCCGAGCAGTTGTGTTGGGTAAAGGATCCAGTAATTTTAATATAATAATCAAAATAACAGACGAGGAAAAAGCAAGCAAGCGCAGTTAGTAACCGATTCTAAAGAATGTCGAGAGAATACGAGACTTTTCCCCCTCCTTTCTCAGCAGCCTTACCTACAGTGTGAATAGAATCGTCTTGGCACTATGCCAACCGTGGTTATTCGTACTGTGGTCGGACAGTACTAACCCTATTGGATTCACTCACTTCAGTGTTAACCTATGGAGAAAATTTCTCTGCTGTTTACAGCTACATAACTGCTTAAAACCCAATAAGAATGGTATTTTTAGATAGCCTGAACTTTTCTGCACCTTGCAACACGATCCACTTTATAAATTTCGTTCACCAAAGGAATTGATAAGCGTTTAAAACACACTAGACCAGATTTTTTTTCTCCAGGATAATTTAAATTAAAAAATATTTTTTGCAATTTAAAAAAAAAATGTAGGAATAAAACACTGGACTCATTCTGTGTGCACCGGAGCCGAAGCTGAGTCATATTTGCGACTTTTGTCGTCAAAATCGAAGTTTTTTTAATATAGATAATATTTGATGATCCAGCTGTTTAATAATATATTATCTTCTTTCACTTTTTCATTTGAAAACTTTTCTCTTTTTTGTTTACAGCTGTTTTATCACATTTTTACCATTGTGGATGGAATATACAAACCTGAAAGAGGTGTCTGTTAGTACAACGAAACAAAATAATGGACAGAAAAAAAAGTTAAAAATAGTCTTAAAAGAATACCACTGATAACAAAAACTTAATGTGACATACATGGTTTTTTCAAAGTGGTGTACACAGTTTTTAATGCCAATAGATGATTGATTGGTTGATTGGTTGAGAGCGCTACGATTATTTTAGCTATACGAGGAATAATTCAACCGGAACCTGCTGTGTACTAACCCTATTGGATTCGATTACCCCAATGTTAAATTATGGAGAAAATTTGTCTACTATTGACAGCTACATAATCCAGCAAAATAGTTTTTTCAGATAGCCTGAAATTTTTCTGCACCTTGCAATAAGATTCATTTTTATAAATTTCATCCACGAATTTAATTTATAAGCGTTTATACCAGAAATTTCCCTAAATAATTTAAATTTAAAAAATATTATTATTTTTAAAAACAAAAAATGCCCCAAGGTGTAAAGTTTCTTTCTCTATTACTGAGTACACTTTTTAAAAATATATCTTTAGTTCCAAGTCGGCAATCCTCGACACATTTTCTTCATAGGTTAACATTGAGGTGAGAGAATCAAACAGGGTTAGCACACAGGTTAGTACACAGCAGCCTTAAAGTGCACATATATGGGCTGGACACAAAGATATTTAATGGCGTTCGCCGGGATTCGAAGCTTAAGGGAACAAAGGACCTTCAACCTCGACCTTTTTTAACTTTTCAGTTTTTAACTCTATATACAGAATAAGAAAAATTTGTTTTCCTTTTCTGCACTTAAGACATTTAAAATTCAAAATAAGGATTTTTTGGCAGAATAAAGCCTATTTTGAAAAAAGAAAAATAAAAAAATGCTAGGATTTTTCAAAATGTTCCATACGTGTTCCATATAGTTTAAAAACCTTAATCTTTTTAATATAAGTTTACCATAAATATATAAACATAATTGTGCACTGAATTTTTTTTTAGTATGAAATCTAAAGCCATAAATAATTTTTTCTTCAATCTGTTTTTTATTTTTTTATGTGTTTGCATATTTTTACTTCATTTTATGGTCTATAAATTTGAAAAATAATTTTTGTTTCAAAGAACTATGCACAGATCCAAACCCCACAATGACAAACCATTTAGCTAAAAATCCTGAGAAATGTGTAAGAAATCAGAAGAAAATGAATGCGCATGGAACATTTTGAAAAATTCTAGAATTTTTGAAGAATTATTTGACAAACAGGTCTAATTCTTCCACAAAATACTTATTTGTCAATTCCGAGTGTCTTCATTGAAGTAAAAAAGAATATTAATTATTCTCATTTTAGAGTAAAATTTTGTAAAAAAAAAAAAAACGAGATTTAAGGTCCCTTGTCCCCTTAAAGTGGTACCACTTGGGATACCCCGGGCCCTCTCATTTTAAATTTAGAACAAGAAAAAAAAATGTTTTCCAGAATTTCATTTTGTAAACTGTTACGTTCTAAAAATATGACAGAGACTTAAATTTTTTTTTTTTTTTTTTGGGGGGGGGGGGGGGGGAGGGATCACCAGAATATTTAACTTTAAATTACAATTTTTGTGGCTTACACGAACGAAAAAAGACTACCTAAAGGGCGGACCGGCCATTTGGCAGATTTTTATGTATCTTGTCATATTCTTACGCTCTCAATTTCGTACCACAATTCGAGAAGCATTTCAGTCGACCAGCTACGACCTGCAGTTGAACAAACTGTCCATAGACTGCAGATTTTGCATCTACAAGAAGGGAACCATGTTGAGTAACAATCCCTGCGTCGGTAAGGTGTTTGTCACTTGAATGTATGGTAGGTTCAAATAAAATGTGTTTAAAATGTGTTTTTGTGTGTTTACAGCGCCTTCTATTGCTGATTTCAGGAACTAAATATTTTTTCGCGTAATCCGTTTCCCCATGTCTTGAATAGTATTTGCACAGAATTTGAAGCCTTTACACTGAGTAGTTCGATGTACAGGGAGGTCAGAGTAGTGGTGCTTTAATTCTGGTCACCCTATATATATATATATATATATATATATATATATATATATATATATATATATATATATATATATATATATATATATATATATATATATATATATGAGTGTGTATATATATATATACACTGTCACAAAAAATATATGCACCCAGAAGGAAACGAACCAATATCACGAAACTTAACATGTATGTAGTGTATGAGGAGATAAGCAAATGATTACAAATTCAGAAGAACAGACCGTTTTATTAAGAAGATATGGCATAAAAAAGGTTACAAATCAGTAAGTAGTAAATAAACCTCTGGCAGCTATACAAGCCGAAACACTGCATGGAATCGAATCAATGAGGTCACCTATGACCTCCTGAGGAAGATCATGTCATAATCTTTGCAACTGGGCAGTTAATTCCCCAGTATTCTGGGACGGCTACAGTTGCCTTCCAAGCACGTCCCAGACTTGTTCTATTGGCGAGAGGTCTGTTGACCTGTCAGGCCATGGGAATACGTCATATCCTTGAAGACATTGTTTGGAGAGTCACGCAGTATGTGGACGAGCGTTGTCTTGCTGATAAAATGGAACCTGGGAGACTTGATAGCATAGGCAGTACAACTGGCGTTAAAATCTTGTCCACATAACTGCGCGCCGCCAAAGTGCGTTGAAGGAAAGTGCGTAGAGGTGATCGTGTGTCCCAACAAATCGCTCCCCACACTGTCACACCTTGTGTAACCGCCGTTTGCCTCTGGACAACAAATGCCGGATCAGACCGGTGGCCTGGCCGCCTCCACACGCGTATGCGCTGGTTATCAGCATTGAGACTGAATCGGGATTCATCGCTGAAGATCACACGCCTCTAGTCGGTCACACTCCAGCTTGCCCGAGGTCGGCAAAAATCCAATTGACACTGCCTATGATGTGGGGTCAGTGGTAGGCGTCTTAATGGACGTCGTCTCAGAATGGTTTCCCTCGACACCACCGGATGTCTGGAAGGTGGTAAATGGCGTCGAACCGAATCTAGCGACGTTGTTGGTGCGGACGGGGCCGCTCTTATGATTGCGCGATCCTCGCGCGAATTTTTGTTCTTGGAACGCCCTGACCCTCCGCGACGGTAGACTATCCCTTCCGTGATCCCCTATTGAAACACTGAGCAACTACCATATCGCTCCGACCGAGGTGGCGGCCGATACGCCTGTTCGACCAACCTGCTTCTCTGAGACCTACTATACGCCCCCTGTCAAAGTCCGCCAATTGTTCGTACTGTCACCGGTTACGTCTGAGAAGCATCTCTAGTCACAATAGCGTCCATCCAAGTCGACAGATTTGTTTGAATAACCCTATGGAACGAGCTATCATGCTTTTAAACTCTCTCAGCTTCGCATCTCATATGCGCATTTGTCTCATTGGCGTTGAAATTTTAATTATTTGCATATCTCTTACCAGACTACATTCCTGCCAAGTTTCGTGATAGTAGCTCGATTTCTTCTGGGTGCATATATTTTGTTGTGACAGAGTGTATATATATATATACATACATACATATATATATATATATATATATATATATATATATATATATATATATATATATATATATATATATATAGTCTATGAGTATAGGGAAAAGGGAAGAAACACCCTTAGAAGGCCAGGGACAAGACTGTGCTGTCAAGACAGTGATAATAATGATGATTCCTAAAATTTCTTTCATTGTGTAACTGCTCGAAAAAAAAATACTTTTTATATGCTCTTTCACACTACAGAAATCTTCTCTAAGAAGTATGCAACCAGTATCATCACACGCTAATTTTTTCTTCGTGAAATTTCTTCCATTGCGTAGCTGCTCATACGAAGCCTTCGTATATGCTTTCTTACAGTATTATGCTTTTTTACAGTAAGCCTCTTGTATTGGTAGGAAGTGACATTCAGTATCAGCCCAAGTTTCTCCGTCTGTAATTTCTTCCGTCAAGTAATTGATTATGCAAAAGTCTTCATACGCTTTTTTACAGTATACTTATTTTCTCTTACTGGAATCAAGGCGCAAACACCGTCCGATAAAATTATTCCTTTGGTATGATGCAAACGTTATCAAATAACCAATCTTTATCTAAGGCTTTCTCTTTGTAAATGAAACGTTTAGTTGCTTAGTTCCTACACGGTGCAAAGTTCAAAAGTTTGCAGAAACGTGATAAAACAAGGGGCTAATTCGATTTCTTTCATGGCGTAAATCTACTGATTGATCCTTTGAGGTTTGACCTCTGGCTCATATTTTTTTGCAATCTTAGAGTCCCTTTTGATGTCACACTTCATTAAGTTAGTAAAACAAGTCAATAACAAGGAATTGTATCTAACAATATCTTTCAAGTATATCGTCTTTACATTTATACATAAAAGCCTTGCATTTTATACATATTAGAATTGAAATAACTTTGATGTTTCTTACAGAATATGTACCAACACCTTACTCAGGCGTCTTTGAGAATAATTTTTTTTGTCCATAACTGTGTCTTATTGTGTCATTAATTATATTACTAACATTGTTTTTCCATTAAGCCCCTTTTATAAAAAAAGTGGCATTTCAGTTCATTTCAATGGGGAAAATTGATTGACATACGAGTAATTCTAGTTACGAGCTCCGTCACGGGACGAATTAAACTTGTAAGTTAAGGTACAACTGTATATATATATATATATATATATATATATATATATATATATATATATATATATATATATATATATATATATATATATATATATATATAAATATATATATATATATATATATATATATATAAATATATATATATATATATATATATATATATATATATATATATATATATATATATATATATATATATATATATATATATATATATACACAACGTGAAGAAAAACAACTATATTTCTATCTTTGGGTGCTAATGCAAATGCGTTTTTGTTCTTTTTGTGTTAGCTGCTAGGCTGCGCCATGCATTTGGCTATAGTATTTGCAAACTTTAGATAAATGATATATATATATATATATATGTAATGCTTAAATATGGGGGGGGGTGATCGCGCGAGCTTAAAACGGGGTTTTGTTTAGAAATTAATAAGAATTATCAATTTAAGACTGGGAGATCTCAAATAATGGGAGTAAATGAATCGCGGTGAAAAATAGATTTAAGGTTTGGATTTGATTCAATTTCCGAAGATCCACGAAGAGAATCTAAAAATAAAGTTATAGCCTTGAGCTTCGCACTAAGAAACAATCTTGCACCGTCATTGATAGAACATTCTATGTGATGTCACGCATAAGTAATGAGCGTCATAACGCGTCAGTTGAGCATGCGTAGTTAATTAAAAGCTTGTGAACAAAGGGATTAATCTTCAGAGCCATGGGGATTTAGGAACGATATAGACGTGCCGCTTGGCCTGCACGTCTATATCGTTTTGGAAAGGGATGGGAATAAATTAATGTTAATTATGGAGCTGAGCACCTGAAGTTGACTTAATAAACATGTTTCGAAAATTGTACTGACTGGTATTTGGGAGTTTCGAGCTTAGTTGACAGCATTGCTGGAATTTATCAAGGTATTAGTTATCTCCATTATTTATTGACCACCGGACCACCGACTGCCAAGTAAAATATGATGTTCAGAATGTGCGTTAATATTGGGCGTGAAGTACCAAGTCCGACATATATATATATACAGGGGAATCTCGATTTATCGTTTTCGAAAGGACTGACTAACCTAAACGATGAATGAGGGAAAACGATAGATGCGGGAACACACAAAAAGTAATAGCATACCTAAAAGTTTGATACCCCATAAAATATATTTACTCACATACATAAATGTATACATACCTCTTGTGTAATTGAAGATAAAATTACAAAGTTGTATTGAAATCCAAGAAAATAATAATAAAAAAAGCAATACACTTAAATACACAGGAATTTTGATTCAATTAAAATAGCCTTTAATCTTCGTTTGTTTTTTGGCGGTTTTCTCACCACAAGTAAACAATATTTTTTCTGTGTTGCAAATTGCATTCTTTTAGGTATCGGTTATTGTGTGAGAGTATAAAAAAACTTTTCAATTTTTCCACCGCCAAGCTTGCTTCCGAAAACGAAGGTACAGATAGTGGACTTCTTCAATAATTTTTAATCTTTCTTGAAGAGTACGTACTTTTTTCGCTGAATGATGCATTTGAAAGTTAAAAAAATATCTATAGTAAAAGCTACGAAAAACTAAAGAGAAAATCTCAAACGTGTGCCGCTACGTTTGACCGTTCAGAAAGGTCCCAATACTTTTCGAAGTGCGTATGGGAAGCGACGGCCGTAAATCGTTTGTAACTATAGAACCATTACATTGCACTGGATGGGGTCCGACATGAGACCACCAGGAAGTTCTGCCTTCCGGGTGAAACCCCCATCGGCCAGTGTAGACTGCAGCAATTAGAAACTTTTCACACTCTAGACCAAACACCAGGGCGCCTCCATCCCAAAGCCAAAAGGAAAGCCACAGGACAGCAGAAACCGCTCAGGTCGGCAGACTGTGAGCCATAACTGATAAGAACAGAAATGTTGAATAGATGGAGAATTTGGAATGAGTTGCCGAAAATAGGATACTCCAGAGGCTAAAGAATTAAGGAACACCAACGACGAACAAATAATAGGTGTAGCACGATAACGCGAAACCAGGCTAAACAGGAGAGAACAAAAACACGAGAGCGTGCATCTCAAATGTTCTGCTCATTGTTTAATTAGAGCGTCATTCTAGCTCAATCCAGACATTTATATTTCAGATTCAGTTATTATGAATAAAACGATCGATCCGGTAAATTAATATAAAGCTGCGATATTTTGAACGAATATTGCGGGAAAACGATGGATCGAGATTCCACTGTATATATATATATATATATATATATATATATATATATATATATATATATATATATATATATATATATATATATATATGTATATATATATATATATATATATATATATATATATATATATGTATGTATATATATATGTATATATATATATATATATATATGTATATATATATGTATATATATATATATATATATGTATATGTATGTATATATATATATATATATATATAATATATATATATATATATATATATATATATATATATATATATATATATATATACAGTCTGTAATAAGTAAATGAAATATTTAGCTTTAGATATCTTCAAACAATATTTCGATACAAAAGCTGAGCTATCATGAAACCTTTGTTGACATAGAGGGAAGCCGGAAAGTTATTACTAAACAAAAAAGTTATACAAAAAATTTAACTGAAAGTAATTCTAGAAGAAACTTAGATAAAAAAAATCAGACAATTTAATAAAAGTTCTTTATTTACACAGGCATAAATACTGTTGTGTACAACTGGATCCTGGGTCTTTTCCAAAATGTCTTCAATAAATTGATATTTTGTAAATTAAATTAATTTCATAAAAATTAAATTGGTCTAAACTCATACTAGAATTTTCTTGACAGCTTCCGACCATTTTGATACATATGTCGGGTTTCATTTTTACCGGCCACTCATTCTTAAAAATGCTATGAAATCTTCAATATTCATCTTTACGCTGACATGTGGAATTACGAAATAAAACTAAGTTATTCGCATTGGCAAATGGTGTTATGCATAAGAGTTTTTTCTCAACCCTCCCCCAAAATTTTAGTCCCTAATTGAAAATTTTCATTGAAGACCAGCCATATGCTTGAGGTTGAATATGAGTATTAAGTAAAGACTATTTGGATTGAAAAACTTAATTGAGCGATTTTATATTTCACAACAAATGTTACTGTCTTAATTTGCCGAAAACATGGAAAAATGACATAGCAACATCTGCCATAACGCCTCAGATTTCATTTCAAGGACAAACTACCTTCAACCTCTTTTTTATTTTATTTATTTTTTAAATTTTAAATTTTCAATTTTTATCTCTGCTTACAAAATGAGAATAATTAATATTAGTTTTCAGGGTTTGTGGCGGCCTTGTACTACAGCGCGCTGGTTTTCGGTGCTGAGGGTGTTCGGATCGAATCCCGGCGTGGCGCCACGAAAAATGCCACCGTTTGTGTCGTCCTTTCATATGGGGTAATGCTGTCCGCCTATATGGTGCCCCGTAATAAAATGGACAGCAAACTGCTACGCAGTATAGGCGAATATTTGACTACAAGTCCCTCCGAATTGGTTAAAAAGATACTAGTTCTTACTACATTGAAGAAACTTAATATCCCAAATAAGTATTTGAGACAAAATGAAGCCCTTTTTTCCAAAATATTTTGTCAATGATGCCAGCATTTTTCGAAACGCTCCATGCGTATTAATTTCTTTCTGAATTCTTCCAAATTTCTAAGAATTGTTAAGGTATATATATATATATATATATATATATATATATATGTGTAAAATCTAGAGAAAGCCAAATGAAAGTAATTAAAACCATTCGAGAACTTCTAGCAATTTTCAGGCATTCGGTGTTTTTTTTTCTTTTAAAGAATGTTTCACTAATACGACTTGGATTTCCGAGAGAGATAGGACACGCGTTTTTCCCGCTGGAGGGGATCCATCGAATTGGGGAACTGGACTGGTTAATTAATACTTAAATAAACGCCCCAACATCGACATGGAGTTTTGTGATACTTGATTACTCAATTGTCTTCAATTTTATACATCTCGTTTGCACAGGAGACCTTTTTTAGGATTATTCTGCAGCTGTCCACGTCCGAATCCTGTCACATATTTATATATATAAAACAGTTCTGTAACTGACTGACCGACTGACATACAACGCACAGACCAAACCGCTGGACCTAAAGGGCTGAAATTTTGCATGGCGATTCGTCTTATAGTGTAGGGGTGCACTAAGAAAGATTTTTGAAAAATTCTTCTTAGATTTTGTAAAATTAAATTTTAAGCTGTTTTTGAAACGTTGTTTAAAGTTTGCCTTTAAAATAATAATTTGAGGGTTATAAAATTCATATCACGAGAAAGATCATAAAAATTCCTTCAAAATGAAATCTTTTTCGAATATTTACCTTCATTTTCTGATTTTTGGAGAATTTTTAAAGATTAATTTTTAGAATTTAATTTATTAAATGCTGATCACGTGATTTCTTTTTCTGGTACTTTAAATTAATTTATCGTCAAGTTTATAGCAACGAAATAGACAAAAAAACTTTTTTTTTCCTTGCTAATGCGGCAGACGATTGGACATTATCCAAAAAAATATTAAAATATAGTAAAAGATATGATCCTCAAACTGTACTATATTAATTGTACTATATTCTTTAGTATGTCCTATTAGATTTAATTTGAATATTTTCTTCTACATCATTTTGTCTATAAAAATGTCCTTTACGATTTTTTTATAAATATATTTTTTTGTTTTTTTTACATTAATTGTATACATTGATCGTCGTACTTATTCTGAATAAATATATATATATATATATATATATATATATATATATATATATATATATTTTTTTTTTTTTTTTTTTTTTTTTTGGCATTAATTGCATACACTCACCGTTGTATAATTTGAATGTACGTTTGAATGACCGTTGTTTAATTTGAATGTACTCGGTAGCGAAGTGCGGGTGTTCAGCTAGGGTATATATATATATATATATATATATATATATATATATATATATATATATATATATATATATATATATGACTTATGGCTTCTGATTCATACAAAAAATGAATGCACAGTTTATATTTATATGGTAAACTTATATTAAAAAATTTAAGGTATTTAAACTATATGGGCCTGGAGATGGCCGATCTTTGCCAGGGTGTTGGCAGTTGGTGCCGGACTCTGTGGGTTCGAGTCCCACTATTGGCATAGGTGTTTGTAGCCGTTCGGAATCGGCTTTAAGCAGAAGGTTCCGGTCGAATTAGTGGTCGTGTAGCAAAAAATGACCGTAGTCAATCAACCAACCAATCATTAAAATTATAGGGAACGCGGTTGGAGCATTTCAAAAAATGCTAGAATTTTGGATTTTTTTTTTTCATTCAAAACTAGGCCTTAATGCATTCTAAGTCTCTTCAGTGTACTAAAAAGGATATTAA
Source organism: Dolomedes plantarius (assembly GCA_907164885.2). Lineage (NCBI taxonomy): Eukaryota > Metazoa > Arthropoda > Arachnida > Araneae > Dolomedidae > Dolomedes > Dolomedes plantarius. The sequence continues at coordinate 5,626,230 of OU015503.1, forward strand.
TTATTCCCTTTATATTATAGAGTTAAAAATCGAATATTAAAATAAATTCCCTATCCGACCACGTTTAAATCACCATTTTCGTCAAAAGAATTCCAAATTTTTTTATTGTCTCATATTAAGTATAGAACTTTTAACTTTCAAAAACCGTTTACAGTTTGTTTCTAGAGTCATTAGAAGCTGAGATACAGTTGTTTAATCATCAGCTGTTAAACTGGAAGTGCGCATTTAAATAACTGGAAGTTGGTAGTTTTAAAAAGAAAAAATAGTAAACAGCTATTATTCCTCTTAATTTCATTAAATAAATCTCTGGAACATATTTCTGAATGTATATCAAATTACAAAATACATCTGGCATGAAATTAATTTAGAGTTTTTAAGGTTATAAATTTTGTAGTTAAAACTTAAATTGAATTTCTGGAAAACTGAATTTTTTGGTATACTGTTATAGTACAACAATGATAACTACTATAATAATGTTCATAATTTAATGAAATTTTATATATATGTTTGTTATGAAGTTATGGATGCAATGAACCAAAATCTTTACAATATCTTACCTAGAGATAAATTATTGGCACATTTTATCAGAAATTTCACTTTCATTTTCTTATTTTTTTGTATTAAATTGCTCGATTTGCTGATAATCAGTTATTCTTAAGAGAAACATCACCATTTTGGTTCATTGCATGCGCAATCAAAGTATCTCTACATTTATGTAAGAAATTATGATATGTTTCACATATCCTTTTAATTATAAGCGTTATCATTAAGGTAAAAAAAAGGTTAATTTTTTAAAAATTTTTCCAAAATTTCACCAACAAAATCTTTTTTTTCTTCCAAGTTTTATAACCTGCTATCAGTTTAACTGCAAATTTTTTTTATATAAAACCAAATTTAAAGATTTTGGTTTTGTACGTGGTCGGATACCGTAAGGCTAGTAATATTAAAGCCCTATTTCTGGTAGTAATGCAATAATACACTTAAGGGGAGTGGTCAGTTTTACGTACCTTTAAAAGTATCATTTTTAGACCTATGCTCGATTGTATGTACTACTCATGATTTTTGCTTGATTTAGATGAAATTTTTTGAGTAACTGCCTATAATACTGTTTATTATAGATGCAATTTTTCAAGGTAATTAATAAAAATGACTTTTTATGCATAAAAAGTGAATAATTTTTTTTAAAAATCGAGCATTTTGCAGTCAACTACTGTGCGCATTCTGTCAAAATAAATTATTAAGGTACATTAATAATTTTTTACTATATGTGATTACAATACTTCAGGCAACAATATCAAGCAACATTATTCTAAATTATATTAAAACATTTTAGTACGTGCTATTTTTAATTAGAAATTTCAAAAATGACTGAGTAAAAGCTTATAAAAAAATTCTTTAAAAAAATTAAAATATATTAAGGTTCAAAAATTGTGGTGGATTTTGTTGTCTAAAGTGTTGTAATCACATATAGTAAGCAATTATTAATGTACCTTAATAATTTATTTTGATAGAATGCGCACAGTAGGTGACTGCAAAATGCTCGATTTAAAAAAAATATTCACTTTTTATGCATAAAAAATCATTTTATTTTTTTTATTAATTATCTTGAAATATTGCATATATAATAAACAGTATTATAGGCAGTTACTCAAAAAATTTCATGTAAATCAAGCAAAAATCATGAGTTGTACATACAATCCATCATAGGTCTAAAAATGATACTTTTAAAGGTACGTAAAAGTGACCACTCCTCTTAAACAAATGTGATTTTTTAAAAACTTTGGGAATATCTTAACTTATGTCGTTTGAAGATATCAGTATTAAAGAGACACGTTCAAGCATGAATAATAAATTAAGAACGGCTCTCCATTTATGAAATATCACAACTAGATGATCCTAGCGTTTTCTTTCTATCCAGAAATAATCCTATTTTTTCAGTGTACTGTTTCTGAATGCTTGGTACATCACTAGCCCAATGTTCATAGGAATACGGGCCTAACTGGCCTCCGAGTTCTTCTGGTAGTATGGCTGGAGGTATTCGTCGGTGAAGGCTTTCCCAGTGAGCAGACTTGTAGAAAATAATCTGCGAATTAAAAAGAGAAATGTATTTGTTCATTAAAATAGAAAATCAATACGTACGTGTGAAAACAACGAGTAAAATTACAGAAACAGTTTCAGAGATGCAAAAATATCTGCCACAACTGGAACACTGGCCGTAAATAATAAAGCCTGATGTTAGGATTTTGAAACGAGAAATTTCAATAATGAATGTATATTGTCATGAACAGTACCATGTAAGAAGGTGAAACAAAAACGTATGTGGAGTAGCCATATTTATTTTAAATAAATGATTACACACACACACGCGCGCAGACACATAATATATATATATATATATATATATATATATATATATATATATATATATATATATATATATATATATATATATATATATATATCACTGAACTCCTCCTAAACGGTTGGACTGATTTTAATGAAATTTTGTGTGTGCGATTAAGTTGATTCGAGAATGGTTTAGATTCACAATTTGATCCGATAGAAAATATTTTTTTTAATTAAGTTACTTATTTATGTGTTGTTGATTTTTGGTTAGTTTAGGTACACAATTGGATCCGGTAGGCAGCGCTGGAATCACGTTTCAGATTTTTTTTTATTTTCATGAATTTTAATGATGTATACACGTGCATTAAATAACAATTAACTTAACCTACAAATTTAAATTGTCAATTCTCATTTGATTCTAAGCAACTTATGAAGTATTGAACAGTTCATTGATTAGTCATACTAATAGTCATATTAATAAAATTTCGTCCACATTCTTGCTAATTTTAAGATAGGTCGAGTTGTGATAACTGTACGCGTGGTGTGAAGATTTTTAAAAAGAATTTTTTTCACATATTTTTTCATCAAAACGGTACAAACAATTTATAGTTTATTAAAATAATTTTATGATTTTTGGATTTACAACGTTTGAACAGCACAATGTCTGTCGGGTCCGCTAGTATATATATATATATATATATATATATATATATTATTAAAAACACTTTTTAAAAATTTATATTTGTCCAAAAATATTGCTTGAATTAATATATAATTTTATGTAACTATATTATACTTATAGTTGCGTGCATTCCTTGTTGGAATGATTTTTGATCACTGAAAGTTGCTTGTAACAGTTTCTACATTTCAATTGTATATAACTCAAGTATAAATCTTTTCAAGCAAATAGGAACCTCTGGTCAAAACAACAATAAATAATTTATTCAAGCTATTTACATACTTATTAATATGCGAGAACATTAAAAGTAATAGTTGATATTTAAACCTTATAAACTTCAAATATGTTTTAAATTTATGAAATCTTGACATACTCCAGTAATTAAGCTGATTAAAAATACCAGAAACTTTTGAGTCGCAATGATTTTATCTTCGTGTACACGCATAAGAATTGGCGACTGGTTGTTTATCATTTTACCTTGAAGAAGAAATATATGAATTATTCATAGAATTCGCATAACGGGAACGCATCGATTCAAGGCTCCAGGATCTAAAAGTAGAAATCGAAGTAAACCATTTTTTACTCTGTGCCGAACGTTGAAATAAATCTTAAATGTTCTTATGTGTTAATGAAAATGTTATTGTACATTTAAGATGCGTTTACTCCAGATTTCCAGTGAGCTTAGAGCATGGCGCGTAACCTTTTCTTGATCAGGAAACACCTGACAAAATATAAAAATAAATATTACAAATAAAATTCATAGGGGACCATTTCAAAACCGATCCTTTTAGTGCAAAAATGGCTTTAATTTTCTGGTAAACAAAACAAAACATTTCTGATAAACAGTTTTAATAAAATTTACAAATCAACTTGATAATAATAATAATTTTTTTTTTACTAATGCGAGGTTATTGTCTTAAGACGTTCACATAGAACCACTCCAAGTAACAGAAAATATATTAGGGATTTTTCAGCAGAGCAGGGAATTTTTGTCGTACCAAAACGTCAGGAAACCGAAAAAATACCGGAAATTTCGGAATCTGGACAAAAAAAAACTCGAGAAAAATTTTTGTTCCCAAGTTTATAAAATTGGTAAATTTGAGCTCGTTTTGGAGCGATGATAGTAACTTTTATTACCAATTCTTATGGGTTCTCCCGTACCATCGGTTAAGAACCAATGGTATAGAGCAGGGGTGAGCAACCTTTTTGAGAGTGCGTGCCAAAATCGGCCAAATCTCTGACTCAAAATATTTCCACGTGCCAACCAAAATTTCTTGAGAACATATAATTTGATATCTGGATATTTGTAAGTGATAATGTAAATCAAGTAAAATAACTGAATGAAAAAATTACTACAGGTTTTTACAAAAAAAGTGCTTTTCTGGATATTTTGTATTAGCTTGTAAGTATTATTTTAACTGTCATATATATTAACCCAATTTAAATACAGTATTTTTAGCAATAACACACAAAGTTAACACTAGCTGTTATTTTTATCGATTAAACGGTCATTATTTTTCCCAGTTATATGAAACACAGTAAAAGATTATTGCAGATAATCTTTTGCTGATTTAAAATACCTTATAAATTATATATTAAAAGAAAATGTATTTAATTACCTTCAAAACTACATTTAAATATCCCTGAACCTTTGCCACTTTCAAAAGAAAACGCCAGGAAAAACTAGAGACAGAAAACTTGTTGACTCTTTTTATATATTATCAGTGGGACTTTTGGTGATGCAGCACTGATGACAGAGGTTTTATATTGGGTTTATATTTAGTAACCTTGAGAGATATGCATGCACTACTAGTTTCATACGTCAAGTTACTCCTCTTACGAGACTTAACAAAGTTCATCACTGAGAACAAAGATTCACAAGGATATGTAGACGTATATATTGATAGTAACGCTGCTGCAAGGATTTTTAAACTGACATAATTATAGTTGCTAAATGAAAATAAATTTGACAAGGACTTGTTTCTCGTGCCCGAAACAAGTCATCGGCGTTCCATATTTGGCCATCGCGTGCCAAGGGTGGCCCACCCCTGGTGTAGAGCAAAAGGTTGGAACGGACCTCTAGAGGTTTACCAATGACTTGGCTCAAAAGTATAGAGAATTAACAATTGGCGCATGTGATGGGTTCCTTTCCTGTCTTGAATATGTTTTGTTTTTAATGACAGAAAAAGGTATGAATGGTTGTGTAAGAAGGACGAGGTCATTATTGCAATATCCATCAGAAATTGGTCGATTTTCGACCTAAATCCTGTCCTGGTGAATTGTTTTTTCGTTAGAGAGAAATGTCCTGTGGATCGAGGACACGGCATAGTAATTTTTGTTATTTGAAATTTCGGTCCGACATGTACAAGATGTAGTTATATCATATATGACTATAGTTTATATATAACAAACAAACGTTAGTTTATAGATAAACTGTAGTTAGTTTTCAAAGTATTAATATTCAATTTATCTACTATCTACAAATTCCAGTATTTTTAAGAGCTATTTTCCAACGTGGCACATACTGTTTCGAAATTTGCCCATCGTCATCTGGTACCAACTCGAATTTAGATCAAGCACCGCTTGGAGGGACATCTGGTGGGCACGTACCCTCCTCCCACTCACATGGAGGGACTTTCCGACCTACGGATTTAACATGCGCAAACCTGGCGTAGACACGAAGGCATAAATAGCACTTGTCAGGATTCAAACGGAGCCCCACTCATTTCCGACGTGCTACTAGGGTCTAATTTTTATGAAAATAGAAAGTGAATAAATGCAGTTTGAGAGACACAGAGAGAGAGAGAGTTAGTTAATACAAGCAATTTTGTCTACCTATAAACATTAATACGGGGCAGGATATATATATATATATATATATATATATATATATATATATATATATATATATATATATTTATATATATATATACCGGGTGCGTTATAAATTCGTGCGAAGTTCAAAAATTCGTAATAAAAGTAATAATGCTCTGAAAAATTTTCTGTTTGCGCGAATAGGATCAGAGGGACATTGGATTTTTTGACATGTAAAAAAAAAAAGTTTCCAAAAGTAACCGAAAGAGGGCGCTTATGCATGACCACGTTAAGTCTGCATTGCAGGAAATACATGTGTTACCTGTTGTCACCTTCATGCAGGATGGTATCCCGCCCCAAATTTCACGTGATATCAAGACGTTCCTGTTGGAATCTTTCACTGAAGACCGAGTTCTATAAGTCGCGGTTGTAAATTTCAGTGGCCCTCACGGTCATCAGACTTGACCCTGGCAAATTTTTAGTTGGGGGGATACTTAAAGTCTGGTGTGTACCGAGGCTCCCCAACCACTTTCGTGGAACTGAAAAATGTCATTCCACAGACAGTCTCTACCATCGATGCTACAATCCGCTGTAATGGGCTTAGTGACGCGCCTCACTTGCCTATTACCTTGTGCTGGTAGTAATGTTGAACATCTGTTACTTTAAAATAAATGCACAGTCTCATGTTATTGTGATCTGTTTGATTTTCTGTTTGATTTTGCCTGATTTGCATAAAACGTCTCAGTATGACGTGTGAGCGTCCTCTTTCGGTTACTTTTAGAAACTTTTTTTTACATGGAAAAAATCCAATGTCCCTCTGATCTTATTGGCACAAAAAGAAATTTTTTCCGAGCATTGCTTCTTTTATTATGAATATTTGAACTTTGCACGAATTTATGACGCACCCGGTATATATATATATATATATATATATATATATATACTAACTGAATGGCGCTACAAGCCCATCGTTTTTCATTTTATTCTCAGAAATGTTTGGAATTTAGAATTCGTTTTTTTTCTTGTTGTTGCTAGAGTGTTGAATCAGTTTTAAAATGTAGTTTTCTTTGAAGGGGATTAAGATCCCATAATATGTCTATTCTTTTGAATTTAGTTAATTTTAGAGGCTTTCCAGCCTATTATCATCTTCTTGCAAATATGTAAATATTAAATTCATTAAAAAACATGCAAAAATGATTTAAACTTTGCATCACTTTCGTTTTGAAGTTTTTCTCACTCCTTAGTTTAGTTTCTAGTAGAACATAGTAGTTAAATTTCTTCAGTACATTCAAATTAAGTACAACGGTCAATGTGTGCAATTAATGCCAAAAATAAGTTTAAATATATTCATAATAAACACAACGATCAATGTATGCATTTGATGTAAAAAAAAAAAAAAACGAAAAAATATATTTATAAAAAAATAGGAAGGGATATTTTTATAGACAAAATAATGTAGCAGAAAATATTCAAATTAAATTTAACTTAAATTGAATTTCTGGAAAACTGAATTTTTTGGTATACTGTTATAGTACAACAATGATAACTACTATAATAATGTTCATAATTTAATGAAATTTTATATATATGTTTGTTATGAAGTTATGGATGCAATGAACCAACATCTTTACAATATCTTACCTAGAGATAAATTATTGGCACATTTTATCAGAAATTTCACTTTTATTTTCTTATTTTTTTGTATTAAATTGCTCGATTTGCTGATAATCAGTTATTCTTAAGAGAAACATCATCATTTTGGTTCATTGCATGCGCAATCAATGTATCTCTACATTTATGCAAGAAATTATGATATGTTTCACATATCCTTTTAATTATAAGCGTTATCATTAAGGTAAAAAAAAGGTTAATTTTTTTAAAATTTTTCCAAAATTTCACCAACAAAATCTTTTTTTTCTTCCAAGTTTTATAACCTGCTATCAGTTTAACTGCAAATTTTTTTTATATAAAACCAAATTTAAAGATTTTGGTTTTGTACGTGGTCGGATACCGTAATGCTAGTAATATTAAAGCCCTATTTCTGGTAGTAATGCAATAATACACTTAAGGGGAGTGGTCAGTTTTACGTACCTTTAAAAGTATCATTTTTAGACCTATGCTCGATTGTATGTACTACTCATGATTTTTGCTTGATTTAGATGAAATTTTTTGAGTAACTGCCTATAATACTGTTTATTATAGATGCAATTTTTCAAGGTAATTAATAAAAATGACTTTTTATGCATAAAAAGTGAATAATTATTTTTTAAAATCGAGCATTTTGCAGTCAACTACTGTGCGCATTCTGTCAAAATAAATTATTAAGGTACATTAATAATTTTTTACTATATGTGATTACAATACTTCAGGCAACAATATCCAGCAACATTATTCTAAATTATATTAAAACATTTTAGTACGTGCTATTTTTAATTAGAAATTTCAAAAATGACTGAGTAAAAGCTTATAAAAAAATTCTTTAAAAAAATTAAAATATATTAAGATTCAAAAATTGTGGTGGATTTTGTTGTCTAAAGTGTTGTAATCACATATAGTAAGCAATTATTAATGTACCTTAATAATTTATTTTGATAGAATGCGCACAGTAGGTGACTGCAAAATGCTCGATTTAAAAAAAATATTCACTTTTTATGCATAAAAAATCATTTTATTTTTTTATTAATTATCTTGAAATATTGCATATATAATAAACAGTATTATAGGCAGTTACTCAAAAAGTTTAGTTCTAGTCAACTCAGTTTAGTTTCTAGTAGAACATAGTAGTTAAATTTCTTCAGTACATTCAAATTAAGTACAACGGTCAATGTGTGCAATTAATGCCAAAAATAAGTTTAAATATATTCATAATAAACACAACGATCAATGTATGCATTTGATGCAAAAAAAAAAACGAAAAAATATATTTATAAAAAAATAGGAAGGGATATTTTTATAGACTGAATAATGTAGAAGAAAATATTCAAATTAAATTTAATACAACATACTAAAGAATATAGTATAGTTAATATAGTACAGTTTGAGGAACGTATCTTTAACTGTGTTTTAATATTTTTTGGATAATTTCCAATCGTCTGCTGCATCAGCAAGTAAAAAAAAATTTTTTTGTCCATTTCGTTGCTATGAACGTGACGATAAATTAATTTAAAGTACCAGAAAAAGATATCACGTGATCAGCATTTAATAAATTAAATTCTGAAAATTAATCTTTAAAAATTCTCCAAAAATCAGAAAATGGAGGTAACGATTCGAAAAAGATTTCATTTTGAAGGAATTTTTATGATATTTCTCGTGATATAAATTTTATAACCCTCAAATTATTATTTTAAATGCAAACTTAAAAAAAGTTACAAAAACAGCTTAAAAATTTAATTAAAAAAAATCTAAGAAAATTTTTTCAAAAATCTTTCTTAGTGCACCCCTACACTATAAGAAGAATCGCTATGGAAAATTTCAGCCCTTTATTTATCGTTTTAAGCTTTTAGTGGTTTTATAATTATTAATATTATTATATTTATATTTGGTTAAATAACTTTTGTGTAATTTATACATTTTTCTGTGTTTAAATATTGTCATTAATAGATTTACTTTTATTTAAAGTGACATTTTTACTTTTTTTTCTATAGTTTTTAGTTTATTTTGGTAAACAAAACTGAGATTTTGCTTTTCAGCTTTTAGTGGTAAAATGATGAAAGACTGAATCTACCAAAATTCTGAGATGTGTATAACATTTCATGTGCTTTTATTTCTATGTTATTTAAACTGTGTTTAGTTTTTAGGTTGGTTTTGGTTAATGAAATTCAGATTTTTTCTTTTCAGCTTTTAGTGGTTTATTATAAATGTATATATTTTATATTTTACTTTTTAGGTTTTTCTCCAATGATGAAAGGTTAAATCTAGATAAATTCTGAGGAGTTTAATTATCTTTTTATTCATACGTATAATATTTCACATGCTTTTTTTCTATGTTATTTATATTGTGCTTAGTTTTAAATTGATTTTGGTTAACAATTATTCCGCAATTTGACATTTTTACTTTACAGATTTTAGTGGTACAATGATGAAAGGCTGCATCTACCTAATTTCTGAGATGTGTATAACATTTCACATTTTTTTTTTACTATGTAATTTATACTGTGTTTAGTTTTTAAATTGATTTTGGTTAACAAATATTCTTAAAATCCCGGGCAACGCTGGCTCACCGGGGGGGGGGGGAGGAAGGAAAAGAATTTTTCTTTTGCTTGCGACTGTTTGCAGGACGTGGGATGCGTAACCACAAAATTTAAATACCTTTTTTCGTTGTTTTTTAGTGTTTCCATTCTTTGACATTGATTGCTGAAGGGAGTGGGTCCCTAAACCGACCGGCTAGACGGGCGAAGACCAGCTAGTGTACTATAAAATCAGGGTTGCAATCGCATGCTTGCTTTAGTTGCTACAGGGCTCGAGGTAGCCTAGTCGTAGAGCGTCGGCCCTCGGTGCTCGGATCGAATCTCGACAAGAAGCGTTAAATACCTAGGCCGAATATGAGCTTGTGTCTAGGCCGTGTCTAGGCCGATGTCTAGGCCGAATATGAGCTTTTCAAATCATTAGACCGGAAAGTTCCTCTATGGGGTTAGAGGGGGTAGGAGAGGGTACGATTCCCCAATCATGTATTATAACGTACCTATAGTATTATAACGTAATAATAAGGCAATCAGCCTTGTTATTACGTTATAATACCATAGTTACTACTACAGATGATAAAAAGGAGCATGATAATTAGATTTACGCAAGTATGTACTTCTCCGTCTTGTCAGATAGTGGGACTATAATCGTGAGAGTTACACCGGAATACTCTAACTGCCACAGTTTCACAGATAACAGGGGAATTATCATTAGCATTATATTAGACTTCTCAAGTTTCTCAGACGAGGCCCGGGGGGGGGGGTCTATTATCACAATTACTTAAGAATTCCCAAACAGCTATAATGTCTTAGATAGCATGAGTATTATCATTAGAATAGCATTAAAATACATTAACTGCTTCAGTTTCTAGAGGCTATTATCATTATGGTGGAGTTCGATTACTCTAACTGCCTCAGTTTCTCAGATCACAACTGATAGGAAAATTGCGCGGTGCGTACTTAACTTGGCGATATTCGCCTTGTTTACTTTTATCTTGTCACTTCCTAACATTCGGTTGAGGTGTCAGCTTTTCAAACATCGCAAGAATGCGATGGTATTCAGCTTCTCGGCTGTCGCAAATATGACGTCATATTTTTTTTTTCTCTTACGTATTTGACATATGAAACGACTTATTTTTTAACGGACCAGGTTTGGCCGTATGTAACTGTAGACTGTGTTTCTTATGCAAATGTTTAATTGTATAAAAGAGCAGGTTTGTTAATGTCTCGCTCGCTCGCTCACTCAGTCAGTCTGTCTGTCTGTCTGTCTGTCTGTCTGTCTGTCGCATCTGTAAATCTCACATTCTCGGTTAGAGGTGTGGAGATATTTTTCATGTACGAGCATATTATTTCTTTGAGCAGTTGGCTCGCTATTATGTTTTTCATTTGTACATATTCATCTGTACATATTAAATTATTTTAACTTCAACGAACTTTGTCATAATTCAAATGTACCTGTTTTACTGCGTGCCCTGCACAACAACAACATTTGTATAATTCTGTTGCAGCTGGTTTTAACCATTGTGGGCTCGCTTAAATGGTCATTGTTAAATATCAGATACGATTTAGACAAACTCCTCTTTTGAAATTAAATCTCCATTTCCTTTCATCGCAAGTTTAAGTCTGATAAAATCTTCGACAAGGACAAAAGTATAAAAAAGCCATTGTTAATAAATTAACAAGATGAAACCCCTAAATTATACTGTTACAGGAAAGCACTTACGAGATCGCATCGCGTAATGATACATGGTAAACAGGAAACCAGTTTCACGCTTCAAATAGCAAACAATTTCATTGGCATTCGTGATCTTTTACTCAGCAACACATTGCACTTCAAGGACGCATGTTTAGCTGAGAAGAAAATAAATGTGTTATGCAAATTTACGTAACAGTTACGTTAACGTCGAGATATTGAAACAGTCAGCGTGTCTAGTATTTATTTGTAAGTAATCTAGAAAAGTGTGGGGAAAATTATCCACATTCTTTACAGAAACTAGATCCAAATTAAGGCTTTTGACATCCTTTTGATTTTTCATAACTTGAGCTGTACTATACAAGACCAATAAATAACAACAACAACAACAACAACAACACGTTTACTCCATGTTACACCCTCCTTCTATAAGCAAAAGCAGATATCAACAAAATCTGCTTTTATAACTTTAGGGAATTTGCGCGATGAAATATTTAAAATACTGACTTATACGTGAATAATTGATTTTGCTCGTATTAGCACGTGAAAGAAACCTCTCCATAGAGTAAATAATTTAATATGCCCACAGTTGACAGGTAAGGGGATGTAGATAAGTTTCTAACATCAACGATTGTCTTTTGTTTCCCCCCTCTGCCCTATTCTTTCGAAATTTTTATATACTCGTACATTTATTTAATAAATAAATAAATGTACGAGTATATATATACAGTGGAATCTCGATCTATCGTTTTTCAAGGGACCGATTGAAATGAACGATAATTGCGGGAAAACGATAGATGTGGAAACATAACAAAGCAATATGATAGTTGGGACTAAATAAAATGAACGACACATACGGAAAAACGATGGATCCGGAAACGATCGATAGAGATTCCACTGTATATATATATATATATATATATATATATATATATATATACTGAAACCTCCATCTATCGTTTTTATAGGGACCTACTGCCCTAAACGACATCGAGAAAACAATAGATGATTGTAAATACAAAAGAATATTATCGGCAGAACTGGATGAAATAATATATATATATATATATATATATATATATATATATATATATATATATATATATATATATATATTCATATATATATATATATATATATATATATATATATATTCATATATATATATATATATATATATATATATATATATATTCATATATATATATATATGTATATATATACAGTGGAATCTCGATCCATCGTTTTCGGATCCAACGTTTTTCCGCATGTGTCGTTCATTTTATCCAGTCCCAACGATCATATTGCTTTGTTATCGAGGACGCATCTATCGTTTTCGCATCTATCGTTTTCCCTCATTTATAGTTCATTTCAATCGGTCCCTTGAAAAACGATAGATCGAGATTCCATTGTATATATATATATATATATATATATATATATATATGTATATATTTGTATTTGTATATATATATATATATATATATATATATATATATGTATATATTTGTATTTGTATATATATATATATATATAAATATATATGAATGATATACTATATATATGATATATGTATTTATATATAAATATCCACCCTTTTTGAAGAATATAGAGATGAATTCTTTTCACAGCTGTCCATAATAACAGTTTCAAAATGATTTATCTTAATTATTTAATAAAAATTTTATTTATAAAATTATTAATTTTCCTAAAGGATAAAATGAACTTTTTTACATTAAATTTGGGTTCAAGAAAAATATTTCTAGAATTTTTACTCTAAACCAAAAATTATGAACACAGAACAAAGAGACCCTCCATAAAATTTCAAAACTACTATTTATCGTTTGGGTACAACAGGTGCAAGGCTGAGGTTTCCGAAAATTGGTCAGTCCTGGAATTAGGTCCACCATATCACTTCCAAAACAAACAATATTCTAAGATTTCTAAACTGATGAGTTTGATAAGTTTAATCATCAAGTCCATTGATTAATTCATAATCTTAGATGGCAATACACTTTTCAAAAAAGCAGGAACTTAAACCTTGCTCTAACTATGAGAGGAATTTTAGACACATCCTTTTAAAAATGGCAAATCACAGAACTAAAAGTGAAATAATCTATATACTCACTGACTGACTGACTGACTAACATACAACGCACAGACCAAATCGCTGGACCTAAAGGGCTGAAATTTTGCATGGCGATTCTTCTTATAGTATAGGGGTGCACTAAGAAAGATTTTTGAAAAAATCTTCTTAGATTTTTTTAAATTAAATTCTTAAAATTAAATCTTTTTCGAATATTTAAAACCATTTTCTGATTTTTGGTGAATTTTTAAAGATTAAATTTTAGAATTTAATTTATTAAATGCTGATCACGTGATTTATTTTTCTGGTAATAAATTTATCGTCACGTACGTAACAATGAAATAGACAAAAAATATTTTTTCCCTTGCTAATGCGGCAGACGATCGGACATTATCTTAAAAAATATTAAAATACAGTAAAAGATATGTTCCTCAAAGTGTTCTATATTCTTTAGTATGTCCTATTAGATTAAATTTGAATTTTTCTTCTACATTATTTTGTCTATAAAAAATATCTCTTACGATTTTTTTATAAATAAATATATATATATATATATATATATTTACATCAATTGTATACATTGATCGCCGTATTTATTATACATATATATATATATATATATATATATTTATTTTTTTGGCATTAATTGCATACATTGACCGTTGTATTTAATTTGAATGTAATGCGTAACGAAGTACGGGTTTTCTGCTAGTTATTATATAAAGTTAACTCCGTGCTCATTTTAAGAGATATAGAAAGAATTAATATCTATATTCTAGTTCGAGACGAAAAAAGAAAACTCTAGGTCCGAGCTTTCGAAATTAACTAATATAAAATTATTTAATCCCAGCAACATAACACAACACCGACAAAATACAGAAAATCTGTAAACAGATATTTTTCCGTCACTTACCCGTTTCTTTAACTTTTCGCTTAAAAGTGGTTTCACTATTTTCCACGCTGTTCGAAATATTCCCGTCGTATGGGTTACATGAAATTCTTTGACAAGGCATGGAAGGCAACGCTATTTCAAAAGAAAAAAATATGGTTACTTAAGCATATTAGTAAAGTTTTGATGTTTGAAAATAGCCAAATATACCGTATTTTTCGTACCATAACATTTCGCACATTCGACTTTTTACATAAAAAAATTCGACTTAAAATTGCAGTGCGTCGTATGGTTCGAATGTAACATTAAAATAAAATGAATACTTTGTTATATATATTATATATATTTTATTTGTATTATTTATTATATATATATATGCAGGTGGTTATCAAAATAATGGAAACACCTATCAATATTTGGGGTGTTTATGAATGTGCTTCGTATTCCTTAAAAAACTAGTCTGGCCACCGGTATTATTATATATAATATAGTGTATGTATTATTCTACTGTCAGGCAGCATTAAGGAAGCTAAGGGCATCGTGCTTTTGGGGGCAACAGCGTAAAATGTCAAACTTTGCAGACCTTGCGAAAAGAGCAAATTTTATTGGAGCGCGTTTAAATTGGATATCTGTTACTGCAACCCCCAGGCTAATGGGTGTTTTTCGAGCTATGGTATCGAAAATCATGATAGCATACAGAGTGCAAGGAAAAACATCCTTTGCCAAACAGAATAGGGGACGAAAGGGAGAGCTGAGAGAAAGAGACAGACAAGGTATTGAAGCGGATTGTAACACGAAGAAAGAAAACAACTACAACCAAAATGACTTAAGAGCTCAATCAGCATCTACATGTTCCGGTATCAACCATTAGAGGTAGAAGGGAACTTCATAAACAAAGCATTTACGGAAGAGTAGCTATTGCCAAGCCACTTGTAATATATGCCAATACAAAATATCGTCCACAATGGTGCCACGAGCACAAATACTGGTCGAGTAGTATGTCGAAAAACGGCATTTGGTCCGACGAATCATTGTTCACATTGTTCCTTGCAAAAGGACATGCATATGTCTAGAGAACACCTACACAAGCGTAAGATTCTGGCTGTCTCATCTCAACTGTCAATCATGGAGGTAGATCTATCAGGGTTTGGGATGGCATCTGTTGGTTTTCTTCAGGCCCTATTGTAACCCTAAAAGGGAGATTGAATGCGAAGGACTATGCCGAAATTTTAGCTCACCAGTCCATCCTATGGTGCAAACATTGTTTCTTGCAGGAGATGACATTCTCCAGGATGATAATTCCCCTATACATACAGCTAAATCTATCAAGTATTGGTCTGAAGAGCATGAGAAAGAAGTCAATTATCTTATCTTGCCTTCTACAATCCCCCGACTATATATCATCCAACCAGTGTGATCTGTATAAGCGGACAGAGCCAGGTATCGATATCCACCACAGCATCTATAGAGGAACTTTCATGATTTTTCCCTGAAGAATGGTATAATATATTCTTAACCACTATTCAGGACTTGTATAAATCTAATTCCAAGGGGAATCAGATGGTATTGCATGGCAAAGGTGATCCTGCGTCGTATTAATAAGGTTTTAATGATGTTTCTTAGTGTTTCAATTATTTTGATAACCACCTGTATATATATATTTATATACGAGGGTAAGCTGAAAAGTAACGCACACATGCTTGTAGAGCGCGAACGAAATGACCTTCAAAACCGCGACAAGAGGCATATGGAAGTTACATTACCCCTCAATATTCATCGCAGGTTTTAAGTCGTGTTCATCCAGTGTATTTTGAAAAGCGGTAGTATGGAGACGTGTTCTAGTGCTATGTCAACGGCGAATTATACAGCGCGCTGTTATCGAATTTTTAACAGCTGAAAAAGTGACTCCTACTGAGATTCATCGTCGTTTAAAGGCTGTTTATGGTGACGATGCTGTTGGTAGGGGTACTGTAAATCGATGGGTAGTAAAATTTTGTGGTTTCGAGCCTGGAAAAGCCATAATTGTTGATCAAACACGCAGCGGACATCCGATCACTGCCACAGACGATGGACATCACAAACTCGTCGACGATTTGATTCAAAATGACCGGCGAATCACTCAAAAGCGTATTGCAAACCATATTGGAGTATCCAAGGAATGTGTCTGCTTCATTATAGAACGATTGGGATACCGTAAAATCTGTGCTCGATGGGTACCACGCCGTCTCACAGGCGAGAACAGCGTCGGACTGGAGAGGCTCTGCGAAACCTGAAGTTTGAACCGATTCCACACCCTCCTTATTCCCCCGATCTTGCGCCTTGCAATTTTTATTTTTTTTCTCTACTCAAGAGAGACCTAAAGGGTAATCATTACACCTCGGACGATGTGGTGAAGGCAGCTGTCAAGTCGTGGATTCGAGAAAAGTCGGAAGAATTTTTCAGTGACGGAATGAGAAAACTTCGTTACACGTTGGGAGAAACGTGTTAGCCTTAACGGTGACTATGTTGAAAAATAAATATATAATTTTGAAGCTTAAGAATTGTACTTTAATGTTCTTTTTGCCCGATCTCACTATTTCTTTTTGTTCACGCTCTACAAGCATGTGTGCATTACTTTTCAGCCTACCGTCGTGTATATATTTTATTAAGTAAGAAATTGAAAATATCTGTTTAAACCTAACAAAATACAAAATATTCTTTTCAAAAAATCCTCCTATAAATTTGAGGTGCATCTTACGGTCCCAAAAATACGGTATATATACCCGCCCCCCCCCCAATATATATAAATATATATACAGTCGAACCTCCATATATCGAACTTCCCTATATCGAAATTTTCTATATATCGAACTCTTAGCAAATTTCCATGTTCATTACATAGAAAAAATGTTTCTATATATCGAAAAAAATCTCTATATATCGAAATTTTTTTTCATGACATAGTGGGAGATTTTATTCCACTTTAGAATAAAATCTCCAAATTTTTGGCGTTTGAAACAATTCTTCGTGGACTTCAATTCTCGGAAAATGTTCCTGATGAAGTTTTAGTGGACTGAATAAATGCGAGCATTTCTTTGATGAACTTTTCGCAAAACTGGCTGTTCAGCAAGATATTCGTCGTTTTTTTTTAAAAAAAGAATGTAACTGTGATCACTGTAACCACTGTCTGGATTATTGTTTTTTAAAGGTATATAGTACTCAATCTTTCATATTAATTAATTTTTTAGTTATTAACTTTCATTTAATGTGATTCGCATATAAATTAGAAATGGAGTTTCGTATACGAAAATTAGCTTTAATTTTAATGTTTTAGAAGAATTATGATAAAACTAAGATCAGTTATCGAAATTTTTATATATTGAATTTTTTTCCGGCATTTTGCTACTTCGATATATGGACGTTCGACTGTATATATATATATATATATATATATATACAGGGTGTCCATAATTAAACTTCCCTACTTTAAAGTTGTCTACACTCAGAACTATTGTTCAGAAAGTTATGAAATTTTGCGTAGGACATATTGAGGGTATGGGAATTTGTTTGAGTGAATAAAAAAATTAGTTCAAAACTTCACCATCAGAGGGCGTTTTTTGATGTATTACACATATACGGCTGGTTCTTTACTTAAGATTTCACCATCTTTTTATCCATAGGTCACCCTAACACAATAAGTCATACTCATTAAATTTTACAATCTTTAAAGTGATTGCAAAGTCGATCGGAAACTTGTTCGATAACTAATTTTCGGACAAAAGATTTGAAGGAACGAAGAAGAAACAAATATGCAAATTAATTTTTGTCGACGTAGAGCAGAAGCTGTTATAAAAACTAGAAGCTTTCATGTTGATTTTGTTTTCAGTGTGCTTGTTATTGCTAATCAGAATGTCATCGCTACGATTACCAGATCGAGCTTTGTCAGTAAAATTGTTTTACCAAAACGATAATTAGTTGCTCTACGAAAATTTCGGAGTTTGAAGGGGATACGAAAAGGTCCATTGACTGTTAAAGGTCTTCGATTAATGGTGGCAAAATTTGAAGAAACAGGTTCTTTCAACATTCGTTCTGGAAGAGGAAGGAAACCTCTTTCCACAGAAGCTGTAGAGAAGGTTGCGCTTCAGGTGGAAGAGGACAAAGCTTTCAACGAACAGGCTAGTACCAGTGTCCGTCGCGTGGCAGAAGCATTGGATCTGCCCCGTTCAACTGTCCAGAAGGTCATGTGGAATATCTTCCGGTATTATCCATACACGCTTCAATTTGTGCAGAGGTTGCTTACACATGATTTCGAGACTCGACAGCGGTTCTCACTTCAGTTTCTTGCTCGCTTTGAGGTTGATGCAGAATGGCCTTGGAATATCCTCTGGACAGACGAAGTACTCTTTTATTTGGAAGGTTCGGTGAATACTCACAACTGCCGAATTTGGGAACCAGAAAATCAGCGTATAATCTTAGATGTTCCGATGCATTCACCAAAAGTAACCGTGTGGTGTGAATTTTCTACCTTTTTTATTCTCGGCCCGTATTTCTTCGAGGAATTAAGTCCTAGAGGTCCAGTAACATGTTTGGTCATCGGGGAGCGATACGCATCCTTGTTACTGAATAAAATTGTTCCGAATCTGCAATCACGTCAGTGCCTTTCACGCACAATTTTTATGCAAGATGGAACTCCTCCACACATTGGTCTTCGTGTTAAGAACGTTCTCAAAAATCACTTTACAGAAGAACGTGTCATCAGCCGTCACTTTCTTAATGTGTGGCCTCCCCGATCCCCAGACCTCAACCCATGCGACTTTTGGCTTTGGGGGCATGTGAAACATCTAGTCAGTCTTGATAAAGCAAGAACTATACCTGATCTGAAAGACAGCATTTCACGACATGTTCGCAGCATTTCCCCGGACACACTGCGGTCAACTGTAGAACATGCTATCTTACGATTTCAAATGGTAGCTGAAAATTATGGCCCTCATATTGAACACGTCTTGTTGTAACAAATTTTTTTAACTATAGTAAATGCTGGCTAAATGTGTAATTCATCAAAAACGCCCTCTGGTGGTGAAATTTTGAATTTTTTTTAAAATTCGCTCAAACAAATTCCCATCCTTTCAATATGTTCTACACAAAATTTCATAACTTTCTGAACAATAGTTTCGACTGTAGACAACTTTAAAGTAGGGAAGTTTAATTATGGACATCCTGTATATACAGGTTTTTTTTTTTTAAACTGACAGTACTCAGAGACGCCTGTAGCGCGATCTATCAGCCGGAATTCCACCAAAATTGATAGAGGACTAAGGACGCCATGGGAAATTTTTCCCGTGAAAATAAAAATAGTTCCAAAAGTCGCCGATAGGGGGAGATATGGCACTCTTGTTGTCGGCGCACCTGAGAATTTGCATAAAAGGCAAGTAAAACATCACAATACAAATTCACAACTATGTAGTCCAGTATTTCGGGCTACAAAGATACCGAAAAAGTTGTAAGCAGAGAAATGAATAACAAAGAAATTTCACTGCAACACCAATTAATGCAGCAAATTCACTTCTCCCTCCTTCAATGTGACTACAGTCCTGGTGGACGACACATTGCACCCTGAACACTACGTTCTCAACGGCTGAGCGTAACATGTCACCAGGAATGTTCATGAAAGTCCGGGATATGTTGTCCTTTAGGGCCGCTAAGTTCGAGACTCCACCAAGATACACCTTAGACTTTAAATAACCTAGAGAAAAATGTCACATGGGTTAGATCCGGGGAACGAGGTGGCCATGTAAGTGGAAAAAAAGCGACTGATGACCCTTTCTTCTGTAAAGCGAAGGCGCAACAGATTCCGCACTTTATAGCCCGAAATACTGGCGCTGCTGTCGACTACATAGTCGTGGATTTGTATTTTGATGTTTTACTTGCATTTTATGCAAATTCTCGGGTTTGCCGAGAACAAGAGCGCCATATCTTCCCCTATCGGTGACTTTTGGAACTAATTTTTTTTATGGAAACTATTTCCCATGTCGTCCTTAGTCCCTCTATCAATTTTGGTGGAATTCTGGCTGATAGATCTCGTTACCGGTGGATTTGAGTACTGTCAGTTTAAAAAAAATCACCCTGTATATAAAACAGTTCCATAACTGACAGACTGATAGATAACGCACAGACCAAGCCGCTGGATCTAAAGGGCTGAAATTTTGCATGGCGATTCTTCTCATAGTGTAGAGATGCAATAAGAAAGATTTTTGAAAAATTCTTCTTAGATTTTTTAAAATTAAATATTTAAGCTGTTTTTGTAACATTCTTTTAAGTTTGCATTTAAAATAATAATTTGAGGGTTATAAAATTTATAACACGAGAAAGATCATAGAAATTCCTTTCAAATGAAATCTTTTTCGAATCTTTATCTCCATTTTCTGATTTTTGGTGAATTTTTAAAGATTAATTTTTAGAATTTAATTTATTAAATGCTGATCACGTGGTTTCTTTTCCTTTTGTTATACTTTAAACTAATTTTGCGTCACGTGCATAACAACGAAATAGACAAAAAAAAAATTTTTTCTTGCTAATGCGGCAGACGATCGGACATTATCCAAAAAAATATTAAAATACAGTAAAAGATATGTTACTCAAACTGTACAATATATAGATTCTTTCCAATGCGGAGGCACTTATCGCGAAGACATTCGCCTATAATTCACCGCAGTTTTGCTGGTCACTTTATCATGGGGGCGCCATATAGGCGGACCAGCATTGTCCCCTATGAAGGGACGACACAAACGGAGGCATTTTAGTAGCGCTTCGCCAGGATTCGATCTGAGCACCCTCAGCACCGAAAACTAGCGTGCTGTACCACAGGGCCGCCACGGCCCAACTGTACAATATTAAATGCACTACATTCTTTAGTAAGCTCTATTAGTTTAATTTGAATATTTTCTTCTACATTATTTTGTCTGTAAAAATATTCGTTGCGATTTTTTAATAAATAAATAAATAAATAAATATATATATATATATATATATATATATATATATATATATATATATATATATATATATATATATATATATATATATATATATATATATATATATATATATATATATATATATATATATATATATATATATTTATATATACATATATATATATATTTACATCAATTGCATGCATTGATCATTGTATTTATTATAAATATAGATATAGGGGCATTAATTACATACACTGGCCGTTGTATTTAATTTGAATGTACTCCGTAGCGAAGTACGGGTATTCCGCTAGTATATATATAAAACTATATTTGGGGAATTCTGACAAAAGGGAATTTTCTGGCAATGATGATGCAATTTTACTATCACTTACTTTACTTTTCTTGCATCTCGAATACCAGCTAATTTCTCATTACTATGACAAAATGCAGGGAAAGATTTTTAAAATCCAGAATAACCACAAATCCGGCCACTTAATCCAATTCAAGTAAATAAAGTGGCTATCTATTTGTAAGATTTATAACGCTGTTTGGGGAATTCTGACAAAAGGAAATTTTCGCGCAATGATAAAGCAAACTTATAACGTTCCTTACCTCTAGTTCTTGGATTCCGAATACCAACCAACTACTCATTATGTTATGACTTAAGGGGACAGTGGACCTTCAAACCTAACTTTTTTTGTTTTGAATGGATTTGCTTGAAATTTGAATATGCGATTAGTACCATAGATATGTAAAAGTGGCTAGAATTTAATGATGAAATATGAATAATTTATGAATTATGAATTATTAATTATATAAAAAATTGGTCTAATTAAAAATGTTCCATGTACATTTCTTTTGGATGGAATATGGTAATTTTTATTTACAGGATACCTTATAGAACTAACAATGAAACTTATTGCTTATTTTAAGCATTCATTAAAAATATAAAGAGAAAAAAAATAATAATGAAAACACCCTTTTTATTACGCAAAATACCTATAAATCATCTTTTCAAGTACAAAATTTAGAAATTCTGAGCTACGAAGCATAATTTTTTTCAATAACATTTATTTGATGTACAGTTAAGTATGTAAAACTTAAATTTCAAAACAATACGATAATTAGAAATGCGCCTGGAGCAGTTTGAATATTCGTATGACATGAAAATTTTTATTTTGAGAAAAACACATTTATAGTTATTGCTATTAGTAACCACATAATATCTAAATTAAATACAAATGCCTATAACTAGGAAAGTAATCACAGAAATTAAAAATTCTTTTTGCAACACATTCCTACTCGTCCGTAGTTTCACAATTCGAAAAAATAGAAAAAAAAATCGAATTTTTGGACAAATTTCACAATTTTGAAAGTCCACTGTCCCCTTAATGCAGGGAAAGATTTTTAAAATCCACAATAACCACAAATCTGGCCACTTAATTCAATTCAAGTGAATCAATTTACTATCCATTAGTAAGATTTTTAACTCTATTTGTGGAATTCTGATAAAAGACAATGTTCGGGCAATGATAAAGCAAACTTATATTGTTCCTTATGTGTAGTGCTTGGATTCCGAATACCAACCATCTATTCATTACTATGATTTGATACAGGGAAATATTTTTGTTTTTGTTGCTAAGCCCCCCCCCCTGGACTAGAAAGTGCTAGACCAAATCCACGAGGCTCTGCCGTGCGAGCAAAAGAGAGGCAGCAGTATCCTGATCTTCTGCAAGCATGCTGACGGGTACACCTAAACAGTTCACAATGTGGGAAGGATTCGCAGGAGCAGCAAAACAGGAACAAGGGGGAAAGACCTTTGTAGAGTTCTCGAAGCACATACTTTTTGTATGGCCACTGATAAGACGAGCCAGGGTAGACTGTATAGGTCTTGGACCTCTAACGAGCAAGGCGAGACCATGGAGCTTGGCCGGATACCAGTGATGAGCAGGAGGCTCTCCCCAAACACCGTATAGCCTGGTCTTTGTAACCAGGCTATGTATTGGGAATCAGCCTCCGATGAATTCAGCCTCCGATGCAGTTAGGACCTCAGACAGGAATCCTTTTAACAGCCCTCATTTGCTAGTAGGTCGGCCGAAATCTATATATATAAAACAGTTCCGTAACTGACTGACTCACTGACTGACATACAACGCACAGACCAAACCGACTGATATACAACGCACAGACCAAACCACTGGACCTAAAGGGCTGAAATTTTGCATGGCGATTCTTCTTATGGTATAGGGGTGCACTAAAAAAGATTTTTGAAAAAATCCTCTTAGATTTTTTAAAATTAAATTTTTAAGCTGTTTTAGTAAATTATTTTAAGTTTGCGTTTAAAATAATAATTTGAGGGTTATAAAATTTATATCACGAGAAAGATCATAAAAATTCCTTTAAAATGAAATCTTTTTCGGATCTTTAGCTCTATTTTCTGATTTTTGGTGAATTTTTAAAAATTCATTTTTAGAATTAAATTTATTAAATTCTGATCACATGATTTCTTTTTCTGGTACTTTAAATTAATTTATCTTCATGTGCATGATAACGAAATAGAGAATTTTTTTTTCTTGCTAATGCGGCAGACGATTGAAAATTATCTAAATAAATATTAAAATACAGTAAAATATATGTTCCTCAAACTGTACTATATTAACTGTACTATATTCATTAGTATGTTCTATTAGATTCAATTTGAATATTTTTTTCTACATTATTTTGTCTATAAAAATATCCGTTATGATTTTTTATAAATATATTTTTTCGTTTTTTTAACATCAATTGCATACATTGATCGTTGTATTTATTATAAATATATTTATACATACTTTTGGCATTAATTGCATACATTGACCATTGTATTTAATTTGTATGTACTCCGTAGTGAAGTAAGGGGTTTCAGCTAGTATTTCATAAATCCAGAATAACCCCAAATCCGGCCGATTGAATCAAGTGGCTATCTTTTGGTAAGATTTATAACGCTTTTTGGTGAATTCTGATTAAAGTCAATTTTTCGGGCACTGATAATGCAAAATTATAAAGTTCCTTACCTGTAGCGCTTGGATTCCAAATACTATCCAGCTACTCATTGCTATGACTTGATACAGGGAAAGATTTTTAAAATCCAAAATAACCACAAATCCGGCCACTTGATTTACTGGATTTTCCATAGCTGTATGCAGAGCTACTATGGAACCAAATATGATATCTTTAGCTTTAATTTCATTTGGATTCCAGCATTCTGAAAAAAAAAATGAGAATTATACCTGGTATATGTATTATATTGTGTATTTAACCAACCAAGTAATTTATCTGCAAAGTATTTTCTTACAATACTACTCTGAAAAATTTCAACTAACATTCATTTGCAACAAAAGCTGGCAGTGCTTCAGAGCTTAAACACACATTACAATTATTGATCTATGAGAGGAATTACCAATTATCTAACCAATATCATTTTCACCTATTTGTCAAATAATGGTTCTATAATTGAAATGCAAACAATCAGTCATTTCTCTAGTTCTAGTCTATTTCTTTTTTTATATTAATCATTGAAGAGAATGTTAGCTCTCACATATATGGTACCGTCAACTTGGGTAACTTTGGCCCAACAAACGAAAAAAGATTGTATGTGCTGTATCTAGACAAAGGAGATTGATTACCGCTTATCTATTGCAAGGGGCAATAGGGGGCAGTACTGCCTTGACTTTCTCATAGTTTTGTTTTGTAATTCCTCAGTTTACCACAACTACAGTGCTGCTCCACTTTGGTATCACTAAAACGTATATTGTTCTTGTCTTCCAACTTTTCCTTGTAAATGTGATAGTGTACGTGATTCAAAGCAGGTAAGCGAATTGCATCAGTTTATTATTAATTGTTTCAACTATTTTCACTTAGTTATCTTGATTTATTTTGTGGTTTGCCAACTAATGAATATTTACTTCATTAGGCAAACTTTGTCCCAGGTCTTGGGGTAACTTTGGCCCAACATGGCAGTTGGGGCCAAAGTTACTCCAACTACTCCTTTTACTTCTAAAAAGGGTCCAGTTTCAAAGAGGCGAAAGCGACAATACTCCAGCTCGTCAGAAAGTAATAAACATATAAACAAGTAAATCTCAAAGGAAGGCGGACTCTGAATTCGTAGATGTATGCTCTGAACTTGTATATGTATGCTGTAGATGATTTTGTTATTGTGAAGTACAATGGCGTTAAAAATCCTGGAACGATTTTAAGTTTAACAGATATCGACCGACTGTGGAATGTATGAAAAGAAAACTCAAATTTTGGCTTTGGCCAGAAAAACAAGACTGTATAAATTATGAGTGGGAAGAAGTGTGCGGGAAAATCAGTCCTCCGAAAATCGAGTCAAAGAGGAATCAGTTTATTATACCAGAACTGGATTATTTTTCTTCTCCATAGTTTGGACTATCAATTCATCAAAACTTATAAGACTGTTAAATTACTGCTTACTGTTTATCTATTATTTTTTCTTTTCATTGAAAATTCCACCTGTAATTTAAAAACAAAATCAGTTTTTCATTGAAAAAATGTTGATTTATTGATTTTTTTCCAAATTAAGCTTGAGATGAACTCGGATTGGATGAGATATTATTGATAGATAAATTGACAATACTTGTTCATGGTCTAACATTGTCCTAATCTATCTCAAAAATTTAAATGTTTAGTTTTCAAAAGCTTGGCTACAGTTGCCCCAATTCAAGGTAACATTAGCCCCAAAATTTAAAAAAATTTAAAAATTGTTTAAAGTTTGTATGTATACTTTAACAATGTCTTATATTACAGTTAAATATGTTTAAATAATATAAATCACTTACCATATCAAATTTTAATTGGTTTACTACTATTATTTGCTTTTCCTGTAAAAAAAAAAATGAAAAATGGGACAAAGTTACTCCAGTTGACGGTACAGTGAATGCCGCTGTAAACTTCGAGCTTCTCTCGCAAGCCCTGGATAAGAATAATTCCTCAAATAGGTACCAAAAAAGATAATGCTCCTTATAGGAATTTTCAACAGTAGTTTTAAAACACTTTTCTATTTATACATCTGGGTTGTACTTCTGTAGCTAAGTCGCATCGTACACATTGTTTTTATAACAACCAAGAGAAACCTTTCATATTTCAAGTGTTTGTTAGTTCATCAACCAGAGTCCTATTTATCACTATTTGGCGTACTATATCTTTTGTACATCCAATATCTCAAACTCCCGTGATTCACTCGAGAATAAATTTATTCATAAAAATTAGAACTACTCTCATATTTCTGAGGAAGTTCAGTTGAAAAGAGGTGGACCCAAGTCTCTTTCCTGATAAGAAACCTGGTTTCAATCCTCGACAATCTAAACCAGCGGTTTTCTCAAAGTGTGGGTCAAAACCCCCTGGGGTGGGATCGTCAGCTATAATGAAACCCCAATAAAATTTAATCCTTTACTTTGTTATCTAAATGAATAAACATACATTGCAATAATTGATCTATGAGAGGTATTACCAATTATCAAACCAATATAACCGATATCATTTTTACCTATTTGCCAAATAGTGGTTCTATAGTTGAAACGCAAACAATCAGTTATTTCTCTAGTTCTAACATATTTCTATTTTTTTATATTAATCATTGAAGAGAATGTTAGCTCCCACAGATACGGTACAGTGAAAGCCACTGTAAAATTCAGAGCTTCTCTCGCAAGCTCTGGATATTCTCTCTTTCTCTTCATCTAGAGCAGTGCTGCGCAAATTGTGTGTCGCGATCCACAGGAGGGTCGAAAAAAATTGGAGGGGTCGAGGATAGTTTGATATAAATTTATATCACATTGAATTATTTAATTAGAAATATAGTATTTATTATCTATAATTACAAATTAAAAATTTTTTTTGTGATGATATATATATATATATATATATGTATATATATATATATATATATATATATATATATATATATATATATATATATATATATATATATATATAAAGAGATGACACATCTTCTCTTGGGAGTCCGAGCCCAGATCCCTGGGCATCAAATAATTGCAGGAGATTTTGATCACGAGAAAAGACGTCTATAAAGTCATAAATAGGCGTGAATCCAAGTAGAGATGTGATTTTTTGAATTGTCCCTGTCCAATTAACATGTAGTGTTCAGGGAAAAAAACCTTTGTTCCAAGAATGGCGTAGCATATATATATATATATATATATATATATATATATATATATATATATATATATATATATATATATATATATATATATATACATATAGTATATAAGAGGACACATCTTATGATGGAAGTCCGATCCCAGATCCCTGGGTTTCAAATTATTGTAGGAGATTTTGATCACGAGACAAGACGTCTATAAAGTTATAAATAGGCGTGCAGCCAAGTAGAGGTGTGATTTTTTAATTGTCCCTGTCCAATTAACATGTAGTGTTCAGGGAATAAAAACCTTTGTTCCAAGAATGGTGTAGTATATATATATATATATATATATGTATGTATGTATGTATATATATATATATATATATATATATATATATATATATATATATATATATATATATATATATATATATATATATATATATATATATATATATATATATACACTGCTCAAAAAAATTAGGGGAGCAAGCAGAGAAGTTAAGAAAACTGTGCGAGACAGCCACGTATTGGCATAAAATGAATAGTATACGCGTACCAATGCGCAATACAGAAGAAAGACTTCAAAAAATTTGTAATTAAGTTTTAATTTTTGAAAATATGGAAAAAACACGAAAAGATGATTTAGGGCAACAATTTGGTTACATGCAAACGATAAAAAAAGGTAGTGTTTAGAAATGATGCAATATTTTTAATATGGCGTGTGGTCTCCTCGAACAGCTAAGACTGCGGCACATCTGTTTTCCATGGATGCGATGATGTTATCGATAATACTCTGGGGAATACTGTTCCACTCCTCAAGAAATGCAATCTCCAAGTCTCGGAGAGTAAAAGGAGGCTTTGGTCTCGCAGCAATGCGTCGTCCGAGCATGTCCCAAACATGCTCAATTGGATTCAGGTCAGGAGAGCACGCTGGTCATTCCATACGCTATATTGTTTCAGCTTCAAGCATGTTCTCCACAAGACGAGCTATATGCTGTCTGGCATTATCATGCTGGAAAACAAAGGAATCTCCAATGTCTGCAGCGTAAGGTATGACATGAGGTCTCAGTATCTCGTCAGCATACCTTCGGGCCATCAAAGTACCATTCCGAATGATATGCAGGTCCGTACGTCCACCTATGCTGATTCCACCCCATACCATAAAACCAGCTCGTCTGTATTGTGACCTTTCACGAACGAATGTGGGGTTATTTCGAGTACCCCTTTCCCTCCATACCAAAACACGTCGGGTGTCACACTCCAGACTGAATCGGGACTCGTCTGTAAACAGCACTTGGCTCCAATCATGTTGCTCCCAAACTCGATGTTCAGCGGCTCATCTTCTTCGGGCCGCACGGTGGCGTAAGTTCAACGGAATGCAGACTATTGGCCTACGTGCATAGAGACCTCCCTTATGAAGCCTATTACGTAATGTTTGGCTGGACACCCTTCGTCCTTCTTGCCAAGAGCAACTGTCTTTGCAGCTGAGTAGCATTGTCTGTTCTGTTTCAACGAGCTGTTAACAGTATATACAGGTCATCAGTTGCTGTAGTGTCGCGTGGCCGACCATGCCCTGGTCGACGTCTAACATTCCCTGTTTCTTGGAATCGATTCCACAGCCTTGCAACGACACTTCTGGTGACTCCAACAGCCTCCGCGACACTACGTTGTGTTTGCCCGGATTCAAGTCTGCCTATAATACGCCATGCCATGAATTCCGGTAAATCACGTTGTTCAGACATTTTCAAGTCACCTTTTCTCATAAAGAATAACTGAGCAATCGAATTTCACAGTTAAGGCAGTGAAACAGACGTTTCTGCAACATCACGATTTCCGCCCTTATGTTCTTTTTCTGGTTTTTGATGTCATGAACATTGATTTGCATATGAAGTAAAAATCCCATTGTTACAGTCTTTGGTAACCCCAGGCAATTTCATTAAAGATGGCCGACTTTTTAACGAAAATAAGTTCGACGCGGCGTGGCTACCGAATTAGATCAGATCAGCGCATCAACAAATACCTTTTATCCAATCAGCCATTAAGTCACACCTCTCTCTCACATGATGAGATAAACTTATAAAACTATCTAATGTCCAAAATTAGACACACTCTGTATAAATCTGTTCGCCATATAACTCCGGGCGGACGACTCGATAAAACTTAATAAAATGCTTTAGATTCAATTACGTATCTGTGGTTCCTGTGTCTGCGTTGGAAGTCTTTGCGGGAAAAATGCTCGGTTAATCATGATGTGCGGCGACGTCAACCAATCTGCCCTATTATTTTTCCTCCACGCCGCATATTACACACACACACACACACACACACACACACACACACACACACACATATATATATATATATATAAATATAAATAAATATATATACAGAGGCTGTTCGCACATATTTTAGACGATTTTGGTAAGCGGTAATAAAAAATCGTTTGCTGCAAAAGAAATAAATGCAATTGTACTTTGTTTTTAAAAGTCAAAATCATCGTCTGCGGCTTGAAAGTTTTGTTTTTATTCAAAATGGCGTTTTTAACAAAGCAGTGGTTCGAAGGCTACATTTATGCTCTTTCCGAAGAGAAATATGCATACTCCGTTATCCAAAAACGATGTGAGAGTCATGGTTTTGTGATATCTAATGCGTCGATAGGTAATATCGTCAACAAGAAAGGAAAAAAAAGTCAAATTGGAGCCTCAAGTGGGACAAAAATTCCAAACAAGTATCCAAGGAAAAAACGGACATCTTCGACTATTGCAAAGGTACGTTGTTTAATGTTAAAAGAAAATCCCCCTAGTCAAAGGACAGTTGCAAAATCATTCAAATGCTCGGTGTCCACTGTAAACAAAATGATAAACGTTGATTTAAATCTTAAGAAAGCGAAATAACGCAATGTGCATCGTCTTCTTCCAAATCATATCGCTGAACGCAGAACACGCTGCAGAATTCTATATGAGAAACACTTATCCAAAGAAAAATGGAAAACAATTGTCACAATAGATGAATCATGGGTATATTTAAATGATTGCAACAAAAAAAGAGCCATTTATTATCATAAAAGGGAAGAAAATAATTTAAGTACATGGTTCAAAGAACCGAAAGAAAGTTTTTCTAAGGGATTCATGATTGTTGCTGGTTTTTCTTATAATGGCAAGTTAAAAATAACGAGAGTGGAAAAAATGTCAAGATTAACTGCAAATACTACCAGGAACATATTTTATCGCCAATTTTTCTGAATGAAATACCATCGCTTTACCCACAGTGCCATCAATCTGTGAGACTCCATCAGGACAAAGCTAGCAGTCACACATCGAAATCCACTGTAAATTTCCTAAAAGAAATGGAACAAAAAACTGGTATCAAGGCCATACCCTTCACTGATATCCCTACTAAATCACCCGATGTATCACCTATGGATTGTTGTGCTTTCGGACTTTTAAAATCTGCATTATCTAAACTCTGGAAAGCTGTGCAGGAGGAATGGGATAGAATACCTCTTCTGACACTTCAAAAGGCATTATTATCCTGGAAATTGCGGTGTCGAAAGATAGTTCAGAATAAGGGATGTCCAATAGAACATTTAAAACGCAAGAATTCTATGTAATTTAGTTTTGTGAATACAATATACACCGTCTAAAAAATGTGTGAACAGCCTCTGTATATATATATATATATACATATAGATAGATAGATAGATAGATAGATAGATAGATATGTATATGTATATATATATAAATAAGAATAAGATGAAAGAGAAAACCAGTAATAGCTCTAAAGCTACTTGAAGCCAGGAACATCCAACATGTAAAGAAAAGTATGAATAAGGTTTTTGACAGCATTTCTTCATAAGCGGTGTCAATACTGTCTAAAAACCAATGGATTGTTTCTGATGAGTATGATCTATTAAATAAACACACTCAGACACCGTACAATCCATTTTTAACAGAAGAATTGAATAATAAATGAATTAAGTTTGAATAACAGTACTTAACCAAAGAACATCAAGCCTGGCGCTAGTCAGAGTGGAAGTTAAGAACTTGTAACCGCAAGATGACTAACGTCATATAACTTGCAACCATTGAGGTAGTGGATACTCAGTTACAGACTTACTTAGGTTACCATATTTTAAGACTTTTATTCCTTTATTTATTTAGTTTTTATTATTGTTACTACTATAAGTTAATTATTTTTTTATTTTTCTTATGATTTTTATTTTTGTTTTTAGTAGTTATTATTTTTATTTTAACCTATTGTTATGTTTAACTTATTAATGCAACAGAACAAACTATTCATTAAAACAAAAACAACCAATTATGTTTTTGGATAGACTTACTGGGTAATTATTACGAGTTAGCACAGCTTTCAAGTCTATAATATGCTTAATCCTATTGTCTTTAGAACATAGCCTATTTATACGAACTAACTGATTTACAATAATGTTATTAAAAACAGATTTATGTAAACAGGTTAGATAATTTTGAAATTTAACAATATTAAAATTATAGTCAGATCTTTTGTCGTATAAGTCAAAAGTAAATTTATTGTTAGTACTTAATTTAATATTAATATCTAGAAAGTTTACATTAATATTATCATGGCTACTTTTAATTAGTTCCAAATTAGGAGGGTAAAAATTTAAGTCTATAGGGTTATTACTTTTATTAATTACTATTATATCATCTATATATCTAAATATATTGTAATTGCTATTTTCTATATTATTAATTTCAAAATAATATAAGTATAAATTAGCTAGCATACTTGAAGCATTACCACCTTGTGGTACACCTTTGGACTGTAAGTATATACTATTATTATGAACTATGTAATTATGTTTAGTTACTAATTCTAGGAGCCTATTGAAACGAGTTAGTTTAATTTCGTTTTTTAAGTATTGAATATTATTTTGTACTAACATTATGATTATTCTATTTAAATCAATTATATCAATATTATTAAATAGATCTTTAAAATCATAAGTTACAATATATTTACAGTTATCTAATGTTTGTAGTTTTCTAATTAGACTGTAGCTATTATCAATTATACCACAAACACCAGATGTTATATTTTTATAGATTAATTTAAGGTATTTTAATAATAATTTACTTGCTTTTGTAGCATAAGTATTATGACCACAGGTTACTGCTCTAAAAGCAATAGGTGTTTTATGAAATTTTGGAACTAAAGTTATATAAGGAAAATGATAAATGTTAGATGAAATACCTAGTAGTTTATATTTAGCTATGATTTTCTTAATAATAATATTAGTAGTTTCTTTTAATGGCTGAAAAAGATCACTATTTTCTAACTGTTTTTTTAAACATATGGCAAAATGTTTTTTACAAATTATAGCATAGTTGTTGGCTGCTTTATCTACATAAGTGACTATAAAGTCATCTTGTAATTTTGTAATAGCAGCTTTAAAGTGTTTATAAGGATTATTAATGTTATTACTATTATTGGGTAATTTAGCTTGTACTAGTTTTAGTAAATTAATTTTCCAAGGGTTGAAAGCTTCAGTAGGTACAGAATAATTAATTGCTATTTTGTAAATAAATTTATCTAAATCAGCATTTAAGAAACTAATTATTTTCTTATTATTATTAGTACTAGGTATTCTAAACTTAGTTCCCAAATTCATCAAATCTCGCAGTGCATCATCTTCCACAATATCCATATTGCCTGTTATTACATGACCATGTGTCGTATCTAAATAACTATTGTAAATGGGCAGATGACAAACACAAGTTAAATTTAATGACTCAGAAAAATTTTTGGATACCTGATTATAGTTAAATATACGTCTACCTATAGGCAGATTATATTTAAAAGCACGTTTTATTTTTATTTCTTTTATAGGAAACATATCATGAAGTTTATCAAATATACTATTGAAGTTTATATTATTAAGTTTAAGGTTAGTAAAATTTAGTACACAATATGTGTTATTATCTGAATTTTGTTTTTTATATAAGTTTATTTTTAAATGTTTTGCCCGTGTTAGTATTAAATCATATACCTGATGCTGATAATGATAATTCTTTATTTTCGTATTTAAAAATAGTTGATAAAGCTTAATGATATGTTTTTTAACGATAGAAAAAATCCAAGCTTTTAATATTTTATATTTATAATCAATTATAAACCTTTCCTGAAAACTTATTAAGGCATTTTTATATATGTTACTATCAAAAGTCTTACTTTTATTATAACTTTTACCTCTTTTAGTTCTTTTTGAGGACAGTGTATCTTCAATTAGATTAGGGTAAATAGGTTGAGCTGACACATCAGTAAAACTAAATTTAACTATATTTTTCTGTTTATACATTTGATTAAGGCCATATGGAAAGAGAGTTTTATGTTTTTGCATATAAATATTTTCATAATATAACCTTTCAGAGGGTGATTTAATTATATCAAGTATGGAGATTACAATATTTTCAAAATTATGTTTTTTGAAGTGATCAAATTCAATGTTAAGTGGATTTGTTTTTTTGTCCACACATTAGAGTATAGGCTTAAAAGCCAAAACATAGATGAACTTAAATCAATTAGTATTGGACATTAAAACAAATTACTTTCATGTAAGGCGCTGAATGCTGCTCTTTTAATGAAAGAAAATAAATAAATAAGAATAAGATGAAAGAGAAAACCAGTAATAGCTCTAAAGCTACTTGAAGCCAGGAACATCCAACATGTAAAGAAAAGTATGAATAAGGTTTTTGACAGCATTTCTTCATCAGCGGTGTCAATACTATATATATATATATATATATATATATATATATATATATATATATATATATATATATATATATATATATATATATATATAAAATGATTAGAATAAAATGATAAAATGAAATGATTAGAATAAAATGAAATTATATAAAATGATTAGAATTTCAGCGCAGACGCACATCACACACGCCTGTAGCGCCACTTCAAAGCGCTATTTAAGGCTTGGGGATTTCGACGATTTCAAGTTCGGCAATTGTGTTTTTCTTGTGGTTTTTTCAAAAAAAATGATCAATTATGCCTCGTCGAAAACAGCGATCATCTTTTGATCAAGTGTCCGAGTTCGACAGAGGAAGGATAGTGGCCTACCGAGATTGTGGATTATCTTTCACGGAAATAGGTAGTCGTGTTGGACGAAACCAAACAACTGTAATGCGGATAAGTGATCGTTGGATGCAGGAGGGTACGACGGACCGGCGTGTTCGATCGCATCCACCTCAGCGCACCACTTCACGTGATGACAGGCAAATTGTGTGCATGGCAGTGACGGATCACTCAGTCACATCACGAACCATAGCACAGCACATGCAGTCTGTAACGCATCATCCAGTGTCTGCGCGTACCATTCGACGCCGTTTACAGCAGAGTGGTCTGTCCGCAAGACGTCCATTGCTTTGTCTACCCTTGACGCAGAACCACAGACGTCTCCGCCGCCAATGGTGCGATGACAGAAGGATGTGGACGGCAGAATGGAATGAAATTGTCTTTACTGACGAGTCACGCTTCTGTCTGCAACACCACGATGGTCGCATTCGAGTCTGGAGACACCGTGAAGAGAGGATGCTGAACAGCTGCGTTATGCACCGCCACACTGGTCCTGCACCGGGTATTATGGTATGGGGCGGTATTGGATATCACTCTCGCACATCTCTAGTACGCATTGCCGGTACTTTAAACAGCCAGCGCTACATCTCCGAGGTGTTGGAGCCAGTTTTCCTTCCTTACCTTCAGGGATTGCCCACAGCCATATTTCAACAGGATAATGCGCGACCACACGTGGCACGCATTGTCCAACGGTTCTTCATCAATCGCCAGATTGAATTGCTTCCCTGGCCGCCTCGCTCTCCAGATCTTTCGCCGATAGAAAACATATGGTCCATGGTTGCTCTACGATTGACCCAGATTCCATCCCCAGCTGCCACAGCAGATCAACTTTGGCAACGTGTGGAAGCTGCTTGGTCTGCTGTACCCCAAAACTCATCCAAAGTCTCTTTGAATCAATGCCGAGGCGTGTGGCAGCGGTGATCTCCAACAATGGCGGCTACTCTGGCTACTGATTTTGGCAGTAACCACACTTCACAGAAGTCTATAAATTTAATCATTTGATACTTGGTCAACATGTTATCTACAAAATAAATTTTGTTGTGATATTTCTTGTGTTTCTTGGTGTTGCAATTTGGGTGGCCAGCAGTGTATATATATATATATATATATATATATATATATATATATATACATATATATATATATAGATATACATATATAGATATATAGATGTATATGTATATGTATATGTGTATATATATATATATATATATATATATATATATATATATATATATATATATATATATATATATATATATATATATATATATATATATATATATATAAAAATATATATATATATATATATATATATATATGTATATTTATATATATGTATATATATATATATATGTATATATATATGTATATATATATATATATGTATATATATATATATATATATACATATATATATATATATATATATATATATATATATATATATATATCCACCATAATCAACTTGCAGTAAGATCTTACCTGACCGGATAAAGACGATCGCCCGCCCTTTAGAATCTCTGTATGGTAGGAATCCAATAACTTTGGATTCTATTGTGCGGCTTACAATATCTGTGTCAACGCGGTCAAATATACTCTGGTAGGAATCAACGAACTCTGCTCCTCTTTTCATCAAGCTGCCTGTCATTTCCACGTCAAATTTCCTCGCTCGCAAAAAACAGAGTAGTAGTAGATCGTCCACTTCGAAGCTGACATTTAATTCTTCTGCAAAAACAAAAACAATATATATATATTAAACAGTTCCGTAACTGACTGACTGACTGACATAACTTTTAACCAAAATAAAATACAGCAATACCTCGACTTATGCGAACTTATTTATATATATATACAGAGGCTGTTCACACATTTTTTAGACGATGTATATTGTATTCACAAAACTAAATTACATAAAATTCTTGTGTTTTAAATGTTCTATTTGACATCCCTTATTCTGAACTATCTTTCGACACCGCAATTTCCAGGATAATAATACCCTTTAAAGTGTCAGGAGAGGTATTCTATCCCATTCCTCCTGAACAGCTTTCCAGAGTCCTGTAAGGGTTTTGGAACGAAGTTTGGATAATGCAGATTTTAAAAGTCCGAAAGCACAAAAATCCATAGGTGATACATCGGGAGATTTAGTAGGGATATCAGTGAAGGGTATGGCCTTGTTACCAGTTTTTTGTTCCATTTCTTTTAGGAAATTTACAGTGGATTTTGATGTGTGACTGCTAGCTTTGTCCTGATAGAGTCTCACAGATTGATGGCACTGTGGGTAAAGCGATGGTATTTCATTCCGAAAAATTGGTGATAAAATATGTTCCTGATAGTATTTGGAGTTAATCTTGACATTTTTTTCCACTCTCTTTATTTTTAACTTGCCATTATAAGAAAAACCAGCAACAATCATGAATCCCTTAGAAAAACCTTCTTTCGATTCTTTGAACCATGTACTTAAATTTTTTTCTCCCCTTTTATGATAATAAATGGCTCTTCTTTTGTTGCAATCATTTAAATACACCCATGATTCATCTAGAATCTCGTTTCTTTGACTAGGGGGATTTTCTTTTAACATTAAACAACGTATCTTTGCAATAGTCGAAGATGTCCGTTTTTTCCTTGGATACTTGTTTGGAAATTTTGTCCCACTTGATGCTCCAATTTGACGTTTTTTTCCTTTCTTGTTGACGATATTACCTATCGACGCTTTAGATATCACAAAACCATGACTCTCACATCGTTTTTGGATAACGGAGTATGCATATTTCTCTTCGGAAAGAGCATAAATGTAGCCTTCGAACCACTGCTTTGTTAAAAACGCCATTTTGAATAAAAACAAAACTTTCAAGCCGTAGACGATAATTTTGACTTTTAAAAACATAGTACAAGTGCAATTATTTCTTTTGCAGCAAACGATTTTTTATTACCGCTTACCAAAATCGTCTAAAAATTGTGCGAACAGCCTCTGTATATATACATAACAGTTATATATTAGCTATATATATATATATATATATATATATATATATATATATATATATATATATAACAGTTATATATTAGCTAGTTATATATATATATATATATATATATATATATATATATATATATATATATATATATATATATATATATATATATATATATATATATATATAACAGTTCCGTAACTAGCTCACTGACTCACTGACATACAACGCACAGAGCAAACCGCTGGACCTAAAGGGCTAAAATTTTGCATGGCGATTCTTTTTATAGTGTAGGGGTGCACTAAGAAAGATTTTTGAAAAATTCTTCTTAGATTTTTTTAAATTAAATTTTTAACCTGTTTTAGTAACTTTTTTTAAAGTTTGCATTGAAAATTATAATTTGAGGGTTATAAAATTTATATCACGAGAAATATAATAAAAATGCCTTTAAAATGAAATCCTTTTCGAAGCTTTAGCTATATTTTCTGATTTTTGTTGAATTTTTAAAGATTAATCTTTAGAATATTTTTTTATTAAATGCTGATCACGTGATTTCTCTTTCGGGTACTTTAAATTAATTTATCGTTACGTGCATAATAACGAAATATACAAAAAAATATTTTTTTTCTTACTAATGCGGCAGACGATTGGAAAGTATCCAAAAAATATTAAAATACAGTAAAAGAAATGTTCCTCATATTGTATTATATTAACTGTACTATATTATTTAGTATGTTCTATTAGATTTAATTTGAATATTTCCTTCTATATTATTTTGTCTATAAAAATATCTGTTACGATATTTTTATAAATATATTTTTTTGGTTTTTTTTTTACATCAATTGCATAGATTAATCGTTGTATTTATTATAAATATATTTATGCATATTTTTGGCATTGATTGCATACATTTACCGTTATATTTAATTTGAATGTATTTCAAATTAAATACAACGGTATTTAATTTGAAATACATTCAAATTAAATACAGGCCGAAATATATACTAGCCAAATTATGCTAATTTGGCCAAATTATATACTAGCCGAAATACGGGTTTTCAGCTAGTATATATATATATATATATATATATATATATATATATATATATACACTACTGGCCAAAAGTATTGCAAGTTTGAGAAATTTAACATTTTTTGAAGAATTAACCCCAAAAATGTAATAATATTTTTTAGTGCAACTGATATTTTTTAATGCCATTATGTTAAATTAATTTAAAGACAAGATATGATTAAGTTATTGAACAAAAATAATTATAAAATTTTAGAGAAAAAAATAGCATACAAAAAATGTACAGGTTATGAGAAATCGGAATCCATTTGTTTTCCCCGGAATAGAATGAAATAAATAAACAATTTCAAGTTGTTCTAAGCAGAAAAGATAATAAATGAGTGCAATTATACCGAAAAGCATTTAATATGTTGTTGGGCCTCCTCTAGCTTTGATCAAAGCGGCCATTCTTTTAGGCATGGAATCCACAAGGTTTTGCAACACTTCTTTCGGTACTGCATGGTGCTAAATTTTAATTGTTGTTTTCTGAAGCTCTCGTTTTGTTCTGGGAGGATTTTGAGATATTTTCCTTCCAATTATACTCCATAAATTCTCAGTAGGATTTAAATCTGGAGAGTTTCCTGGCCATGGGAGGACATTAATACCATGTTTTGCGAATTCAGCGTTAACCTAAAATAAGGAATGTTTCGATTTTGAGTTCAAAATTAAACTCTAATGAAATTTAATTTAATTTTAAAGTCTCTCTTGCCTTTTCCGATGTATTGCAGGGTGCTAGGTCTTGTTGAAATACCCATTTCTGCCCGGGGAACATATCATGAGCACTAGGAAGCAATCGATCATGCACATTAACAGTTCAGTTTGCAGAAACAAGAACAGATTAGGACGTAATTGCACAAGAGGAGCAGTTGTTAATCGTGTTCAGGACGATCTAGAGAAAGCTGTTTCACATGACCACCTTCTTTCACCTGCAAAATTTCAAGTCGATGGACAGTGTGTTCAACAGCAGATCGTAACTGAACTGTTGTGAGGCTTCGCACATGAAGCGTTATGGAGTTCTTTAAGTCATTCAACGTCGCAACACCTCCACGATACACCAGACTTTTTAAATAGCCCCATAACCCTATACATCGTCCTGGACACGATTAACAACTGCTCCTCTTGTGCAATTTCGTCCTAATATGTTCTTGTTTCTGCAAACTGAACTGTTTTTGTTTCTCCCGTACCTTTACTTAATGCGGTTCGATGACAAGGTTGTAAGGTATACACAAGATTCGATTCACAAGAATCGAACTTTTGAGTGAATTAAAGAAGCTGCTTTAGATATGCTAATTTCGATATACGCGCTTAGTATAAATACCACGCAGCGTCATTAATGAAATAGAAGGTTGTTAAGGTGGAAAAGGTGTTATCCTGCGCTAGTGCTTAGCGGGCCAGAAGTTTACATGGCAGTACTGCTGGTTTGACTTACTGTTCGTGAGTATAAAAATATATTGTTCTTGAACGCTGTGTTTATACATTCCGTACAAGTAGTACGCATGCTTATTGCTGTAAAAGCCAATTATATGTGCAACGAATTCAATAAACATTGTTTCATGTATAAAATACAAATAGAGTGCCCCCTTAGTAGAAAATCTATAAGGTGATCAGAAACTAGTCAATAAATATTAATATTGTTTCTTTATTCCGTTTTGGGCGTTTATTGAGTTAAAATTCATGTTTTTCCCGAAAAGGCGCCCTCTGGTTGACATTTTGGAACCAATTTTTTTTTTCGAAATTCCGTGAGCGCATCTCGTGTATAGCCCGTATACAAAATTTCGTAGCATTCCGTTCACACGTTTGCTCTGTAGGACGCCGTTTATAGGGGAAGTTTAATTATAACCACCCTTTATATAAATATATATATATATATATATACACATACACACGCATATATTTATATATATCTATATATATAAAACAGTTCCGTAACTGACTCCCTGACTGACTGACTCACTGACATACGACGCACAGACCAAACCGCTGGACCTAAAGGGCTGAAATTTTGCATGGTGATTCTTCTTATGGTGTAGGGGTGCACTAAGAAAGATTTTTGAAAAATTCTTCTTAGATTTTTTTAAATTAAATTTTAAGCTGTTTTTGTAACTTTTTAAAGTTTGCATTTAAAATAATAATTTGAGGGTTATAAAATTTACATCACAGGAAAGATCGTAAAAATTCCTTTAAAATGAAATCTTTTTTGAATCTTTACCTTCATTTCCTGTTTTTTGGTGAATTTTTAAAGATTAATTTTTAGAATTCAATTCATTAAATGCTGATCACGTGATTTCTTTTTATAGTACTTTAAATAAATTTATCCTCACGTGCATAAAAACTAAATAGACAAAAATTTTTTTTTTCTCAATAATGTGGCAGACGATTGGACATTAACCGAAAAAATATTAAAATACAGTAAAAGAAATGTTCTACAAAATGTACTACATAAACTGTACTATATATTAGATGTACTATAACTGTACTATATATTCTTTATATTAGATTTAATTTGAATATTTTCTTCTACATTATTTTGTATATAAAAACATCCCTTACGATGTTTATATATATATATATATATATATATATATATATATATATATATATATATATATATATATATATATATATATATATATATATATATATATATATATATATATATATATATATATATATAATTTTTTTTTGGCATTAATTGCATACATTGACCGTTGTATTTACTTTGAATGTACTCCGTAGCGAAGTGCGGGTTTTCAGCTAGTATATATATATACACACACGCACACGCACATATATATATATATATATATATATATATATATATATATATATATATATATATATATATATATATACTCGTATATATATATAAATTCGCATAAGTCGGGTTATTGCTGTATTTTATTTTGATTAAAGATTCCAAACATTATGGAAGAAACCTCTTCTACCACCACCTCTCAAATCGGCCACTTTTTTTCGGAACCATTACTGGGCGTCATATAGAGGTTTCACTGTAAATACATAACAATTCAATTACTGAAATTAATGTAGATTTTAAGTAAAAAAAGTTTTATCTTCCAAGGATGCTGAAACCGGTTTTTGTTGTTATAATCATCTCTTTGGCACGACTGTCAAGTCACTGATCTTGACCTGTGCATGGACCTGTGCATTACAGAGTTTTGCGAGTGTGATTTTAAACGCAATTCGGATTTCCTTCTTTTTTTGCTATTTATCCATCGGAGGATTTTAAAGCATTTGGAACATTAACAATATGGCAACAGTTGTCGCTTTACACGAGGGGAAACAAACCCATCAGCTTTTTACATAAACAGACTTGTTTATGAAGGAACAAGTCTTCACAAAATCGGAATTATTGCTGCTTGTTGATGTAATACTTACATATGAGGCAACTTCTGGAAGGAAACTAGAAGTCAATAAAAGGTCAATCTTTCTCTCAAGCAACCTTTTCCTTGATGTAAAAATTGCCACATATATTCTAGTAAATTGCTTTTGAAGAATAAAAGTGATCTTATTGTAAGGAGTAGCATTTTTAAAGTATATTGCAACCTAGCAAATGTAATGTTATGAAAAATTATATTTTCTTCAACTTGATTACTAATAAACAATCTCTCTCTCTCTCTCTCTATATATATATATATATATATATATATATATTCGCTACGGAGTACATTCAATTAAATGCAACGGTCAATGTATGCAATTAATGCCCATAGGCATATATATATATATATTTATAAAAAATCGTAATGGATATTTTTATAAAGAATATAATGTAGGAGAAAATATTCAAATTAAATCTAATAGAACATACTAAAGAATATAGTACAGTTAATATAGTACAGTTTGGGGGACATTTTTTTTACTGTATTTTAATATTTTATTTTGGATAATGTCCAATTATCTGCCGCATTAGGAAGAAATTTTTTGTCCATTTCATTGTTATGCACGTGATGCAAAATTAGTAGTATCACAAAAAGAACAGAAACCACGTGATCAGCATTTAATAAATTAAATTCTAAAAATTAGTCTTTAAATATTCACCAAAAATC
This sequence comes from Dolomedes plantarius, assembly GCA_907164885.2. Taxonomy (NCBI): domain Eukaryota; kingdom Metazoa; phylum Arthropoda; class Arachnida; order Araneae; family Dolomedidae; genus Dolomedes; species Dolomedes plantarius. The sequence goes on from OU015503.1 coordinate 5,669,279, forward strand.
AGAAAATGGAGGTAAAGATTCGAAAAAGATTTCATTTTAAAGAAATTTTTATGGTCTTTCTCAGGATATAAATTTATAACCCCCAGATTATTGTTTTAAATGCAAACTTAAAAGAATGTTACAAAAACAGCTTAAAAGTCTAATTTAAAAAATCTAAGAAGAATTTTTCAAAAATATTTCTTAGTGCACCCCAACAGCATAAAAAGAATCGCCATGCAAATTTTCAACCCTTAGGGCCCAATGGTTTGGTCTGTGCGTTATCTGTCAGTTAGTCAGTCAGTTACGGAACTGTTTTATATATATATATATATATATATATATATATATATATATATATATATATATATATATATATATATATATGTATGCATGTATGTATATTGCGAAGTCTGATCATATCTAGTTTTGAGTCAAAGACTGAAATAAGCGAAAATTTCTTACTTCTTGTATCAGTTTAACATATTTTTCTCTGTAAGATAACAAAACTGCAAAAATTCTATCTTCAGCCACATGCTATTGGAAAATTCGCTAACTGGCCATTGATTGTCGGGCGCATCGCGAATTGCCCGAAAGAAATAGCAAATTCTCTTTTGTTTCGGGCTTTGGAAAAATAATTTGGTTAAGAATTTGCCAGCCATTTCGCGAATTTTGCTGGATTTCGGCCATTGGCCATAACATATATTCATATATCCGCAAAATTCCCTATATATATATATATATTTTTTTTTTATAAGCGGAGGCACTTGTCGTCAAACATTATCCTATACTACGCCGCAGTTTACTATGGGGGCAACATATAGGCGGAGGCCCAGATTTCCGCATGGGCCCAGGGCCCCCAAAATTATGGGGCCACTAATTAAGTATTAAGTTGTACATATTTTTGAAAATTTGGTTTTTGGTTAATACAGTAAATGGGGGCAGTGGCAGATACAGAAAAAAATCCTGGGTGGGGATACAGTGTACCCACTATAGTGAAAGCATAGTTACATCCGTAAACGTTTATTTTATTTATTTATTCTTTTTTGGGGGGGAGAGGGGGGTAATATCTTCAGACTGTGATCTATTTTGAATTTCAAGAGAAAATTTCATTAATTTATTTATTAACATTAAAAAGTAAATTAATAAATTAACACTTATTTTTTTTCTTCAAATTTTTGACTTGGTCGAAATTTTTTTGAATATCCAGTCCCATTTTATGGATGACCTGGGTGAGTGTCCCACATGTTCATGGGGAAATCTGGTCCTGTGGTGGGGCATGTGCCCCCCTGTGGATCTGTCCTTGGAGGGGCCCCCAAAGTCTGCTTTGCCCAGGGCCCCATTTTGTCAAAGTCGGGCCCTGTATAGGCGGACAGCATTACCCCCTATGAAGGGACGAAACAGAAGGAGGATTTTTTTGTGGCGCAAAGCTGGAATTCGATCCGAGCACCCTCAGCACCGAAAACCAGCGCGCTGTACCACAGGGCTGCCACAGGCCCCCCTTCCCACAAACATATATATATATAAATATATATACATATATACATAAATAGATAAATATATATACACACACACACACACACACACACACACACACATATATATATATATATATATATATATATATATATATATATATATATATATATATATTTATTTATTTTTTAATACGTTGGGTTTT
>OU015503.1:5675935-5685935 GCA_907164885.2 Dolomedes plantarius
ATAAAATGTTTATTCAGTGGCTCCCAAAAGTGTTCGTACACTTACGATTTTCAATGAAATAGGGGGTCTATCGAATAATTAAAATGAATATTTCAGAATGGGTATTTAATAATAAGATCTAAAATCTATTCTTAACTAAACTACATGAAATATTTTGAAAACACAGTAAAACTTTAAGAAACCAATAATCAAAAAGTAACAAAAATTTTATCTCACAAAAGTCATCGTACACTTGTAAAAAAATCTCTACATACTAGTAAATATTCTATTTTTTCGTTAAATTAATATTTAGTAGGATATCCTTTAGCATCCACAACACCTTTTAAACGTCCGGGAATAGATTGCACTAGTTCTATTGTAATTTCTGCATCAATGTTCATCCATTCTTCCATCATAATTGTTTTTAGTTATCTTTTCGTGCGAAAGTCGTGTATTCGTACTCGAACCTCCAGTTGCCTCAAAATATGTTCAATTGGGTTTAAATCTGGCGATTGAGGTGGTGTTTTCAAAACTTGTGGACTATTATAGACACACCAGAGGCGAACGTTGAGAGCCGTGTGCTTAAGATCGTTATCTTGATAAAACAGAGTTATTTCCAATACCCAAATTTTGGGCCAATAATTTTAAATTGCCTCTTAAAATATTTATATAAACAGGATGATTCATTATGCCATCAATAAATACCAAATTACCTAGTCCTGATGCTGACATGCACCCCCACCGCCATGCTTAACTGTTCCTATTAAGTTCTTGGGATTAAGTTCCTCATTTTTTCTTCTCCGTACAATTATACGGCCATCGGAACCAAAAATGTTAAACTTGCTTTCATCGGCAAATAAAACATTATTCCAATACGTTTGAGGCTGATTTATCATTGATAGTGCGAAGGAAAGCCTAAGCTTTCTGTTTTTTCTCACTCACAAAAAATTTTCTACAGGCAGAACGCCCATGTAATCTAGCTGCTCTGAGAACTCGTCGAACAGTTTCAGGTGAAATTGAAGTAGAAAATGTTTCATTAAATTCTGCAGAAACTTTTACAGCACTCAAACGTGGATTTTTCACAAATTTTATAATTATAAATCTCTGATCGCATTTTGTTAACTTTGCCGGACGACCTTTTCTTACCTTGTTTTCAATCCGATTTTCTTCTTTAAAGCGTTTTATCACATACTTCACAGTAGAAGGGGATAAAATAAGTCATTTAGCAATATTCCGAACTGATTTACCACTACTATGATAAAAAATAATCAATTTTCGAATGCTTTTTGTTGTTTCTTTACGACTATGAGCCATTTTTAAATAATAAATAGAATATTACGGAGTAGGCAAGCAAACATTAAAGCCAAATGATATTTTAAATGCTACCACAATTCAAAAATAAAAATAAAGCGCCAAACAATAATTTTAATTATGAATTTTTCTGAAAATATTTCAGTGTACGATGACTTTTTTGAGTTAAAGTTTTTGTTACTTTTTGATTACTGGTTTCTTAAAAATAAAGTTTTACTATATTTTCAAAATATTTCATGTAGTTTTGTTAAGAATAGATTATAGATCTTATTATTAAATTTCATTTTAATTAATGGATAGACCCCTATTTCACTGAAAATCGTAAGTGTACGAACACTTTTGGGACCCACTGTATATATACACACACAGAAAAATACATACATGCATGCATACATACACACATCCTTTGACCGTTGATAGCTTGAACAAACAGAAAAGAAATACATAAAATGTGTGTGTATATATATATATATACACAGAAAAATACATGCATGCATACATACACACATCCTTTGACCGTTGACAGTTTCAACAAACACAAAAGAAATATATAAAATGTGTGTATATATATATATATATATATATATATATATATATATATATATATATATATATATATATATATATATATATATATATATATATATATAAATACAGAAAAATGCATACATGCATACATACACACATCCTTTGACCGTTGACAGCTTGAACAAACAGAAAAGAAATATATAATATGTGTGTGTGTATATATATATATATATATATATATATATAAAGAAAAATACATACATGCATGAATACATACACACATCCTTTGACCGTTGACAGCTTGAACAAACAGAAAAGAATTATTTAAAATGTGTATAAATATATATATACACAGAAAAATACATACATCCATGCATGCATACACACATCCTTTGATTGTTGGCAGCTTAAGCAAACAGAAAAGATATATATATATATATATATATATATATATATATATATATATATATATATATATATAAGCACAATTTTTCTAAAATTTTTTTTTTGCAGTATGTCTAAACGTTAACAAATGAATGATGCATATAAACGTACGTACCTCAAAATTTTACCTTCGAGTTAAACGCAATCCAAAATATTATTAAATAATCGTACAAATCCAGTGCTCCAATACTCCAAAGGAACATAAACCAAACCTAAAGAAAGGAGTGTTCAGTGTCAATAATTTTTGTGCCCCAGGTCCATTTTGGTTGCTTGGTTGTGAAGGCCATTCTATGCTGTAGAAAGTTCGCTGCAACCGGTCTTGCTGTGCCCATGTGATGCTCGTTGACGTAGCATCGCATATCTGGAGGGAATATTCTGGCTACCAGAGCAGTGAAGAAGAGAGTTTTCAATGCCTGTTTTTTTTAAATGTCTCTTAAATCCCTCAGTTTCTCTTCTTTTCTTTTTTTTTGTTGGTTGTTGATCGAATTCGCGGTTGAGCACAAGGAAATTTTATTTTGTGTCTAAATAAAGGAGAAATAAATATCAGTCATATATATATATATATATATATATATATATATATATATATAAAACAGTTTCGTAACTGACTGACTCACTGACTGACTGACTCACTGACAAATTTTGCATACTGATTCTTCTTATAGTGTAGGGGTGCACTAAGAAAGATTTTTGAAAAATTCTTCTTAGATTTTTTTTAAATTAAATGTTTAAGCTGTTTTAGTAACTTTTTTTAAGTTTTCATTTAAAAGTATAACTTGAGGGTTATAAAATTTATATCACGAGAAAGATCATAAAAATTCCTTTAAAATGAAATCTTTTTGAAATCTTACATCCATTTTCTGATTTTTTGGTGAATTTTGAAAGATTCATTTTTAGAGTTTAATTTATTAAAAGCTGATCACGTGATTTCTTTTTCTGGAACTTTAAATAAATTTATCGTTATATGCATAACAGCGAAATAGACAAAAAAATATATTTTTTTCTTGATAATGCGGGAGACGATTAGACATTAAACTCCAAAAAAATATTAAAATACAGTAAAAGATATGTTCCTCAAACAAGAAGAATAATTTATTTCGAAAGGGCTTGAAATGCTAATCACTATTTCAAATGATTGTGTTAACTCTTTTTATTATATCAGTACTCAAATATAATAGTTTGTCAATTAATTCTGATATATTTCAATTGTTATCTCTCCCTGTACTATATTAACTGTACTATATTCTTTAGTATGTCCTATTAGATTTAATTTGAATATTTTCTTCTACATTATTTGGTCTATAAAAATATCCCTTGACATTTTTTTATAAATATATTTTTTTACATCAATTGTATACATTGATCGTTATTATATTTATTATAAACTAGCCGGGCTTCGCCTAGCTACGCTCAAGCCATCCGTCCACCAGATGAAGTTTCAATAAAGTGTGAAAAATTTTCATATTGGAACACAAAATTGCGTGTATTATTTTTGCATTTTAAAATTTTCTCATAGATTTTAGGTCATTTTGAAGATAACTGTCATATGTATCATGTGTGAGAGGGAAATTAAACTATCATGTGTGAGTGCTTTAAGATTTTGTGCAGAGTGATAGGTGTTTTACGTAAATTTCATTAAAAATTACTAAAAAATTGACCAATTTATAAAACAGTATGCTATTTACAGGTAAGTTTTGTCTCTTTTTTTAATTTTTAAGTGCTATTTTCCCATAAAAGATGAAAAAAAACCTTAAATTTTTTTTTTTTTAAATTGACTCCGAACGTAGACAGTCACCTTAATTCCTACTTGAGAGTGATAATGAAAAATGAGGAAAGAATAATTTTCTCTTAGATTGTAGGTAATTTAGAAGATAACTGTCATATGTATCATGTGTGAGAGGGAAATTAAAATATCATGTGTGAGGGCTTTAAGATTTTGTGCAGAGTGATAGGTGTTTTAGGTAAATTTCATTAAAAATTACTTCAAATTGACCAATTTATAAAAAAGTATGCTATTTACAGGTAAGTTTTTGGTCTCTTTTTTTTAAGTTTTAAGTGCTATTTTACCATAAAAGATGAAAAAAACCTTTAAAATTTTTTTTCTTTAAATTGACTCCGAACGTAGACAGTCACCTTAATTCCTACTTGAGAATGATAATAAAAAATGATGAAAGAATATACTGAACCCCCACACCCATTGAAATATTTAAAGTAATAAATTCTGTTTGAACCATTAATTTGTGAACAACTGTTTTTATAAGGAAAGGAATGACGAATCGGGGAAAATGTTCATATTGAAACATAATTCTGTGTTAACAATTAATTTCTGAACAAATAAAAAATTAAGTAAATGGAAAAGTAAAGAACATAATTATATTTCACTGGCTTTCAAAAATATCCAATAATAACACAATTTCCTTAGCAAATACAAAATAAACAAAAAGTGAACAATAATTGGTGTATAATAAATAGTTTTTTATTTAAGGCTGTTTTTATAAGGAAAGGAATCACGAATCGGGGGAAATTTTCATATTGAAATATAAAATTGCATGTATTATTTTTGCATTTTAAAATTTTCTCTTAGATTGTAGGTAATTTAGAAGATAACTGTCATATGTATGATGTGTGAGAGGGAAATTAAAATATCATGTGTGAGGGCTTTAAGATTTTGTGCAGAGAGATAGGTGTTTTAGGTAAATTTCATCAAAAATTACTTCAAATTGACCAATTTATAAAAAAGTATGCTATTTACAGGTAAGTTTTTGTCTTTTTTTTTTAAATTTTTAAGTGTTATTTTACCATAAAAATGAAAAAAAACCTTTAATTTTTTTTTTTAAAAATTGACTCCGAACGTAGACAGTCACCTTAATTCCTACTTGAGAATGATAATAAAAAATGATGAAAGAATAAACTGTAACCCCCCCCCTATTGAAATATTTAAAGTAATAAATTCTGTTTGAATAATTAATTTCTGAACAATTGGAAAATTAACTAAACGCAAAATACAAAAGTAAATAAAACATAATTATATTTCATTGGCCTTCAAAAATATCAAATAATAACACAATTTGCTTAGCAAATACAAAACAAACAAAAAAAGAACAATAATTGGTGTATAATAAATAGTTTTTTATTTGCGGCTGTTTTGTTGACGAATCGGGGAAAATTTTAATATTAGAACATAAAATTGTGTGTATTATTTTTGCATTTTAAAATTTTCTCTTAGATTGTAGGACATTTTGAAGATAACTGTCATAGGTATCATGTGTGAGAAGGTAATTAAAATATTAGCATTAGGATTTTGTGGAGAGTGATAGGCGTTTTAGCAAAATTTCAGATTAATATTCTACGTTCGGAGTCAATTTTTCAAAAAAAATAATTTTTTAAAGATTTTTTTTGTCTTTTATGGTAAAATAGCACTACTTTATTTGAATATTCTTTCTTTTTATGCTTCTGTGTACAACTCTTTGCAATATTTCTGAGATATAATTGTAGTTTTTTTATTTTGGGCTGTTTTTATAAGGAAAGGAATGACGAATCGGGGAATATTTTCATTAGAACATAAAATTGCGTGTATTATTTTTGCATTTTAAAATTTTCTCTTAGATTGTAGGCCATTTTGAAGATAACTGCCATATGTCTCATGTGTAAGAAGGAAATTAAAATATTAGCATTAGGATTTTGTGGAGAGTGATAGGCGGTTAAGCTAAATTTCAGATTAATATTCTACGTTCGAAGTCAATTAAAAAAAAAAATTTAAGATTTTTTTGGTCTTTTATGGTAAAATAGCACTTATAAATGAAATAAAAAAAATTACCTGTAAATACCAATCTTTAATTCCAATATATGCGGTGGTACTCCAGATGGCCACAGAGAGTTCAAAAATGTGTCTTTCTCAGAATATGTTTTTTAGCACAAATCTCTACGGTTATCATGATATCTCACATAATGTATATAATTTGATAAAATTTTCAGAAAATGTTTTAGATGCTATTATTAATGAAATGAGGCACAATAATTGGTGTATAATAAATAGTTTTTTATTTGGGGCTGTTTTTATAAGGAAAGGAATGACGCATCGGGGAATATTTTCATTAAAACATAAAATTGCGTGTTTTATTTTTGCATTTTAAAATTTTCTCGTAGATTGTAGGCCATTTTGAAGACAACTGTCATATGTATCATGTGTGAGAAGGAAATTAAAATATTGGCATTAGGATATTGTGGAGAGTAATAAGCGTTTCAGCTAAATTTCAGATTAAAATTCTACGTTCGGAGTCAATTTAAAAAAAAAAATACTTTTTAAAGATTTTTTTTTGTCTTTTATGGTAAAATAGCACTACTTTATTTGAGTATTCTTTCTTTTTACGCTTCTATCTACAACTCTTTGCAATATTTCTGTGATATAATTGTATTTTTTTTTAATTTTAGGCTGTATTTATAAGGAAAGGAATGACGAATCGGGGAAAATTTTAATATTAGAACATAAAATTGCGTGTATTATTTTTGCATTTTAAAATTTTCTCTTAGATTGTAGGCCATTTTGAAGATAACTGTCATATGTATCATGTGTGAAAAGGAAATTAAAATATTAGCATTAGGATTTCGTGGAGAGTGATAGGCGTTTTAGCTAAATTTCAGATTAATATTCTACGTTCGGAGTCAATTTAAAAAAAAAAAAATTAAAGATTTTTTTGGTCTTTTATGGTAAAAAAGCACTTAAAAATTAAAAAAGAAAACAAACTTACCTGTAAATAGCATACTTTTTTAATGAATTGGTCAATTTGAAGTAATTTTTATTGAAATTTAGCTAAAATGCGTATAACTCTGCACAAAATTATATTGCTACTATTTTAATTTCCTTCTCACACATGATACATATGACAGTTATCTTTGCCTCCAGCTTGTCCACTTATTATAGTCGCTTCTATAAAGTTCTTCATCAATCTCTTTATACATAATCTTGAAGGTGGATCCAAATTCCTGAGAAGCATAATAGGTACACCAATCTTTAATTCCAATATATGCGGCCGTACTCCAGATGGCAACAGAGAGTTAAAAAATGAGTGTTTCTCAGAATTATGTTTTTTATCACAAATCTCTACGGTTATCATGATATCTCACATAATAATGTATATAATTTGATAAAATTTTGAGGAAATGTTTTAAATGCTATTGTTAATGAAATGAGGCACAATAATTGGTGTATAATAAATAGTTTTTTTATTTGGGGCTGTTTTTATAAGGAAAGGAATGACGAATCGGGGAAAATTTTCATATTGGAACATAAAATTGCGTGTATTATTTTTGCATTATAAAATTTTCTCTTAAGATTGTAGGTCATTTTGAATATAACTGTCATATGTATCATGTGTGAGAAGGAAATTAAAATAGTAGCATTAAGATTTTTATGGAGAGTTACAGGCATTTTAGCTAAATTTCAATAAAAATTACTTCAAATTGACCAATTTATAAAAAAAGTATGTATTTACAGGTAAGTTTTTGTTCCTTTTTTTAATTTTTAAGTGCTATTTTACCATAAAACACAAAAAAAACCTTTAAACAATTATTGTTAATTAGTAGTTGTTTGGTGTTATTTAAAGATAATTTTCTTATATTACTCCTTTTGTTTTCTTTTCGTTAATCCTTTTTTACTTGGTTAATTTTAAGTATACGGATTACCGTTGAAACTCTTTACCGTTGAAACCCCTATGTGACTTGCTAACTTGCGATTATTTACTTTCTGAAATTTGGTAATTAGGTATTTTACATATTGTGTTTGTGAAACTCTTTGCAATATTTCTGTGATATAATTGTACTTTGTATTTTACCATACTTATAATTGTATTTTACCATAAAAGACCAAAAAAACCTTTAAATTTTTTTAAAAAATTGACTCCGAACGTAGAATATTAATCTGAAATTTAGCTAAGACGCCTATCACTGTGCCCAAAAATCCTAATGCTAATATTTTAATTTCCTTCTCACACATGATACATATGACAGTTATCTTTGCCTGTGGCTTGACCACTTATTATAGTCGCTTCTATAAAGTTCTTCATCAATCTCTTTATACATAATCTTGTCCCATTACACAGTGAAGGTGTATCCAAATTCCTGAGAAGCATAATAGGTGCACCAATCTTTAATTCCAATATATGAGGCAGTACTCCAGATGGCCACAGAGAGATAAAAAATGAGTGTTTATCAGAATTAAGTTTTTTAGCACAAATCTCTACGGTTATCATGATATCTCACATAATAATGTATATAATTTGATAAAATTTTCAGGAAATGTTTTAGATGCTATTGTTAATGAAATGAGGCTCAATAATTGGTGTATAATAAATAGTTTTTTATTTGGGGCTGTTTGTATAAGGAAATGAATGACGAATCGGGGAAAATTTTCATTAGAACATAAAATTGCGTGTATTATTTTTGCATTTTAAAATTTTCTCGTAGATTGTAGGCCATTTTGAAGATAACTGTCATAGGTATCATGTGTGAGACGGAAATTAAAATATTAGCATTAGGATTTTGTGGAGAGTGATAGGCGTTTTAGCAAAATTTCAGATTAACTAACCGCTGCGCGACCAGCATGGTCGCTTTTAGTTTTATATTTTCTTTTGCAAGGAAACTCAACTGAAAGTAACATATGTAAGGAATGTTACCATTACCTGTCATCATAAATATACGTTGTTAAGGGGTAGTGGCAGCTCAGCCAAAAAATTTATAATCATCGCTAAATTCACTATAAGGCTAAAACATCGTGATTAAAAAATATAAATTTCCATTACTTTAGAACAGAGCAGCAGCGTACGCAGAAATTTTCAATGGGGTATGGGTACTATGAAAGAGTAGTTTTGAGCAATCAGTGCAAAGCTTAAACCTAATTAAATAATATATGTAATCAGAACCAATGGTGTGTGTGTGTGGGGGGTTAACCCCCATCAACCCCCCCCCCCACCCCTTCAACCTGTGTACGCCACTGGAACAGAGTTAAAGATAAGACTGAGAAATCCAACACCAATGATTTTAAAAATTACATCCCTCTCTGTAGATACAATTTTTCAAAATTAAGATATCTACACTTTACCATTACATCAAATAAGAAATTGTTGGGGAAAATTTTTCTCTTAAAAATGGAGTAAAAATTCAGCAAGTACTAAAATATAGTGAGGATTACAACTATGATATCTATAAAGCTTCTTGATATACACAGTTGAGTATTTCACAAATAGGAGATACTATAGTGACAGGATCAAAAGAACAGACTCTAGATAAACATACATACAACTGTCCATGGCTATACACTGGATTTGATAGGTCTAAACATATTTTGTCAAAAGATCAGCGGTTGTAACATGTATCGCCAATACACACACACGCGCGGTTTTAAATCGCGGACGGCCGCTAATGTTTACATTCGGTAGTTGCAGCCGTTGCCATTCGGATTGTAGAAATATCGTCGATTTTTGTGCCGCATACCTACGCGTTTTATATATATAGATATTCTACGTTCGGAGTTAATTTTTCAAAAAAAAATAAAATCCGTCCCTGAATACTGGTGAATTAACTGCCCAGTTGCAAAGATTATGGCATGATCTTCCACAGTAGGTCATAGATGACCTCATTGAGTCGATGCCACGCCGTGTTTCGGCTTGTATAGCTGCCATAGGTGGATTTACTACTTACTGATTTGTAACCTTTTTCATGCCATATCTTCTGAATAAAACGG